>CM064963.1:79669203-79852795 GCA_032847665.1 Solanum chilense
TCTTGTGGACTGAAACAAAGCTGGGTGGCATACCTGGATAATGCACGAAACTTAGCCTCATACGCGGTAACCGACATCCTGCCTTGCTCTAGGCTCAAGAACTCATCTCTCCTCCTATCCCTCAAGGTCCGGGGGATATACTTCTCCATAAATAAGCTAGAGAATGATGCCCAAGTCATAGGTGGTGCCTGTGTGGGTTGACACTCAACATATGACCGCCACCACATTTTGGCGTTTCCCTGAAACTGATAGGTTACAAACTCAACGCCAAATCGTTCCACTATGCCCATTTTATGTAGTAACTCATGACAATCAACCAGAAAATCGCAGGCATCCTCAGATTCAGCACCCTTGAAGACTGGAGGTTTCAATTTCAAGAACTTACTGAAAAGTTCGTGCTGATCACTCGTCATTATAGGCCCTGTAGTCAATCGAGGAAACATGCCTATTTCCAATGAGGCATCCATGCGGAGAGCCTCAGCAGCGGCATGTTGTACTCTCGGAACCTGAGGCGCCGGTGCAGAAAACACTGGAGGTGTCTGGCCTTGATCAGATAACCCGCTAAGATAAGCAAGAACCTGGTTAATCATCTCTGGGGTAGGTTGGGGTGGTAATTCCTCATTCTGCACTTGCTCATTTTCCCCTTCCTCACCCTCTCTTTCCACCTCATCAGTCGATGGAGGAGTCATCGCCCTAGTACTAGATGGGCCAGGTGCTTGTCCTCTTCCTCTAGAGGACGTCCTCCCGCGACCTCTACCACGGCCTCTTGCCACTGCTCGTCTTCGAGCTACAGCTGCAGTAGCTGGCTCAGATGCATCTTGTCTTGCCGGTGTTGGTGTTGGCGCAGTTGTTGCTCTAGTTCTAACCATCTGCAAAATAGAGTGAAGATGGTCAGATACCAATTTGTATCACCTAGATACCAATTGGATCCAAGTAATAGCACGAAAGAAAGAAAGAATGGAATTTTCCTAAAGTCCTATAGCCTCTCAAAGAAAAGTAAAGGCGTCCCCCTACCGTTCCTTAAGACTCTACAAGACTCGTTCTTGTGTGATGAGAGCAACGAACCTAATGCTCTGATACCAAGTTTGTCACGACCCAAAACGAGCCGCGAGTGGCACCCACACTTATCCTACTATATGAGCGAACCAACCAATCTAAACCCCAATATTTCAACCATAATAAACAAAATATAATGCGGAAGACTTAAAACACATTAATGAAAATCCATTAAATAACTTCTAAAAACTCAGTACTTATTATTCCCAAAATCTGGAAGTCATCACCACAAGAACATCTATCCTCAAATTACTAAATCTAAGAGTGTCTAAGAAGCTAAAATAAATAAACAGCTAGTCCATGCCGGAATTTCAAGGCATCAAGACATGAAGAGGAAGATCCAGTCCAAGCTAGAAGCAATAGCTCACCCTGAAATCTGGCGTGATGAAGACTGGCTAGAGTTGAGGACGAGTTGAAGACGATGGTACGTTTGCTGAATTCCATAAATAACAAAGAAAACAATTTACAAGTAGGGGTCAGTACAAGGCACAAGTACTGAGTAGGTATCATCGGCCAACTCAGAATAGAAAGCAATATATATCAAGTAATAATATAAAATCAACTACATACTCAACAGGTGATACCAACAAATGCAATAACCATTGGCCACAACACCCAGCACATCTATGAGGACACAAGCATCCACATCATACTCATTTGGGAATTAGTTCTTTAAATTGAGTATATTAACGTAATTTCAAGATTCATTCTCTTTATTCCTCTTGTGTCGGTACGTGACACTCCGATCCCCTAATTCTACGTGTCGGTTCGTGACGCCCGATCCCCTAATTCTACGTATCGGTTCGTGACACCCGATCCCCTAAAACTACGTGTCGGTTCGTGACACCCGATCCCCTAAATCTACGTGTCGGTTCGTGACACCCGATCCCCTAAATCTACGTGTCGGTTCGTGACACCCGATCCCCTAATTCTACGTGTCGGTTCGTGACACCCGATCCCCTACTCCCATTCTTTTAGTTCATCAAGCCTTCTTTTATACCAAGGCATCATCATTAACAAGTGGATTTAAGGTTTAGGATTCACAGCCTTATCTTCATTATTATAATCCATCACCCTTTACATATTCACAGCATACAACAACACAATTAAGCATATAGAAAACTTTACAATTCCACCAATACATATCAATCGCTATTTAGAGTTTACTACGAATAGCATAAACCATAACCTACCTCCACCGAAGAATCGCGATCAACAAGCTATCTTCCCAAAACTTTTGCTTTTCTTGCGTTCTTCTCTCCCTCTCGATCGTTTCTCTCTTTTCTCCCTGTTCTTTCTGTTTTTTCTTATTCAGACCCCTTTTTCTTTTACCCTAATTGTCATATAATTAAGTATAAAATATGATAAAAATAACCCACTAATTATTTCAAGGTTATCTCCTTTAACCCCCAAGTAATTGAATTATTAACATTAATCCACTAACTTTATAATTATAAGCATGAATAGTCCAAAACGCCCCTTAAAAACTTTTAACATAAATCCGACCAAGTCAGGGTTACGCAGCCTGTGACGGTCCGTCATGACTGTGACGGTCCGTCCTGCAGGTCCATCACAAAGTTCAGAGAGTTAATTATGTGGAAAGATTTGTGACGGTCCGTCGTGCCTGCGACGGTCCGTCCTGCCATTCCGTCACGAAGTTCAGAGAGTCGATCTCAGTACCCAAATTTCAGAATTCTAAGTGTTTTGGAACGAGACCCCCTCGACGGTCCGTCGTGCCCATGACGGTCCGTCGTGGGATACGTCTACCAAGACAGTTTTTACCAGAATAAACTCTACTTTTCAAAACGACTAAACAGGTCGTTACAGACATATACAATGAGTGTCAATTGTCGCTAAAGACTTTATGGACATATGCAATGAGTGTCAATTGCCGCTAAAAATATATATTTAGCGGTAATTAAGATTAGTTGCCGCTAATGATCATTTTTGTTATAGTGACGTAGGAGACTACCTAGGATGCAAATTGTCATATAGAATGTCAAATAGGATGTGTGTGTCTATTTGTACAAGGTTGAGTGTCTACTTGTGCACACCCAAAGTTGAAGGACATAAATTTGAAATGAGATCAAGTTAAAGGGCATATTTATGTATTATGCCTAAATTTCAAGTTGACACATCTATTAAGAAATAATTATTGATATAGTGAGTTTAATAGTTTACCTCAATTAATTGATAGGGTCCTAAACATATTTACTTATTACATTTTTTATAGATATTAACTCAATGTATAATGTATTGAGGGAATAATAACAAAAATAACATTGTCCTTTCTTGATTTGTTAAAAATGACAAGTATAAAGAAAAATCATATTTAAAAATATTTGACAAGTAAATAAATACGGAAGGAGTAGTCATTCACTATGACATTAATCTTCTTCTTTTCTTTAAGAATTAGTAATTAATTAAATTCTAATAATTTTATGTGTTTATCATTCAGATGCTGAAAGAACAGAAATTGTGATAGAATTCATCAACAATGTGAAGAAAATTAGGATGCCATTGCAGGGAAACTCAAGATTGTAACAACAAAGCTAGCAAATGTAATTTGTGACTATAATTTAAATTTAAATCCATTTAGTTTGAAGACAAAATAAAAAATTTGTCCAATAATCTTGACTTGGCTTTTACACTTTTGATGTAATAACTTAAAACAAATTATCTCTGTTGTCAAATTCTAATTTGGTATTATTGTGTTGCATTACTATTTGGTATAGTTATATGAAATTATGAATTATAATTTTAGTACTATGCTTAAATTCATGACAGTTTTAAAGGGTCGTTTGGTCATAGATTTACCAAATAATATTTTGCGAAAATTTGACAAATAGTGTTTGTCCATAAATTTTGTTATTATTTGACAAATATTTTTGGTAAATATCCTAAATTTCCAAATAGTAGTTTATCTAGTATTTTGATCAAATCTCATTATTGAGGATCTTTTAAACATTAAAATTTTACTTCAAACTTTATCTTTTATCAAAACACCCTCTATAGTTATTGCTTACTTTGTATTACATAATTTTTTACGTTAATTCCAAAATAGTGATGAAAAACCCGGTGAATGTTAAATAATAATATGATAATTGATGAAAATGATGAACAATCGGCTCAAGATAATAAAGTCATGTATTTCGTTTACTTCGCGATGAATGAAATGATGTTTGTTGCACTCACGTCAAATCACCACATTACTCTAGTGTCATGAGCACTATTTGTTATTGTTGTAATAAAGATCCAATTAATTTGTATTACAAATTTTTGTTTTTTTTTATATTTTTTAAACTTATGGGTATAAATCATAATTTTCTAAAAAAGTGAAATATATTTTCCAAATAGTATGGTCAAACACATGGTGAAATTTCACCTAAATTTTCATCCAAATAATATTTATCAAAAATATTTGAAAATTTATGGTCAAACGCTAGTTAGTAATTTTTTTTGATGTCTTGTCCCACCTCGTTTAAGCAATTTTTTCCCTTGTCCTTCCATGTTAAGGGTGTAACCTGTCTTGCTTTGTCTCGCCTTATTGTCATCTCTATTTTTGTTAAAAAGAATATTGGCTAGTATACATTTTCAATACAAGGAGTTTTTTGGTAAAATTGTAGTTTAATTGATCATAGCAATTTATATGTTATGCTTTTTGTATACAAGTAACTTTAATTTTCATTTAAATATTTGTATATTGTTAATACGTAAAACTTAAATTCATAGATTAATGGCTCAACTGCATTTTTACCCCGACAATTCGTACATAGTTTAAAATTCTTCAATATTTTTCTTGTACTATAATAATATAATTTCGATCAGAAAGCAATTATAATCAACACCAACTTTCTCAAACTCACTCATAAAAGCATGCAAGTGGAAAAACAAATATCTCAAAGTCCCCTTCAAATTTAATTTATAGAGCTACTAAATGACCACAATTTTGTGGCTCAAAAATGGCCACAAATATTTAAAAAGACCATACGGACCTTTTTTTAAAATTGTTAAATAAAGTTAATTTCTATTATTTTGACACTTCTAAATGTAAAAATGCAACCAAAAGATTAATGTATGGTAAGATATAATCGTCTTTTCTAGTATTTTATTGTATTTTTCATCATACATATACAAAATTCAGATGTATCTTACTCGATATGTAATAGAAAATCTTAATTTAGTAGTAAGATACGTAAATATCAAATCGATGTAACATTAGTGTGTGATTCACTTAGGTTACTATTTACTAGGGTTGACAAAAATATTAGTCGCAGGTTATTGTTATCTAAGGTCGACAAAAAAAATAGTGTAGGTTACTATTAACTAGGTATATAAAAAAAATTAGTCGTGTGAGAAAGAAGGATCAAATATACTCATGTACTTTATGTGAGTGATCAATGAAATATACCCTTATATAAATTTAATTTTAATAAATTTTTTGGAAAATAAAAATTATTTTTTTCCGTTAGCCAAAAAAAGTATATTTCAACTCTAAATCGCAAAATTAATAGAGATATTAGTCCTTTTTCCTTTTTATAACTTTTGGATTTGATGTTGTTAGTGTACTTATCTTTCTATTCAAATTATAAACTTTTATCTTTTAATTGTCAATTCAACAACTAGTGCTAAATATATTGAAGAAAGAATTGGAACTTGGTTGGCCACAATATTTATCATTATGATCAATTGAGTAGGTTCATTATCTTGAAATATGTTAAACTTCTGTCTTATAAGCAAAATTAATTTATGTTCACAATTTATGCTTGATGAGTAACAAAAAGTTTGCCTAGCAAAATTGCATAAGCGTAGCCTATTTTAAAAATAATGTAAATTTTGGTTTAGGCTATGTCTAGATACAAAAATCCACATAATTTGGGGCTCAATATATATTATTTTATTTGTTTTAATTTTATGATTTTTCTGTTAATTATTTTTATAATATTTCAAATATGTACTTATAAATAATATGTGACATATTTTGAAAGTTAAATGAATTTTTAATATATATCAAATACACAATTTTAAATATTATATGTTATTTTCTATGTTCCTTATACTTTATCACATGTGAAATTTCAAAAATTAATCAATTTACAATATTTTAGGACTTCAAGGAAATTTATATTTTTGAAGAATGTATTCAATATGTTGAAGCTAACATGGTGAAGTATGGACCATTTGATGGTGTTTTAGGTTTCAGACAAGTAAGTATAATTATAAATTATTATTATTAATTTCCTCATTATATTCAAAGTAATGAAAACATCATGAACTTGATATAAATTATTAATTTTATTTTCTAACTACTGATAGTTTTAAAAATATTTTTTACTTGACTAAATAAATTTTGATACACCCCGATCTGTAACATGTAGTGGTGGAGCAGCATGTAGTTGAAGGCAACTGTCGAAAAATTACATTGTATAGCTAGGGTAAGAATATTTTTATGTATATATATTACATATTGACGCACCTTGACTTCTACACAATTTTACTTCTCTATGTTTTGATACCCTTAGTCAAAGTTTTGACGGCCATTGGTAACATGACATAACAAATTATCTCAAATTCTTGTAAGAGCATGAGCCTCTTAATAAAAAGTTGAGAAAGGTGTTGAAACACCCCTAAAGTTGATGAGAAATAAGGACGTATTTCACTCCTGTAGCATTTAAGTTGACTTAGTTAAGTAAAGAAGTATTTTAAGATCGTGTAGTTTGAGAATAAAACTAGTAATTCGTATTGTTTTCGATACTTCTCGATGTATATAATTATATAAGTTAATCAGAAATTCCATTATATATTTCTTTATGTGATTTCAATATTTGTTTAGGGAGCAGACGTAGCTGCATCAATTCCTGGGATGCAAAGGGATAGAGTGGCTCTAACCAAAGTCCCAAAAATTAAATTTGTGATGTTAATAGCATTCAAATGGCAAATTTGGAGGAATTGAAATGGCATGTCCAAAGCTTGCTTCTGATGCATTTGCATCTCCAATTGAGTGTCCATCTTTACACTTCATAGGTACTTTTCGTGGTCATTTTAAAAAAGGGGAAAATTACGCGGTTAAGCAAACTTATATTATTTAATTACTCATTTTAGATATAGTTTGCTATAATTACTATTCGCGACTAACATTATACATTAATTACGCGGGCTGACTTCGAATTTGTATAATTAGTCATGTTTGTATATGTATAATTCGCCAGGATATACAAATACATATGTATAATATACAATTTTTAACCTATATACATATACAATTCACCTCTCTCCCACTCTCTGCCCTCTCTCGCTTGCCTGTCTCCTCCCTCTCTCAATATCGCTCACCTCTCTCCTCCCTCTCCCAATCTCGCTAGTCATTTATACAAATGTATATATGAATAAGATACAGTTATATACAATTATATACATATACAATTTATGTCTCTCAAACTTCTGCCCTCTCTCACTCGCCTCTCTCCTCCCTCTCTCAATCTTGCTTGCCTATCTCCTCTCTCTCCCAGTATCGCTTGCCTCTCTCCTCTTTCTCCCAATCTCTCTTGCCATACATACAAATACATATGTATAATATCCGTTTAAGCAATTTTTTCCCTTATCCTTCAATGCTAAGGGTGTATCCTGTCTTGCTTTGTCTCGCTCTATTGTCATCTCTATTTTTGTTTTAAAAAAAATGTTAGCTAGTATACATTTTCAATACAAGGATTTTTTGCGGTACAAGTGTAGTTTAATTGAATATAGAAATTTATATGCTTTGTTTTTAGTATATAAGTAACTTTAATTTTCATTTAAATATTTGTACATTGTTAATACATAAAACTTAAATAAGCCATGGGCTTATGGCTTCGATGCTAGTAATATTTGGGGCTTATACCAGTTTTGAGTGGGCTCGTATAGGCCCATTCGACTATATGAGCATTGCTAATCAAATTCAAATAAGGTTCAGGAATGAAATAAATTATTAAACTACACTACATATGTTTCGTATTTTTGTTTAATCCCTATTTTTTTATAAAAATATAAAATTTTTATTATTTCCCTTCCAGATACTTTATTGTGAAAGAACTCAACTCCATCTTTCTCATCCCTATAATCTCGCCTCTAATCTTTCTCCACAATCAAATCAGTTACCGAATTCAATGCAATTTAATTTTCAAACAATTCCATCTCTCCCTCTTTTCACTCAATAATCAAATCAGTTACCACATTAATCAAAATTTGAATTTCAAGAGGTATTTCTCTCCAATAAACCGATTTCAAATTTATAGATATTTTCATCTTCTTCAATATTCTTCTCCGTTTTATCTTGTTTCATCATTTTGTCTAATACTGCTGAAAAAGATAATCTTGTATATCAGTGAAAGAAAGCAACAAAGGGAACTGAAATTTTCTCACAGTTTATTGATCAACATGAAGGCTCTCTTATAGAGCTGTACACAAACTGAAATAGCTAAAAAATAGGCTAACAAATATCATGTTAACAGACTACTAAAAGCTGTAACTTCTAGCTAAAGATCAGGATACATATTGACTCCATTTAAACTACTTTTATTTGACTAAATCAAACAAATACTGTAAAACAAATTTCTAACAATCACTCCCTTAAACTGAATGCTTTCAGTTTAATTCAAATAGTTACAAACACCAAGCAACTTCCTGAGTTTCTGGAATGTGCATAATTTCAAAGGCTTTGTCATTATATCAGCAATTTGATTCTCACTCTTACAGTAGAGAACTTCAATGACTTCATCTTTTGTGAGATCCCTTAAGAAATGAAACCTAACATCTATGTGTTTGCTCCTGCCATGAAACACGGGATTTTTGGAGAGTTTGATCGTTGATGTGTTGTCACAATAAATTGCAGTTGGTCCTCTTTGCTTGAACTGCAGCTCCTCAAGTATCCTTCTGAACCATATAGCTTGACAGGCACAAGCTGTAGCAGCTACAAATTCTGCCTCAGTGGTTGATAAAGTGACAATAGATTGTTTTTTTGGACGACCAAGCAACAGCTCCAGAACCCAACATGAACACATATCCCGAAATACTTTTTCTGTCATCTTTGTCTCGGGCATAATCACTATCAGTAAAACCCAAAAAATCTGATTTGTTTCCTCTCTTGTAAAACACTCCGCAATCAATTGTTCCCTGCACGTAACGGAGAATTCGTTTGGCAGCTGCAAGATGAATCTCTTGAGGGCATTCCATATACCTACTAACAAGGCTGACAGAATACATTATGTCAGGTCTAGTAGTAGTCAAATACATCAGACTTCCCACGATTTGTTCGAACACTCTGCTGTCCACTTTCCTCCCTTCTTCTGAATATTTCACAAGTTGAAGACCAGCTTCAGTTGGAGTTTCGGCAAGATTACAGTTCTTCATTCCAAACCTGTCAAGGATTTCTCGAGCATACCTTCTTTGAGTAATAAAAATACCAGCAGCAGATTGCACCACTTCAATGCCAAGAAAATAGTGCATCATTCCAAGATCAGACATATCAAATTCAAGCATCATGGATTGCTTCAATTTTTCAAACATAGCAGCATCATTTCCAGTATATATCAAGTCGTCTACATATAAGGACACAACAAGCATCTTTCCTCCTTCAACTTTAACAAACAAAGTATGCTCATATGGGCATTTAGAAAAACCTTCCTTCAAAAAATAGGCTTCAATGCGACTATACCAAGCTCGTGGGGCTTGTTTAAGTCCGTATAAAGCCTTTTTTAGCTGATACACTTTGAATTCATCTCCAACTTTAACATAACAAGTAGGTTGTTCGACAAATACCTGTTCTTTCAAGTCTTCGTGCAAGAAAGCCGACTTGACATCCAACTGGAAAATGGGCCACGAATTTTGTGCTGCCAATGCAATCAATAATCTGATTGTATCATGTCTTGCTACTGGAGCGAACACTTCTTCATAATCTACACCGAATTCTTGCTCGTAACCTTTTGCAACTAAGCGAGATTTATACTTGTCCACGTCACCATTTTCTTTCAACTTGGTCTTAAAAATCCACTTCACATCTATTGTTTCTGACCTTTCGGAAGCTCAGTCAGCTTCCATGTGTTATTTCTTTCAATAGCTGCAAGCTCTTCATCCATAGCTTTTCTCCATTTTGATTGCTTTGCTGCTTCTTCAAAGGTTACAGGATTACAATCTGCAAAAAGAGCAAAATGAACAGCTGGGTTCTCAGATTGACCAATTCCCGTTACTTCATATTCATCCATCCATATTGATCTTTTTCTGCTTCTTGGTTCTCTTGCAACTGCCGCTGAGACTTGAGTCACTACTTGTTCATCTTGAGCAGTGATTGGTTGCTGCACTACCACAGTATTATGTTGATTTTCAGCTTCATCTTGCCCATCAAAGTCTGCTGGAATTTGTCGTTGAGAACCAGATTCACTCCATGTCCAGAAATTTTCTTCGTCGAATATTACGTCTCGATTAATGACAATTTTCTTGGTGATAGGATTATATAGTTTGTAAGCTTTAGAACAATCACTAACACCAAGGAAAATGCATTTCTCACCTTTGTCATCAAGCTTCGTTCTTGTTTGATATTGAATACGGGCATAACAAATGCACCCGAAAATTTTGAAATGATCAACATTACGCTTTCGACCGTTCCAAGCTTCTTCCGGTGTCATATTTTGAACAGATAATGTAGGACTTCTATTCAAAATATGAATGCTCCAGTTAACAGCTTCAGGCCAGAAAGCTTTTGGAACACTGCTTCTTGTCAAGAGACTGCGCACCATATTCATTATAGTACGATTTTTGCGCTCACAGACACCATTTTGTTGGGGCGTATAGGCTGCTGTCAGTTGCCTTTTAATGCCATTGCTTTCACAAAAATTTGCAAATTCTTGTGAATTGTATTCCCCGCCTCGATCTGTGCGAAGTACTTTGATTTGGCTTCCTGCTTCTTTCTCCACCATAATTTTAAAGCTTTTGAAAGCTTCAAAAGCATCAGATTTGGCCTGCAAAAAATAGACCCATGTCTTCCGACTAAAATCATCAATGAAGGTAATTATGTATCTTTTACCTCCATTTGAAGATGGATTAATTGGGCCGCAAAGATCAGGATGCACCAGCTCCAACACATTTTTGGCTCTCCATGATTTTCCCTTAGGAAATTGATTACGTTGCTGCTTGCCAACTGCACATTCCTCACATACTTGAGAAGGAGCTGCAATTTGAGGGAGGCCACTGACCATTTTCTTTCGTTGCAAAGTGCTTAAGCCACCAAAGCTCAAGTGGCCATAACGAAAATGCCATAACCACGATGTATCTGTTACGTTGGCCGAGAAGCAGGAAGATCTCGAACTCTGCAACTGAAGTGGAAACATACGATTTGTTGTCATGCTAACTTGAGCAATCAAACCCAGCCTTGAATCTTCAATTCGACATAATCCATTTTTAATGGATATCTCATAACCCTTTTCTTGTAGTTGACCAATACTAAGTAAATCGGTCTTTAAATCTGGAACATAAAACACATTAGAAATTGTGTGAAAAGAGTTATCTTTGTCATGTAAAGTGACATTTCCTTTTCCCATGACAGATACAACAGAGTTATCACCGAACTTGACGGTATTGCGGAAGCTTTCATCCAATTCAGAAAATGCCTTCTTGTCTCCCCACATGTGGTTGCTACACCCGGTGTCCAAATACCACAGATTTTGTCTAGTTTCTTCACTTGCATAACACACCATCAAGAGAGAAACTTCTTCTTCCTTCTCTGCAAAGTTAGATACTTCTGCGCTCTGTCTATTTAAATTTGTTCGACATTCTAATTGGTAATGACCATACCTATGGCAGCGATAGCACTCAACATTTGTTTTGTCTACTGACTTTGGTTTCTGAGTTGTTGAGTCATGTCCTCCACGTCTCCTTCCTCTGTGTTGAAACTGATCATCATTCTGCTGATGGTACTGTTGATTACCTCGACTGTAGCTTCCTCTCCCCCTACTCCGACCTCGGCCTCTGCCTCGACCTCCACTTGTTTTAGAAGGATTATCTGTGGTTGCTTTCAGCGCGTGCTCTTCTTTGTCCTGCTGGATGATTTTCTGCTCATGAATTAACAAAGAACTTTGCAATTCATCAATGGAGAGTTCATCAATATCCTTCGATTCTTCGATAGAGCAGACAACAAAATTAAATTTCGGTGTCATTGATCGAAGGATTTTCTCAACAATGGTGACATCCTGCATTTGCTCTCCATGGATTCTCATCTTGCTTGCAATTGCCATAGTTCTTGAAAAGAAATCTGCAACTGCCTCTCCTGACTTCATACGCAAAGTATCAAATTCAGTTTGGAGTCCTTGGAGTTGTACCCTTTTTGCCTTCACATTGCCTTGATACTTTTTCTTCATGGAGTCCCAAATTTTCTTGGAGGTTTCTTTGCAAAGAATAGTCTCCAAAATGGAACGATCGATAGCTTGAAACAGATAATTTTTAGCCTTAAGATCTTTCAATTTTAAGACTTCAAATTCTGTTTTCTGAGCTTCCGTAGCTCCTGTTGCTGGTTCTTCTACTCCAGATTCAACAACATTCCAATACTCCTTGGACCTCAAGAAGTTTTCCATGAGCATGCTTCAATGATCATAGTGACCATCGAAGCGCGGAATAGCTGGTTGTACGAAGTTGTCTGAGGAAGTCATTGAATGCTAGCTGCTGCTATTTATGTAATTCTAGCTCTGGTACCACTGATGAAAAAGATAATCGTGTATATCAGTGAAAGAAAGCAACAAAGGGAACTGAAATTTTCTCACAGTTTATTGATCAACATAAAGGCTCTCTTATAGAGCTGTACACAAACTGAAATAGCTAAAAAAATAGGCTAACAAATATCATGTTAACAGACCACTAAAAGCTGTAACTTCTAGCTAAAGATCAGGATACATATTGACTCCATTTAAACTACTTTTATTTGACTAAATCAAACAAATACTGTAAAACAAATTTCTAACAAATACATATGAATGCTCCTTCATTTAGGATTGGAATTATCCAAATATTTACACCTAATACTAATCGAATCTTTGATTCTAATAGTCTCCAATAGACAAAAAAAAAAACAGATCTTAAAGATTACATGATCCTTTAACAATGACAAATCCAAGTTCAAAGAAGGCAAAAGCGAAAAAAAATGTATTTGCATCAACTTGCATCATCGAAAGCAAAGGTTGAAAAATAACCCAAAAAAGAAGTAAAAGGGATGTCCAGCCATATCTCAACATACACTATTTATGGTATGTATTCTCTATTTTAGTATTTTTCTTATTTTGTTTTAAATTTGTGTCTTTCGATGTTGAACTGTTGAATCCACAACATTCGTTTGAGGTGAAATTTATTCAAGATATTATGCAAAATCTATAATTATTGAATCATTTTTCTTTACTTACACATTTGATCTGTTTTTATAATGTACTTTTTTTCTTTTTTGTAGTGACTGTGGATTGTTTTTTGTTATTTTTATTGAATGATTTTCGAATGACTATCTTCGCACTAGATATACAACACTGCTATAAAAATATAATCTCAACAAGGTCAAGGCCTGATCTGTTAGCAAGAATGGTGATCCTAAAAGACTAAAGAGTGACTACACTCCACCAATAGAAGTTGATCTTGTGTATCGATTCACCGACAATTCTCAATGATCTATTGTTTTTAATTAGTGTTTTAGAGTATTTATTCCCTTTTGAAGTAACTACTTCTAAATGTGAAGAGTTTTTATGTTGAAAATTATTTATTTTGCTTTTTTTTTTAGTGTATTTAATACATTTTTAAATTTTGTCTCTTCTTAGTATAATATATATCACTATAGTTGATATTATATTATTAGCGGATACAAGATTTTTTAAAAATTTATTATGTATATGATACACTATTACTTTCGATATAACAAATTTATATGTATCACAACACCTGCTATTATGTTATTATACTTAATATAAATAAATTAATTTTAAATATATTTAGTACCTTATAACATCGTATCTCCTATAAATTTGGTACAAATAACTACACTTGATACTATATTATAAGTTGATACAAATTTGTCAATAAATATATTATGTATATGATACACAATTATTATTTATCGTGCTTTCAAAATCACAAATTGATGTGTCTCTAGTAAATGTGATACTGTATATTTACAATTGATACAATCCTCTTAATTTGTAATATATTTAGTACCTTTTAATATTATGTCTCTTATCCGATGCACATCAAAACTCTTATTCAGTATATGTAACAACACTTGATACTATATTATTCGATACAAAATATTTCAAAGAATTAAATATCAAATTAATTATGTTAAACAAATCAATGCAATATGATAGTATTTTCAGTACTTATTAATAGTTACAAGTACATTAATTACTTAACCAACACAATGTATATGTAAAATAACTTTGTATCAAATACAAAACAATACACAATTACTTTATCAGAAATTAACAATAAAAAATATAGGTAAAATTGGAAAGTGTAACATTTCAATTTATTGAATCAGAAACTAGTAAGCTAAAAGTACTTTATACTCTAAACATTTGTAACAACAGAAAGAAATGTTATAATTTTAGAATTATTAGATCTGGAAAAAAAACAAAGTACCCCAAAAAAGCATTGATCTAGATTCTTCTTTCGAGAAGAAAGTACAAGTTTTTTGATTGAGGCCTTCTTGTCCACATCGAACACCATAGTACGTGTTTGATGTTAGTTTTCATCTGAGTGTTTCTTCCCTTTTTTCCTTCATCTACTGGGCATTCTTTTGTATCTTGATAATAAGACAACTTCTTTCAAAACATATTTCGGAGTTGACCAATAACTTTTATCCGACATTGATTCTATTGAAACTGCATAACACACTAATACATACATGCAACTGTACCAAATATATTCATTATTTCATGTTTATTGTATCATTTAAAAAAAATACACTTCAAGATACATTGTTATAACTCGCTCAACGGATTATATATAATCTTAGCTTATCATACATATTGTTGTCCCCATAATTTTACATATTTTCGATATATATAAAAAAATGATACAAAACATATTTATGTACCACAATTATCCTTTCTATTCATTGATACATAAAAAGAGCAAAGATTTCAAAAGTATATGATACTTTGTAATTATCAAGCAATGATACACAAATCTAAACACCTTACACATAAAACACAACACCCAATACAAAAGATGCAACCTAATTATTAATATAGTTTGCAAATAATAGTTTATTATGAATAATATAGTAACAAACAAATTCAAAAAAAAAAGTAAAGAAAATTATACGATCAGTGTATCACAAGATTATTTGATCACATACCTTTTGTTATCATATCTTTTAACTAATCTGTAATAGCGGAAATAAGGTTCACGAATGAAAAAATTTTCCCAACCACTATGTCATCACTATTGTATCATTAGATACTAACATCACTTTCCCATATTTCGAATGCCTTAATAATATCAAAACATTCACTGTGAATCTTCACAAAATTTCGCTGCAAATATTTTTGAATCAAGTTTCTGCAATTTTTTGGAAGAACAGGGAGACCTAATTTGAAATTCAAATTACATAGTTATGTTAACTTTTTGGGATTGACCGATTGTTAGTAGCCTTTTTGGGATGAGACTGATTGTTTAAAGAAAGAAACGTATGCTTGATTTGTGGGATTCAATTATATTTTCTGTTTTTAGTCCCTTATTTAGCGCAGTAAACTGATAACAAAAACGTCCAAATTAATGTATCATCCCTCACAATTATGTATTCAAGAGGTATAAAAAAGAAAGGATTTTTGTAATTAAAGAAAGAGTAGGGATAAAATGTAATTTGTCCATTACACTATGTGGTTTGCATAATTTTTACATTTATAAATTTAAAATTTGAATTCGCCCATATGCGAAAATTTTGAATTCGCCTATATCCACTCGCATATGTATTTTTAAAGGGAAAATTGTATATAATGACAAACTAATAATTCAAATAAAATGTCATGACCACACTTGCTCCCTCTCACTTTTAGACAAACACGAATGTATAATATGTGTTTCCGTTTGTATAAAGTGAGAGAAAATTGTATCTATACATATTTTTGTTCCCCTCTCCCAGATTTCGCTTGCCACCTTCGCATCTCGCTTATAAAAACAGAAATGAAATGTATAAACTGTATTTCTGTTTGTATAAAGCGAGAGAAAATTGTATATACTCATGTAAATACATATATCTTCGTCCTATACACTTATAATTATACAATACAAATATTTCCTGCCCAATTTTCTTTTGTCATTGTATCTTTCTCGTTTCATACATACACAAATTATGCAATTGATTTTTTGTATACAACTACTTTCTTTTGTGTATGTATAGCGAATTATACAACTGGTTTCTTTATATATGTATAACGAATTATATAACTGTTTTTTTTTATATGTATAGTGAAATATACATATTTAAGTTTGCTACGGAACGCAATTATACAAAGTATAGCTATAACATAATAATATGATTTTTATGTTTGATATATGTGAAAGTTACTCATTTTTAGTCGCACCAACAAAGCATAGATCATACCTACTACTTATTAATTAAGCGGATGAATAATTACAAGTGCATACATCTTTCTCCCAATCACTATACTAAATAAATATGACTCTAAAAATAGTGATGCTCGAGAATTCATGATCTGTCTACCAAATAAGGTATTTTATATATATATATATATTAGAATTAATCTAATATTGTTTGTTAGCCTTCATGTTCCAAAAGCGTTAAATGGTGAACTTATAATTGAAATAGTGTTGATTTATTTAAAGGAACAAGAATTGGTTCCCACTTTATACTTTTTTTCTTCTCGTGTTTTTAATAATACACTCATATCCTTGAAATTCAAGATCCGTCTCTGACGGGAAAAGGTTTGAAAAATTACAAAGTATGTTTCCATGAATAGTGTTGAGAAAAGGCAAAGAGTCAATGTGTTTTACTATATGTGTGGAAGCATGAATTGAATCATTTCATACAGTTGCCCTATTTTTAGCACTGAATTGATTCTTTCTTTAACTTTTTAGATTACAAAAAATGGGGCCAAAACCTACTATGCATGTAATGGAAGTCATTGATAACCCTAAGCACAGATTGTGGTACTTTCGGCCCATGTTGCTCGGGTTCGGGTGTTGATGTCTGATACGAGTGAGGATTTAGAAATTAATCAAACTTTCTATCATTTAATTTTTAAGATTTAGGGATATAAATTTATGTATGGATACGAATGTCGGAATTTACCTAAGAATAATTAAAATATCTATATATAGAGTTGTAAAACCTAAATTATGAGATATTATGTGGAGAATTTGACGAGAATCCTGGAAGGAGATCAAAAGGAAAAAGAGTGACATAGACTATATAACAAGTATTTCATTTTCGTCAATTTTTATCTTAGCTTTTGTATTGATTATTAAGATTGTCGGGACTTTTTTGAATGATTTTGATCAAAGCATCCAAAATTGATTGAACAAATCGGACACGAATTCCACACTCATACACATGTCATGTCGACACGAGTGCGACTCCATACGTGAAGAATCCCAGCAACTTAAATTTCTAATAGAAGATGCTCGATTCAAGAACAGTATTCTGTATTTCAAATTTTCTGAGGCTTAATTTATGTGATCTTGTTGCATATTGTAATACTTAGAAGCACGGAGTTTGAAGTTTATAAATTCACATGATAATTTGTAAATTATCGAGTTCAAAATTTAATTTGATATTTTTAAATTAATTGAAAAAATATTTTCATCCAATGTTTGATATTTATATTAAAATCTATTCAAGTTATTTATTTTTTACGTGAAATTAGATAAAGAATTTTTTTTAAAAATAAAATTTAAATGTATTTGAAACTACATAAAAATTACAATACATCGAGTATATGCCTCGGTCTCTAAACCCAGTCTTGACCTTCAATTCAACGTAATGTGGCACAGAGGACATACTCCCTCAATTTCTAACTTCAATGTTAGTCATAATAATTAATAATTTTATAAGACATAAAAAATAATGAATGATTAAAAAAAAATCATTTAACTCTTAAAATACTAATCTAAGTTAGCTCAAACTCTTCATAAATATTGTAGGGTCCATATCAGATCCTTTAAAAATACATTATTTTTAAAGGATTCAATACGCACCTATTAACATTTTAAGAGTCCGAGTTAGTGACAGTAATATTATCACTACTTTAATTTAAAAGTAATCGATACTTTCAAGCTATCTCCTCTTGCTGCAAACATAATCACTTTTGATTCTAATTAACTTCTTTAATTTTATAAACCTTCATAATATTTCAAAATAGTGATATGCTCTAAAAAAAAGAATTTCGGAGGTGTGTTTTAGTCTAAATAAATTTTACAATATTAATTTTGTAAAAACTAAATCAACTATTGAAAGTTTGTTTTTCAGTGCTAAAACTCGAGAAAGTACCATATATAAAGAGATAATTTAATTTGGTCACAATTAGCAATTGAACTCCCTTTGAATGCATATCTTAACACTTAAACTAATTTTACTATGTCAGTTTGAATACTCTAACTTACAAAACGATTATTTATACACCTGTAACGCTTATATGTCACGCTAATATTAGATGTCCACAAACTACCACATAGACGAATGTTTATTTTTATATTGTGTACTCCCTCCGTCTCATTTTATATAATATTTTTTGCATTTTGAGATTCAAACAAGTCTATCTTTGAATGTATGTTTTGCATAGATCATTTTAATATTTTGAATTATAAATTATTGAGACTTATAGTGATATTTACGTAGTTTACAAATATATAAATTTCACTTCAAAAAAATTCAAAATTTCATACACAAATGTCCAATCAAAATTAAACTGTTTGACTTTCGAAAAATGAAAAGTGTCACATAAAATAAGATAAAGGGTATTATTTTTTAAATAGTGTATAACGAACGTACAATAGAAACAAGAATGAAAAATTGATAATTTACAAATGAGAATCATGACAAAATGCGTTTTCAAACCTTTAAGATATTCAACTTTTAACTTTAAATATTCTTTTTAAACCTCAACCAAATATTATCTAAAAACACTCAATATCCCAAAGATATTTATTACACACAAATCTTATTATGTGACTAAAAACTAACATTTTGAGTTAAAAAATGTCAAAGTACAAAGAGTGTCTCAAGAACCACGCCGCCGGTATCGGCGGCCACGCCGTCGACGGCTGTGGCGAATTCATGCCTTCCGGTGACATCTTCAAATGCGCCGTGTGCAATTGCCACCGTAATTTCCACCGGAAAGATACCGTCCACCACCACCATCCATGTGGATATTTTCCACATTTAAAGCCACGGCGGAGATCTCTAGTGTTACCCTCAACTTCTGGAGGTACTAGCGTTTTCACTTACCCTCTAGCGTGACTTGAAGTCAATTCGTTAGGAATTGATCATGTTATATATTAAGTAATAACATTATCAAAAGGGGAAACGAAACTTTTAGTTCTTATGTTAAGGCTAATTTCTTATTTTAGTCCTTGTGTTATTTAACTTAGCACTATTAACTTTTAATTATATCAAGTGAGTGATTTTAATCTTTCAACTAACAGAATTTTAACAGAGAGTTCATTGCTAAAAGGGGTAATTCGGATATTTCAAAATAATTGCTTGACAAAATAGAAAGTTTTTTTTAATAAAAAATCATTCGTCGCATAATTTATCGTTTGTCAGTGTGAGAGGGAGGGTTAATGCCTATCAAGTTGGTTTTAGCTCAAATCGACGGGCTTGCTCTTGTAGATAGAGATAAGAAAGAATTAGCTTGTTTTTCAAAGAGAGAGAATTAAAAAGGAAATACCCGAACTACCCCTTTTATTAGCGAACTTTCTGTTAATTTTTTTTGAATCTGTAAGTTGAAAGACTAAAATCACTTATTTGATATAATTGAAGGTTAATAATGCTAAGTTAGATAACACGACGATTAAAATAAGAATATAGTCTTAACACGGGGACGGAAAATACCGTTTTCCTTATCAAAATGATACTTTATTAATTTATCTAATTTATTTGGTATATTTAATTTTATTTTTTTAATTTTATTTTTTAATAAGATGATTTAGTTATGGTATATGCGTTTTTAAAAAGTTTCTTTCCTATATTTCTTTATTGAGGTAAATATGTCATATATATTTGGACATAAAAGGAATAATTAATTAGTTAAGATGATATTTTTTTTTGGAATTTTTTGTTTTTATATAACTTAAATACTCTTTTTGTCCCACTCTTCATGAAGATAATTATTATTTAGGCCGTCAAACAACTTTTTTCTCTAAATTCAGTTTTCTCAATCCTTTTTATGCTTTAAATTAATAGTTATGATGATTTATAGTAATTTTTCATGTGATTAGTAAAAATGTACTAATTAGTTTTTCTTAAAAGACTATATACTATGCATTTTGGTTTTCATATAAGTGGAACCATTTTATATAAATTAGGACAGGAGAATATATATCATTCTTCTTTTTAAAAAAAATGACATCCTTTCCTTCTTACTCTATTTCAAAAAGAATAATTTTTTTTCTTTTTTTATAACAATTTTCTACGTAGCATGTTAAGGATCACAATATTAAAGGTCAATTTGTACATTTGACATAACTTTGACTTATGATCTCATGATTAAAAGTCTTCTTTATTTTCTTAGATTTCGTGTCAAATCAAACTAGACCATTTATTGTGAAACGGAGGGAGTAATTAATTTCTCTGACTTCTACTCTACCATCACTAAAAATTAAACAGGTGGCGGATTCCGGGAGGATCAAGAATTATTAGAAATGTGTAACCCTAATAAAAACATTAATGGAACATTACTAAAGAAGAGATTTCGAACCAAATTTAGCCAAGAACACAAGGACAAAATGTTGAGATTGGCTGAGAAATTAGGGTGGAAGCTTCAAAGACATGATGAGGGAGTTGTTCAACAATTGTGTAATGAAATTGGCATAAAAAGGCATGTATTCAAGGTTTGGTTGCATAATAACAAGCACACACTAGGTAAGAAAACTAACCCTTGATTAATTGATTAGTAGCCATCTCAAGAAAGAAAGTGAAGAAAATGGGAATCTGAATCTTAACAGCTTAGTTGATTGACTATATGAATTTTTACTTTATTGGTGATCAGGATTTGATTCCGCACCTTGTAATCTTCTTCCCATACCCCTTAATTTTCTTTAATAAAAATTAGAGTAATTTTAAAAGCTTCTTTAAGAATATGTAAATAGGGAAAAATCTAAAAATAGATAAAATTATTTTTCCTTAATTATGTCAATGAGCATGATGGAATATGATTGATCTAACTCAATCAACTTTGAATGAATTGGATTGAACTAGGCATATTTTCATGGCTGTTAATTTTGAACACAAATCTAAAATTAAGTTAATTTAATTTAAAACATGTGTTATAATGGGGTAGGAGAAGAGAAAATAAAAAAAATTATAATGTGAAAAATCGAATCCTCGCCAATAAGATGAACATATGATGACAAGAACTATTGAGCTATTAAGATTTCATGTTCAAATAACACTTAAATGTGTACGAGGTCAATAATATTTAGTAGCTTATTAATTAATTTTTATACGGAAAAGGAGCAAATATACCCCCTCGCATTTGCGATTTAGAGCAGATAAATCACTCGATTAAAAATTGGTACATATGTATCCTCGGCGTCTAGCGAATGTTTATGTTTACTTTTTTTTTGTTAATAGAACTATATTTACTTAATTAAGAAATAAAACCCAAAAAAAAAGGTCAAAAGTACTTTTTAAAAATATCATCATGAGTTAATAGTTTGATTACAAAATATCTTTATTGTTAATAATTTGATTTAAAAATACCTCTATGATTACTTAATGAATGGACGCTGATCAACATTATTTGAATTTTGTGAATAAGGTCATTTCTAATTTTGTCTAATCTTGTATGACTTTCTATTCATCTCAATATCTGCATTTTTACACGCTCGTCTTATAATTATCTCACTCTCATATAGCATTGTTGATTTTTATGATTGTTCTATGGAAATTATCTTTCTAGTTTCTACCATGTAATAGTTTCCTAATTCAACGACTCAATTTTGAATTTTGATGTAAAGTGATTGAACAGAAGGAGATTTTTAGAGCAATGATAATCAAATTTATATAAATCACATATTCAAATTGTAAAAATATTTTAAAATAAATTATTTACAACACACTTTTTAAAATACGTTTTTTCAAATCCTTCTTACTTAAAATACTTTATGCATCGTATTAATTGATTAACAACATGTATAGAATTTCTATCTGTACATATATAACAAAACTGGTCAAAAATTAACACATGTTACCTGACAATTGATTAATTTTTTGTTGCTTTCATTTGTATATATATATATATATATATATATATATATATATATATATATATATATATATATATATATATATATATATATATATATATATATATATATATATATATATATATACAGCTCAAAAAAAAAAATTACTGCAGCACACCACTGTTAAATTCCCAGTGTGTGCAAAAAGCCTGCCATATTCTTAATTACAAATTAAATAAAGTTTCCCCTTTTTTTATTTAAGTAATTAATTCTATATCAATAGATAAATACTAATCAACAAATCCTCTTTAACCCGTGCCCTTTTTAATACACTTAAAAAAAGTCATATGTTCTTTGTTTTATTTATGTTAACAATTATATAGTATTTTTAAAGCTTCACTTGCTATTTCAATTGATTGGATGTTTGAACATTCAAAAAAAAATCGTAAATTCTTCATATATAATAATATGTCTTTTGTCTCCGTTTGTTAAAAATAATATGGATCCTTCAATTGTAGAAGTAATTCTTTTGATAAAGGAGAGTCGGTTAATAATTCATATAAGAAGATATTCTAAGCAGAATGTAAATATATATATATAATTGCAATAAATAATATATACGAAGGCATAATTCCAAAAATACAATTGATTTAGTACTAAAAATTTTAAAATCTGTATTCATAGAACTTAAATCCTGATTTAGATATAATTAGAGTACTCCTTTATTAATGGAAACAAGATCCTGTTTCACACATCTAATATTTTTGAGATCCACATTGTAATTTCTTATAATATCTTGTTTTCAGAATTTCCTTTTTTAACATAAGTTAGATTCATTGACAATATACTGTCATAAATTAAACAATCTATCAGAAGATAATATTCTAATCAGAACATAAATATATGTATTTAAATTCAAAATCTGATAGAAATCATAATAGAATTATTAATAAATAGTTTAACATTCATATAAAGTGATCAACAAGAATATTACCCTTCAAACTCTCAAAGGGTGGCTATATTGATTGATGGTCTTGTTGCGAATACTAGCTTTTTGGGCGTTCGATATTTGTTTTGAGACACAGATTAATTTTGATATTGCTAACTAAGTATATTTTTTTTTATGATTTTGCTTAGTGTAAAGCCCATTCGAAAGAAAAAAAAATATTACATTCTATCAAAACTCGAAAGTAAAATTCTATTTATTTCATCATCATTTTTTATGATAAAATTGCATTATTTGTGGTTTAAATATATATGTAGTATAGGTATATGCATTGAGATTATATATGTATAGATCATTTATATATGTAGAGTAACAACGTGTTATATTATAAGTTATATACAGGTAATATAAGAATTAAATTTTTATTGACATGATGTCTAATTTATTGAGATCCCACAAATTAAAACAGAACTATTAAACTTGTGACCATAATGCAAATATAAATAAAATGATTTTATATTATTTATTGGCCCATGCTTAGCTGTTGTTTCTGATAAAGTCGACCATTCAGCTTTTGAACTCTTTTCTCTGTTTGTCTATAGTTTTGTTTGCTAGGAGAGAGCGTTAAAAACCTTATTTAGGGTCGTTTGAATGCGTGAGATGATATCCTGATTTAAACTTAGATTGATTTAGATTTTAAAGTTTTAATTAGACATAAAATTTAAATTTGTTGAATTTATATTTTTTCTCATAGATATGAAAATTTCACAAGTTGTGAAAGCTTTCAAAAATTTTCGAGTTCTTATACAATCTTACCACATAAGCAAATTGTGGTTCATAAACAAACTATTGAATATCCTAAGGCGCCACAATAGTACATAGTTGTAACGACTGGAAGGACATCTTTGGAAATTTTCTTAAAAATTACCGTTTTACTCCCCTTATATTTGCCCCGAGTTTTCAAATCATACACTACAAAAAATATGATATATAGCTACAACATCAAATTTGCACTAGTTGTTCGCTTTTAGTGAGAAAATTTACTTTTCGCGCTTAAATGTATAAGATACATATTTTTATTGACAAAACATAAAAATTCGTAGCAAAGTATCCTACTAAAGTTTTCCCACCAAAAACTTAATTAGCGTCATTTGTTAAGCAGTGTTAGTCATGAATTTAAAAGTATCGGTGATAAATTATTTTGTCACTAATAATGAATCTAATTAATGATATATTAATTTTTGTCTTAAAATTTATTGATTTTTTTACCCAAAAAAATTTCATCTAAAAAAATATGTTGTTACAATATTGACAAACTAAAATTCGTAGTTAAATAATATAAGTTTTAGCTATAAGAATTTAACTTTAATTATGATAATTATTTTCGTCACTAATAGTATGAATAATTGGTGACAAAGATTTTATTGTCTCTAATCAATTTGTGATTTAGTGACAACAAAAAAATTGTCAGAAAATATGTAAGGTGTTAAATAGCGCCAACTTGAAATTTGTAGTGAATAATTCAACTATTTGCTACGAAAAAATTCATAGCTACATACTATTTCTTTCGCTACAATTATTCACAATTACAAGTGACAACTTACAAAAAGAATAATATAAGTGCTTAATAAGAAATAGACAGAGTCATTTCGTTAATTGGCGAAGGAAAATATTCAATCTATTTTGTAAAAATGAAAAAGTTCAATTCATGAATTTTCTTAAACTACACAATTATAAAATGCGTTATTTAAAAAATACAATCCAGGTTATATGTATCGTGAGTGGGGTACGATTCTTCCACTAGATCACTAATATTTGTTGGTTTAACACTTTTATTTTTTATTGATGATAGAAAAATAATATCTAAAGTCTTGGTGCTAATTTTATGCATATCTATTGATTTCTAATTGCTAAACTACATAGACTAAATCGATATATTTGCTTCTGTCGTAGATATTTAATAGTAATTCCACAAACGCACATAGATCAACTATACAAAGATAACATCGACTTACAAATTTAGATTTTGCAAAGGTGCGAAATATTTCATGAATTTCTATTTACTTTTTCACCAGTGTGAAAATCGAAAAAAACTTTAAAATGAAAGCACAAATGTAAAAAATGAACAACTTAGGATTTCAAATATATTAGGATAGAGTACTATATTTATGGATATTGATGTTTCTTTTTCACAAACCAATTGATTTTACTGACCGAATTGAACTGATTATTCAATTTTTATAGAAAATCAAAAGTTTAATTTTATATAAATTTATAGTTGTACTAAATAATTTTTTAAATTTATAAAAATAACCTAATAAAATGAAAGAATCGTACTAAATATATTTAAAGATATGTTAAAAAATATACAGTTTGATTAAAATATAATATATACATTTGAATGAATTGTGAATCATAAATTTCATGCACTTGTGTATGTGTATAAATAATCATATAATATATTATATCTACAAAAGTTAAACTTGAAAGAAGTGAATGAACCAGGAAAAAATCAAAATGAGAGACGTGGGAGAGTTGGTCGGATGATAAGCACTCCTCACTTTCAATCTTAAGGTTGTAAGTTCGAATCCCCAAGAAAGCATGATGTGTTCATAATTTTAGATATTGTCATTCACGCCATATGTCGAGTTGCAGTAACACGAGGACAACCCGACGTATGAAGTATTACGTGTTTATTCAGAATTTGGAGAGCCCAGTTTAAAATTTTCAGTACTCGATATTGAACATATTAAGAGTTTCAGTAAGGATATTAAGAATTACCCTTCAAGATTTAATATAGATCTATCATAAGTAATAATTTTATCTTGTATATATATAAGATTATTTTTTATATATTCAATATAATTTTTAGTTATCGATATTGAACATATTAAGAATTTCAATAAGAATATTAAGAATTACCCTTCAAGATTTAATATAGATCTATAATAAGTAATAATTTTTACCTCGTATATATATAAGATTATTTTTTATATATTCAATATAATTTTCAGTAATCGATATTGAACATATTATTTTTTAAATCTATTTGGTTACGGGCTATACCACACTTCTTACTAGACTCAAGCATCAATGATTAATTTTATAATTTACCATTATTTCAAAACTTTATTTTATAAATATTAGTAAAATATTAACAATGAGCACCACGTGTGATAAGTCAAGATGAGAAATCATTCACATAAGCAAACAATGAAAAGCATATAATGTCACACTGACAGTTGCCCATGACACCAATTTTAATTGCATTATATTAATATTCCCAAGGTTTCTTTTTATGCTTCAAAAATGCCTTGTTTATAAACTAGAGTAGTCAGTGTGTTAATGAGCAATTCCAAGATTTTGACCAGTCACACTTGCACTCACACTCTTACATTTTCTGTTTTCCACAATATTGTATTTTAAATTTGTTTATTTTATTTATTTATTTTTTTAATTTATTTTGATGATGTGTCATTATGTTAAAAAATATATTAAAAATAACATTTCTATCCTATAGTAATAAGGATAAACTAAAAAAAATGTGTACATTTTAGTTTTTTTTAAATTTCATTCATGAAATTATACTGAGCGCACTATTATACTCTATAATAATGATTATTTTATGAAATTGAGATCGAAAATGATCAGAAAGTGTTATTTTTATTAAACAAAATTCACTTGTTCAAACCATTCCGACTATTTCTAATATGATATCCTTATTTTATTGGAGAATTGGAGACTACATCAATTATAATGATGATTAAAAATAAAAGATAGATTAAATTTTTTGAATGAATGATATTCGTCCAGTCTAACTTACTGGAACATGCGAATAACTACTCCAACACGTAGAAAGGAGAACACTCAATACCCAAAACGATCATAACATGAAAATATAATCTAACACCTAAATAGTTAGAAAAATACCATAAATTGATTTAAGAACCCCCCCCCCCCCCAACACACACACACAACTAAGAAGATATAACGACTGAAAGGAAATATAACATAGCTCCCACCGTAAGAAAAGGAGAGTTGAAGTTGTTGAAGATCATCACCGTCTTATCTGTTGAACACCGTTGAATCCTGCAATCAGACTGTGCCAACTAGCATAGCAAGAATAGTATAAATACAAACAGTGCATATTGATAAGCATCATTGCACTGTAATTTCTATATTACTATATATACATATACACAAGTCATGTAATTTCTATAATAATGTTTAAGAAAAACTTTTAAACACAACATAAATGTTCAAACATTTCAAAATACAATGAAAAATTGTGACCTTGCACATGTCATGTCATTTTTAAAAGAGTGTCCTCAAGTGTACAACAATAATTTTAGAATCAAAGAATTTGCAAAACATAGAAAAATGTGAATGTCTTTTGAATAAAGGAAAATTATATATTTTATGTTTAGACAAGACTTTTGGTTTGGTACAAGACATTGATACCATTATAAGCATAGAAATAATTCAAGTTCAAAATGCCTACTTGAATTAGTATTAAGATTGATCTTTTACTTAACACCTATTTTACTTAATACCAAGAAAAAATGCATTTCATTTCCACTATAAATAGAACTAATTATTACTATAATCCACTATTATTCCCTAACCTTTTTTTTTTTCCCATTGTATTATATGTCTTTATTTGAAATTACAATAGTAACCCAAAAAAGGCATAAGAGCAAAAAGTATTTAATAGATAGCCCTTCTCAAAATTCCATCTTTACCCCTCCACAACCTCCTAATACTACTACTACTATTGTTGTTTGACATTACAAAATTGTTATTAACATCTTGTGACAATCCTTCCTTGTCTTGTCTTGTCTTCAAAGGACTTAATTTTTTTTTGCATAGCCACACAAATTCTCCCATTTATCCAAAATTGTTTTAGAGGGGGTGGGGGTGGAAATTCAAGATTCATAACTTTTGTCAAGTCCCCTCTTCTTAAGATGTGTCAAGTTTCCTCCTTTTATTTTCTGGACTTGTTTGTGATCCAACTATGCTCTCATCACTTTTGTAGCTCAAACATGCAGCTTCTAACACTCCATTGGGACTTTTAGGTACTGAGGCAGTAGTAGTAATAGTTGTAGCAGTGGTCACAGTCCCACTAACCAATGTCAAATCTTGAATCAGTTCAAGACACTTCATCACTCTGCCCTGCAAAATCCAAAAAACTTATATTGCATCAAGAATCTAATGATCCTATATAACAACAAGTTTAGTATAATGAAAGACATTTTCATGTTATGTTATACGAATAAGTGACACTGTTATAGAGAGGTTTGACTGTATTTAAGTGGGGCGCCCCCCACAAATTTTACCTTTTGTACATGTATGAAGCAAGGCATTGCCTTGTCAATGTCATTAGCTTGCATTTCCTTTGAAACAGATATTGCCACTGCTGCTGCAATTTCAGAAGACCTGAATTCCAAGAAATCAATGCCTGCAGCATTCAAAGCACCAGTCAAATACTAGCAGATTTAGGACCATTTAGTACAATAGAAAATAATTCATCTTATTCAAAAGGAGTCATTAAGAGTGAGGTGAGAAGACCTCTTATGGAGCATAAGATCAATTGCATTGCTTTCGAAATCAAACGCTCCGATGGGATTTGATCGTCATTCATCTTTCTTACAAAATAATCGATGAATGTGCAAGGTGTATAAGCTAGCATTCTCCACTTCAATGTGGTTAGTACCAAAAGTTCCATTCTTTGTATAGTTTTGCCTTCAAACACAAACTTAGGATTCCCAACCTGTTCCATAAAACTCTGAGATTTTACTACGTAATCTAGTTCAAGAAAATATATAAACTGTTAACATGACAAAACTTTATGTTGCTCAGGCTCTCTAAAAATGTTCGCCGAACCCGTGTTGGATCCTCAAAAAATGTATTACTTTTGGAGGATCCAACACGCATTTGACAGCATTTTTGAAGGGTCCGAACAACATAGGTAAGGAGTGAACGAAACTATTGTCACCTGCAAATCAACAATCAAAGGAACATGAATCTCTTCCATTTTGGCTGCAATTGATAGGCAGGCCACAGCTAACAACTGAACTGCCCAAGTTTTACCTCTCTATAGATATCCAAGAAATGCAAACCAGCAGAATGCAGACAATCAGTTAGCATTCAAACTTCAAACACTCCGAAACAAAATGCTATACTGAACTATGTTGCTCGGACCCTTTAAAATACCGCAGGCAGAACTAGTATTGAATCCTCTTAAAACGGATGGCTTTTGGAGGATCCGACACACACTGGGGCAGTATTCTAAGTCAGAACAACATAGATTATGAACTTACAGGCAATTCATATAGAGACAGAAACCGATCCAAGTAATTAATCGACAAACAAAAATTCAGCTTCCCATATCCAAAGTGCATACAAGCCTGCAAGGCAAAAACACACAAAACACAAATCAGAAAATCACTATAGCAGAATTCTTCCTATTTAAAACAGATTAAGACATCATATAAATAGTGAAATACAAAAAGAAATCACAATTCAATCAATCAATCAATCGATCGCCACTGATGTTATCCAAGCTACAAACACCATGAAAGTTACACCATAAGCATAACAATCTCTATTTCAAGAATTGATTTTTAGAATGAAAATTCCAGCATTTGCCAAATTAGCATAAGAATAACAGGGGTTGTTAAATTGAAGTGGGGTTTAACCAAGATTCTTCCTACAAGTTTTAACAATCAATCATCATCATAAATAATCAATTTACTCAAAGAATTAAACCAATGCCAAAACAACAAATAGATGATTAATAACAGTATTGAATTATTAAAAAAGAGTTTTAAATTAAAAAAAAAACAATAAAAACACCTTCCAAATCCAATCAATAGCCTCTCTTCTCACACTCAAATCCAAGTCCCCACTCCTCAATCTCTTCAAATAATCATCTTTAGGCAAAAAATCAATTTCCCTTTTCACCATAAAGCTAAAGCTTTCTTCACTTATCTTTGGCAAATCAATCAAAACCTCTGATCTACTACCATTTTTGCCAAAGATCAAATCTTTATTATTAATTTCATTCTTCTTTTGACCTATACCCAAAGAATCAAGATCATCAAAATCAAAACTTTCTGTTTCTGTACATAAAAGGTCTTTATTCTCATCCATTTAAACCAAAATCAAAAAACCCCTCAATGTATCTTTTCAAGAACAACAAAAAGACTCCTCTTTTAGAATTCTTGGGTGTTAAGCATTTCCATTGTGGATGTGGGGTGGGTGGGGTGGGGTGGGGTGGGGGTAGGGAGAAAAGTGAGGTGGGGGCTGGAGACTACTCAAAGAAGAAGAGGTCTATGTAGGAAAATGAAATGAAGATTTGTGTTTAGGGTAAAGGAGAGATTTGGGGGTGAGAAAGACAGTGGATTCTAAGTGGAATCCTAACAACACAAGGAGGAAAAAATAGAGCAAAAAAAGGCCCAAAAAAACACACACACACACACTCTCTCACGCACACAAGGTGGTGCGGATGACGTGTATAAGGGTAGAAGGTTAATTCGTAATTTAAAAAAAAATGAAATTTATTGAAAATTGATGTTTGGCGGTGAAATTTTTTTGAAATTTGAAAAACAATCGAACTATGTTTTCATCGAAACGCCTTTAGAAATATCTCTTATTTGTTTTACGTGACACGTGTTTCTCCTCGTTCTACCGCGTGCATAAGCTATTCTTTTAGCCAATACGACAATTTTACAAAAGTATTTATTTCGTTTCATTTTATTTGAATCTATTAAAAGAATTAAGAAAAATAAAAGAATTTCTGAAACTTATGATCCTAAGTTGTATTTATGTTACAATAAAGTTATAATTGTTAAAGATAAATTGGAGTCTTGTAATATCAAACAATTTTTAGTTATAAAACATAAATGTAGAGGGTTGAGTGTTGATTAGTCAAGAATTTCATGTTTAGAGCATGTCGTGAAAATAAGGATATTGAGGTGGATGAGTGGCCGTATAAGGAGCAATAAGATTAGATATGAGGATATCATAAAGAAGGTGGGGGTGGCCATCGTGATGGACAAGATAAAGAAAACGAGAATGAAATGATTTAGACATGTGAATAGAAGATGCTCAAATATCATAGATGAGGATGTGTGAGAGGTGGTTATAGTAGATATAAGCAGAGGTAAAGGTAGGCCGAAAAAGTATGGAAGAGAAGTGATTAGATAGACATAGCGCAACTTCAAATTTTCGAAGACATGACCTTAGATAAAAGGGTGTGAATGGCGTATATTATAGCGGAAGGTTAGTAGATAGTGAAAATATTAGCTTGGTACACTTAATTGTTTTATTTGATATTTTTAAATAATAAAAAAGTTGACAGCTTTGTTATTTTTATTATTATAATGAATATATAATTTAAATGAATCGCAATCATAAATTATTCTATAGTACACATGACATGAACATAAAAGGTCATTGAACATTACTTGACCTAATTATATTTGACCAAATCTTTTATCTTTTTCTCGTAGTTTTCACTATTTTTTAGTTGCTATGTTTCCTGCATTGTTTCTTCTTTTTTGTACTTAGAATTGATTGTATTTGAGCCTATGATCTTTAAAAATAGTCTCAACATGCATATATTTTATTATCCCCAAACTTGAAAATTAACTGAATATGTTAATATTGAAAAATAAATATATCATGATCTATCTTTTAACATTAGTTTATCATATAATAATGTAGTAAATTAGCATGGTTTGGTAAAAGAACAGGTCAAAAAAGCTGCTTCTTTTTTTATTGAGGCTAACTACATTAATAAAATAGTACCCAAAAGAAATTCTAGTTTTCCCATGTAATGAAACGTAGCTCCTAAAATTCTTTTAATCTTTGATTACCAATGTAAAAGGTATTATTATCACTAAATAAAACTAATGAAAAAATTATTAAGAGTTAATTATGATTGTATCAAGTTATATATGGATAGCATTAATCCTAAATTATAAAAGGCTAAAGTGATATATACAAGATGTTATCATGATAAATTGGTCTAACAACTTATCAAAGAGGTTAGGATCATCTTAATCCTGATGAAAATTAAATAAATTTTATCTCCTTGATTAAAAAAAATTGTATTTATCTCTTCCATATTTTAAATTTTTTTAATGAAATTTTGGGATATATATATATATATATATATATATATATTCTTTTTCTACTATATTAGAAGCGCCAGAGGATCGACATGTATACTTCCATTTTTAAGGTAATTATGTCAATTTAGCTCATTTATAATTTAATGACAGTTTAAAAATTATAATATATATATTCTTTGATTATTATGTCTTAGCTTCTTGGATTTATTTCTTTCTTAATTGACTGATTTTTTAAAAATTTTCTAATAAAAATTAACTAATTTTTCCTTGAAGGTTTATGATAATATTTTGATCCTTTAAGGGTAAAAAATGAAGTGCATTTCTTGAAATTCATTTGGATATATAGTTGAGCTTTTGATAAATTGATATTTAGCTATTAAAAATTTTATAAAATCATATGAGAATGACCTCTTATGACCTTTGCTATCTTGATCAATAAAATTTTAATAAATCATTTTGTATTTAAATTGAACTTAAAAATCTACTTAGAATGAGCATTTTCTAACCTTTGATTCTATAAAAAATTTTTTTTGGGTTCAGCAAACATTGTTGCATTATTATAATTGCATTTTAATTCTCAAGGCATTCAATATAGGGAAAAAGGACAAATATATCTCCGAACTATCGCAAATGGTATGCAGATACCCTTCGTCATACTTTAAGGACATTGTTGCTCCTGCCGTCCAAAAACTAGAGTATATATGTTCTTCACTCTAATAGAATACTAAATAGGGACATGTGGCACAATCTTATCCATCGATTCAATGTAAAAATCGATGGATAAGATTATGAGACGCGTATGTACGTTAGTATAAAGGGTATATATGCTTTAATTTTTGGACGACAGGGGCACCAATATCCCTAAAATATGACGAAGGATATATTATATCATTTACGATAATCGAGGTATATGTGTCCTTTTTCCCTTCAATATATTTTGTCCCTCTTGTATTTGCTATGTTTTTATCATCCAACTGTAGTTCAACTACTAAATAAAGCATATATATATTTTTTCATAATGCTTTCTCTGTTGTTCTTTCAAATTTCACTGATTTTTAGATTCATCTATTCTTGTTTTACCATCATATTGATAATTGTATTTCTCTCAATTGAAGCGTAGCTTATTAGCTCCCTTTTAGGGGGTTATTAAATCACAAGCGACCTAAAAAAAAAAATTACAACAATTTGCATTTGCATATATGCAGAGTTAGTTCTACCATTAATTTGCATATATACCAACAATTCAAATGTGTATATATACCAACGATTCAAACAAAGAGATTCATCTAGGAAGTGTAGTCAACATATGAATAATGCATGTATCTATCCATTAAAGAAGTTTTCGGGTAAATTCATTTTTAAACTAATTTTTACACAAATAGATAAATATCGGGCCGTGCGCACACGGGCAACAATCATCTAGTATATATATACTAGATGATTATAAGAGTTTTAAATCATTTATTATAATACTGACAATATACTTTGATTGTAATTTTTGAAATCCTAATTTAATTTGGGAAGAATTATTAGGGAAAAAGAAAAGAACCAACATTGTGTTATTGTTTTATGTGCACGGTCACGTACAATTATTTTTCTTTCAAGGGGGAGACACATTATTTATGAATAGATTTTACTTCTAATTCGTATTGTAGGTCTTATTTGTTATAAAAGACAAAATTCTAAAATATTAACATAGCCCATAGGTCTTCAAATAGACCCAAAAAAAAAAAAAAGGAGCCAAAAGATTTTTTTTCTTTTTACAAATATTAGTTTGAAATGCATCGATGACTTTATCTATTAAAAAAAAGAGTTTTGTTTTGAATGATTGGATCAAATATAAAGTTAGAAATTTCATTAAAAATATTTTAAAAAAAATTAATATAAATTCATGCAAAGCTTATGTGCTTTACATTCATGTTTGCAAGGTGTATCAAAAAAATACTTTTTGGAATCTTCCTCCTTTTTTTTTGCTAAATTAAATTTTTACAAAAAAAACTAATTTGGAATTAAATTGGCTTGATTAGTTCCCCTTCATTAAGGACCTTTTTATATTTTGTTTTAGTTAAAGTTCCTTTCATTAGCCAATTTATTTATTTCTCTTTTTATTCTTACAAACTAAGATCATGATATCACGTGTATCATTATCAAAAATCACAAAAGGCTATTATTGATATATTAAAAATTGTACACTGAAAATAGAAGAAATATTAGATTTCGAATTTAACATAAAATTGTATGTTCCGAAGAAATTTAGTTTCTACAAAATTATTCAAAGTTTAGATTAATTTTTCTCAGAATAGAACAAAACACTATAATGTAATACTTGTAAATAGAATTAACAACAATGAATCATATGTTGTTCAAATTTCGTTTCCTTCGTACCAAACACACCTAAAAGAAACTTAATTTGTCCAAATTCGTTTCCCTCTATTTCTCAGTTCACATTACGCCTCATACCAAACACACTTTAAAAGAAACTTAATTTATTCAAATTTCGTTTCCCTCTATTTCACAGTTCACACTACACCTCGAATTTAAAACCCCAGGGGACCTAAAGGAGTAAAAGGACAGTAAGAAAAACAACATATTAAAAGGGTAAGGACCATATGATCTGATTTATATGGTCAAAGTTTAGAGAAAGAAAAAGAAAGGACATATGTAAATGGCCACAAGTATGATTGGTTTGAAGAAGAAAAATATTTATTATTTGGACCATAGTAAATCAGAACTGGATATATTTATGATCTATGCTTATACTTTTATTGATGGAACATAGCCTTCTGCCATGTTAAGTTAAAATGAAATTTTGCCACTTATGCCTTCTTTTGAAATTGTCCACTAATGGTGCTGGATTTAGAATTTTCATTTAAATAGCTTAGAAATAAGAATTTCACGGTTAGTTTTATACTCCTTAAACCACTAAATTGACTTCTTATTTTGCGTTAATGATATATACATAAAAATGAAAAAATATGTTTATCTATACAATGTAACATTTTATCGTGTGAGTTTGAATGAGCATTACCTTGTTTAATTCGACTCGGTTCTCACATCACGCTACCTAACTTATTCGCACTGTTCATACACTCGTATATTTGGTCGTAATTGTTCATAACTATTATCATTATGAACTCTGGGGTCATTTGATAGTTGGTTAGAATTATGCGTATGTGAGTAATGTAGGAATTAGTTATGAGTAAATTTATATATCAGATTATGGAGTCCGAAACTCAAAGGTTACAAAATATTAACAAAAATTCCAAAACGGTATATAAAATTTTATTTTAACCAAAACGGTAAAATCGCTGCCGGTGCAGCGATTTACTTTACCTGAAAAAGTAAAATCGCTGCTGAGGCAGCGATTTTGCAAAAAAAAAAAAATTTCTTAATAAAAAAATGAAATCGCTGCCCAAGCAGCGATTTCAAAATTTTTCATCTTGCAAATCGCTGCCATGGCAGCGATTTGATATTATTTTTTAATTTACTTTTTTTTTATAAAATAAGGTATATCGCTGCACTGGCAGCGATTTATAAATAAATTTTTTTTTAAAAAAAAATCGCTGCCAGTGCAGCGATTTATAAAAAAAAATAAAAAAATTCTAATATAAATCGCTGCCTTAGCAGCGATTTATTAAAAAAAAAATATTTTTTTATATAAATCGCTACTGTAGCAGCGATTTATTTAAAAAAAAAATTTTTTTATTAAATCGCTGCAATAAGCAATTTTTTAAACTAAAAAAAAAATTTTAAATTTTTAAAACAGCGATTTTATATATAAGAAAATATTATAATTAATCGGTGTGATTAGGGATGTACTTGAATTCAATTAAATAATTTTTCTCCATTAATTTTTTATTTAAAAAAATTAATTATTTGAATTCAAATATTATTTAAATTTAAATTCAATATAATATCTTTTTTTAGAAAGAAAATATATTTATTACTTTACTTATTTTTAATTTTTTTAAAATAATGTATATTTTCTTATAAGTTATATACATAAATTTTAAAAAATATTATAATTTTTTTTATATATAAAATCGCTGTTTTAAAATTTTTAATTTAAAAAATTGCTTATCGCAGCGATTTAATTAAAAAAAAAAAAATTTTAAATAAATCGCTGCTCTAGAGCGATTTATAAAAAAAAATAATTAAATAAATCGCTACTGTAGCAGCGATTTATAAAAAAAAATAATTTTTTTTTTAATGAGCAGCGATTTATATCAAAATTTTTTTTTTTTTTAATCACTGCTAAGGCAGCGATTTTTATTAGATTTTTTTTTTTTTTTTTTATAAATCGCTGCACTGACAGCGATTTATAAAAAAAAAATTCTTCATAAATCGCTGCCAGTGCAGCGATATACCTTATTTTATAAAAAAAAAAGTAAATTAAAAAATAATATCAAATCGCTGCCATGGCAGCGATTTGTAAGAAGAAAAATTTTGAAATCGCTGCTTGGGCAGCGATTTCATTTTTTTATTAAAAAAATTTTTTTTTTGCAAAATCGCTGCCTCAGCAGCGATTTTACTTTTTCAGGTAAAGTAAATCGCTGCACCGGCAGTGATTTTACCGTTTTGGTTAATATAAAATTTTATATACCGTTTTAGAATTTTTATTAATATTTTGTACCCTTTGAGTTTCGGACTCTCATATTATGCAGGTTTTAGTTGTGGGAATTATTTATTCATATAATAATTATACATGTATTAGTTATTCCACCTCTAATTCTACATAAAATAATACATAGATGCTCTCATAATATATACAAGTATTAGTTATGCGGATTTCTAACCTGTCAACTGAATGACATATTAATTTTATAGATGAAAAGTGTATTTCCTACTATCTAGTACCTACCAAATATTGTATAAGTTATACGAGAATTAATAATGAATAACTTGAAGGAGAAACTACACAATTAGACATACACTCCATTATCATATATATTATTTAACTTATACTTTCAAAATGTTATATATTTTATCACTAATTAAGAGTTTTCTACCATATATTGAAGAAGATACACCTAAATACACGTGTTTTTGCTATCATATATACTAAATTAGGTAGAAAGACGAGCGAGATGGAAAGGGAGAGGAGTGAGATAGTTATGTATCCCAGATACATGTGAATCACATCTAGTGTGGGTAGCATGTATCTGGAATACCAGATACATGGAGAGTGGCGAGCGAGATGGAAAGGAGGCAAGAGAAGTGAGGGAGATTTCTTATATATCTCATATACATGTGAATTCATTTGGATATAGTTTAACGAGAACAAATTATACCTAATTTTGACTCAATGTATCTCGAATTACATGTATTTATATGTATTTAGACGCATCAAAATATGATAAGATTTATAATATTGTAAACTGAAGTATATCTAAGTAATTAGCTCATAAATCAATTATGAAATTTTTATAAGTTCACATGACTTTGGATCTACCAAACAACCCTTCAGTATATTATCAGTTATAACTTAATATATAAATTGTATATGGACTAAAATTTATTTACAAAAAGAAAAGATTGGAATTATTATTGTTTTTTGTCATGGCCTTTGTTTGATTGTTGGGCAGTATAAAAATTCACAAACTAATAAGCTATCCGGCCTCCCCAAGTGATGGCTAGATATACATGGATCAATTTGGGCTGTTTTAATTAGCCCATATATAAACGGAAAAATTACATTAATACATTTTTAAAAATAATTACTAATTTTAGTGATATTTTTTATTTATTACCATTTATAGCAATACTGGGATAAATCTATAATATATATCAAAAGTAAATTATGTATGCAATATATTTGAATTAAAATTGTTTTTGAAATATCTTATGTTTATTTGGTAAAAAATTGCCACGTTGTATTATAAGTGTATTAAAATGTGTGATAAATGTATTATCCATATTATAAATTATAAGTATATTAAAATGTGTGATAAATGCATTATCCATCATTAAAACTTGTATTATATGTGAATAATAAATTGTTCTTTGTAATATGTATTAAAGTTGTATTATAAATGAATTAAAAGTGATCAAGTGAAAAAAATATTATTACTATAAATGGTAAAAAAAAAATATTATAGTATATTTATGTAAGTTTACCTAAATAAAGTTAGTAGATAGAATTGGATGACTTATATATGCTTCACTATCATATATATATTATTACTATTATATGTACTTTCAAAATATTACGTATATTATCATAATTAAATTTTTTTATATATATATTTTACTCATCGATACATGTATTTTTGCCACCATATATACAAAAATAGAAAGAGAGACGAACGAGATTCGTATATATTCAAGATATATGCGAATCCATTTGAATATAATGTATTTAGAATAAATTACACCTAAATTCATACCCATGTATCCAAGATACATGTCTCTAGACGTATTTAGAGAATCTAAAATCTGATAAGATACGTAATATTACAAATCAAAATATGTTTAAGTAATTAGCTACTAAATTAATAAAATTTATGTAAGTTCCCCTAAATTAAAATCGTTTTACTCCCACAAACTAAACTCATCAATGTGTGCTTGACACACAAACATTAAACAAGAACCAGAGCTAGCTAATATAATTTGGTAAAAAATTGCTTTCGACTTCCTCGACTTTTATTAGTGAAATGAAATGAAATTTTTAAATTTATTTATTTTTTGTTTCTCACTCGACATTTGATATTCAAATTAAAATACGATTAAATTTATATACTTTTAGAAAAATTTCACGTTAGAGGATAAAGTCCTCTCTTATAAAAATAATTCCACTTTTAAAGAGACTCAAATATGAAACTTTTAATAAAGAATGATAAAAGTATATTTGGAATCAATATATTTAGAATGGAATAAAAAAAGGAGTAATATATAATTAAAATTCTTAAAAAAAAATGCAAGTGGCCAGTCTATGTGATGAAAAGACTTTTGCATATTCCCCTTTGGGAACTTTTGGTAAAAAAAATTATTGACATGACAAGTTATATTTGGTAATCATCTAGAATGAACTAAAAGTAAAATCAATATCTTGCAAAACTCCACCAAAATACTGGTAAATAGAAGGTTAAAAAAAACTTTTCATCTTAAATCATATCGATCATCTCCTTAATTTGAATTGAACAAACTTAAAAATACAATTATTTAAGGTGATTTTAGTGTCTGGTGATACATGGGAAGATATAAAGGATAGACATTGCTAATTCTAGGGTTTTGATTGAAAATATTATTTAAAAAAATATTAAATATCTCTGTAATTCTATTTTGATAAAAATACACGCGTAATTCAGCTCCAGAAAAACTTTATTTGCCATCAATGGTCCTTGGGCTCCACCAAATGCAATGCATGACAATAACATCACAATAAACGTGTAATTTGTGTTTCCTTTTGGGACCCTCAAAACCCCTCTCTCAATTATTTAATAACAAAATAATTGAAGATTGTTGGACATATATATAATGAAAAAAATTATTCCTACACTGTTTTATTTCATTTTGAGAAGGCATTATATCTATCGTAAATCAAATTAGTATCTTAAATTTTATATATTTAATATTTTCATATGTAATGAAACAAAAAGTTATTGGTACGTGTTATAAGTTTACTAATTGCTTGTTAGAAGCACATTAGAAATTAAAATTTGTATTATGACTAAGTTGAAATAAGATTGAATATATGAATTGTAAGTTTTGTTAGTATAATTAAGAAGGATGAATTAAATGTGAGATTAGATTGTAACTTTTATTAAAATATACTTTTAACTAAATTTGCATCTATTCCTTCGCTCTATATTAATTGTCTAACATTATTAAAATTATTCGTGTCAAAAAAAATGTGATGACATAAATATATTAATGTAGTATATATATATCATTAATATAACATTAACAAATGAGAACACAACATCTAATATTGTGCTACCTCATTCCAAATTTCATGGAATTAATTGATTATTATGTTTGATTAATTAAACAACTACTAAATCAACTTCTTCGTCATCATCATATCATATCATTAATTAATTAATTAATTAATTAAAAGTCCTTAAGTAATTTTCGGACTTGTTCCAATGTAACAAAGAGCACAATAGTAAATGGTCCTTGCCTTGAAATTGTAGGAATAAATCCTTTATACAATGCCATTGGCCCCTCAGCTTTAATTGTTTTCATTGCACAATCAAGTGCACCATAGTAAGGTGGAGCCGCTCCAGGCTCCACCTTCATGTTCATGACTCGAGTCTTGATCACATCTACCGGATTCGTCACTATAGCCGCCACAAAACCCGCGGCAAAACTCGCCGTCACGTGGGTCCCGAGTCCGTCTTTCATCAAACCCTTACCTAAAATCATTTCCTTAAACTCGTCGTAAGACGCAAGCTGCGAGGCCGTCACCAGCATGGCGCGGTTCACCGTAAGGGATGAACCGCGCCACAGGCTAGTAACGCCTTCGTTCTTGCTCATTTGGGTTATTGCATCCACCACGCTCTTGTAATTCCGCCGTTGCGCGGCGGGCAGCCGCCCGTCGGCCTGCATCCGTACCATTGCCACGTCAGCAGGGTTGCCGACGGCCGCCCCAATTCCGCCGGCGATCAGCCCGGCGACAATTTTTTTCCCCAGTGGCATGTTTTTCGTATTCGGGTCGGTCCATTTTTTCTTCAACATATCATATAAACCCATTCGGGTCGTTGAGTAAAGGGTTTGCCGGAGGACGGTGGCGGATATGCCGGAAAAAAGAGCGGCGACGCCTTCTTGCTGGACGATCCGTACACCGACGGCAACGGGCCCCACACGAGGAGCGACTGGGACATGGGCGTTTGTTGTGTTATTGGGAGGATGAAAAGCAAGAGCAGAGCGAAATGTCTGCGTCTGAACAGATGCAGACGCTTCGCCCTGAAGCTGCATCCGTACCTTGATGAGATCAAGCGGATGTGTACTACATCCAGCAATAATAGAAGCAATGCCTCCTTCAACAAAACCTTTAACACCCATAATTAATCAAGATCTACTCCAAACAACAAAAAAAAAAATCTTTGATGAAAAATAAAAAAAATTATACAAAAGGGATCAAGATCTTTTTTTTTTAAAGATAATAGGGAAAAATTATGACCAATTGGAATTAGATGATAATTCACTAGAAACGAAGAGATGAGAGTGAATGGAAAAAGCTATAGATGCAAAGTGTGGGATATTGGATCTCTGAGACATATGCTAGAGAGAAATGAATTTGGTTGGGTAAGAGAAAGAAGGGGAAAAGGGAATTTATAGGGAAAAATAATAGAAAGAGAAAGGAAATAGCACAATGAAGAGACTCATGAGGTTTCGTATTAAAATTTTAGTGAAGAGTATTTTTTTTTTTTTGTATGTTGTATTCAGTGGCGAATGAAATTCGAACTTTAGTATAATAATACTAAAAAAGTCTTAAGTATCCATCCAGGAGTTATTGGGCCAACTAAATCATTTATTCATTTGGTGCTCTATGTTAATTTTGTAGAAATACCTATCAATTTCTACATAGATATATATATTCCGTAACGAAGTTAATGGGTGCTCGAGTAACCGGCGGACACCATGTGGATCCGCCTCTTGTTCTATCTTTATAAATGGAATAATTCAATAGCTATTATTGATAATAATTAATAGATATTTCATAAAATTAATCTAAATATAAAAAATTGATTCAAATATTACGATAATTAGAAAATCAAAAAAAGGAAAAGGAAATTACACTTTCGAAGTAGGCGTAATTTCTGTTTCTAAAATAATGTAGTGTAGCATGTGGAGTTGGGATTTACAGCTAAGGTTAAATTTGTTACTTTTGCTTTGCTTCAACCAATATTTATGAGGATATGGGGTCCCAAACTCATCAAATTATTTGAATTATATTTGTATAATCTTATTCATGATATTTTTAATTTTTTTTATATATAATTCTATAAATAAAGATATCAAAAATCATATCAATTACTCTTCAAAGAAAATGAAACTCATTTTTTTGTCTCCTTATTTACATGTTACATGTTTTGACGTTTTAAGAAGCTTCATTTATTCTTCTTTTTACTTAAAAAATAAAAATTTAAAAAAAGAGTACATTTAAAAAATGTTTTATAAGAAAAGAAAAGGAATCTAACAAATTAAAGATGCTGACAAGCTCTGACTCACTTGATGATTTTTACAAAATAAATAAATATATTTGTAAAAAAAAAAGAACAGAAAGGTGAACAAAAAAAAGAAATCATAAAATTATTATTTTAGGAAAGAGCACATGTCTGCAATTTATAATCAGGAGATTTTTTAATCCCAATAGCCAAATTTATTACTGTATTTTTTTTTATATGCAATATATATTGACTATATCTAATTATAGATATATTGTATATTTATTGTTAAATAAAATTAATGATAATTTATTGTTTAGCTATGAAATTTTAATTTCTATTTTATTAATAGTGATTATTATTGGGTGGTATTTGTTGTCACAGTAATTTGTGGTAGTATTTGTTGTCGGAGTAATTTGTGAATTTTGAAACTAATTATTTAGTTTAATGTTTAACATTGCTATAACAAATATTAATTTTTAGCGATGATAAATATACGTACTAATAAAGAGTGTTAAATATTTATCAGTATTAGTTAAATGTCATCGGATTCAATGTCGATATAGGTTTTAAGAATATTTATAAGGAGTATTAATTACCGCTAAAAATAAAGATTTAACGGCAATTAAGCTATTGCCGCTAAAAATCATTTAAGGTGTAGTGTATTATTTGCGAGTAATAATATTTTCTATAACAATAGTAACAACATACTCAATATAATTATGCAAGTATGCTTCGAAAATGATAGAATATATATCGATATTATTTCTATCTTTGTGAGTGTAAAAAAAAATTATTTTCGATAGACTTTAGACTCAAAATACAAATTTCTAAAGCGGCATTGTAAGAATAATATGACAGAAAAATAACAAGATAATAGATAGTAATAAACATTGAAAAAATAAGTGACTATGCGACTATCATATACTCCCTATGACCCTATCTCTCCCATATAAAATACGACCGCCTACTAAATAACCTTCTATCAGAATACTAGACCTTCAAATCTTTCTATTTAGTGTCGTATTCTCACTAAGTTAAAGTCATGTTGCGTTTTATTTAATCTAATTACATCCTCTTTTAGCCTATCTCGATCCTACCTCTTCAATATACTTGTTATAATTAATATCTTACACCTTCTTACTGGTATAGTAATACATTATTCTTTTTACATGTCTGAATCATCGTATGTCTCGCAATAACTGCATATATTTATTGTTCACATGTGGAATTATGATCAATTTAGTTGCTGAAAATTCCTGGCAGTAACTAGGTAGGTGCCTACTCCCTAGTTATATCACCTAATTAAATTACCACAACTTGCACTATTTCTGAATGGACACATACATTTATATCAACTTGATTCCAATTTTAATTATGAAAACAAGCTTAGGACATATGCAACGAAAAAAATGCAACTCAACTTGACTGCAATAGGACTTCATCTAAATTTTTGGAGACTTTGCTTGATTTCTATAATTAAAACTGAATAATAAAAATTATGTGCTGTTGAGTGATAGCTACCTTGCCATTGTTATGGCAGTTGAGAGAATAATTGTGAGATGAAGAAAAGAATGGAAGAAACAGTGAGAAAAAAATGTATTAACCGACTTGGTCATTTACACAAGGTATTCTACTATTTATATACATCTTTCCAACTAACTAGAATTAATTAGAAACTATCTTTAAAACTAACTAACAAACTTTTAACAAACCAACTAATTAATTGTATTGTTCAACTTAACACTCCCCCTCAAGTTGGATGGTGGAAGATATCCAACATTCCCAACTTGAACAACATATCACTATGCAGTTGTTTCCCTAACGCTTTGGTGAAAATATCTGCCATCTGATCTTTGCTTGCTATGTACTCTGTCTTCACCATACCATCTTGCAACCTTTCCCTGATAAAGTGACAATCTATCTCTATATGTTTTGTTCGCTCATGATACATGGGATTGGAAGCAATTTGCATTGCTGCTTTGTTATCACAGTGCAACTCCATTGGCAGCTCAACTGATGCTCCAAGCTCCTGCAATAAACCTTGTAACCATACCAACTCTGCTACAGTTGTCGCCATACTCCTGTATTCAGCTTCTGCTGAACTTCTGGAGACTGTACTTTGTTTTTTGGATCTCCATGAAATCAGAGATTCTCCAAATTTGATTCCAAAACCTGTTACTGACCTTCTTGACAATGAACAAGATGCCCAGTCTGCATCACAAAAGGCATCAATCTTTCCTGTTTTCTTACTACTCATCAGTAATCCCAAACCAGGTTGTCCTTTGATATATCTTACAACATGTAATGCTGCATCATAGTGTGACTTCTTAGGAGCATGCATAAATTGACTCAAGTGTTGAACAGCAAAAGAAATGTCAGGTCTTGTCATGGCCAAATACAAAAGTCTCCCAATTAACCTCTGATATACTCTCCTGTCATCTAGCTCAGCATCATTAGTGAGATTGAATTGTTTGTCATATTCAAGACTTGTAAGCTTCTGATTTTGTTCAAGTGGAGTTGTGGTTACTTTGCCACCAGATAAACCACATTCTGCCACCAACTCTAAAGCATATCTTCTCTGACTCATTAATATACCCTTCTTAGATCTTGCAAATTCAATTCCAAGAAAATACCTCAATTCTCCCAAGTCCTTCATTTTGAAATTATGATGTAGAATATCTTTAGCTTCCTGAATTAACACCTCATTATTTCCTGTAATTAAAAGATCATCTACATACACAAGAATGATAACCATGCCACCAGTTGTATCCTTCTTTGTAAACAAGGAATAATCCAGTTTTCTTTGAGTAAACCCTGACTGTATAAGTGCAGTAGTAAGCTTTAAATTTCACTGTCTACTGGCCTGTTTCAAACCATATAATGATTTAAGCAGCCTGCACACTTTATTCTCCCCCTGGCTGCCAAAACCAGGTGGTAGAGTCATGTAAACTTCTTCAAACAAGTCACCCTGAAGAAAGGCATTGTAAACATCCATTTGACAAAGAGTCCAATTGAACTGAGCAGCTAGGGCAATAACACATCTCACAGTTACCATTTTAACAACCGGAGAGAAAGTATCATGATAATCTAAACCTTCCTGTTGTGTAAACCCCTTAGCCACAAGTCGAGCTTTGAGCCTCTCAACACTACCATCAGCCTTATACTTGACTTTGTACACCCACCTACACCCAATGGGATGTTTACCTGCAGGTAAGTCAATAATTTCCCAGGTGTGGTTGTCAGTGAGAGCCTGAATTTCAAGATTCATAGCCTGGATCCAACCACTATGTTGTGCAACTTGATCAAAGGAAGAGGGTTCAGAAGGGAAAGAAGAAAAGGTTGAAAGGTAAGCATAATAATGTGGATGTATGGAGGTGTAGTTCAGAAAATTAGAGATAGAATGAGGAGTTTTAGAAGTGGTGACATAATCAGTATGCCAAATGGGGGGCCTAACTGTTCTAGAAGACTTTCTAGAGGATGGAATAATTGGAGAATTTTGTGGTGATGAAGTAGTAATAGAAGTACTGGATGTAGAATGTGTAGGTGTAGAAGATGGTGAAGCAGTGGGAGAAGGAAAAATATCATCTGCAGGATGTGGATAACCACCTGAAAATGATGGGAAAGAGGAAGTATGAGAAGGAGGGATAGAGTCCAAGAAGGTGTGTTTGGGATGTTTAAAAGGGAAAACAGTTTCTCTGAAAAGAACATCTCTACTCACAAAAAAGGTGTCAGAAGCAATGTTATACAACTTGTATCCCTTTTGTGTGTCTGAATATCCCATGAACACAGAAGGAATAGCCTTAGGAGAAAATTTATCAAAATTGACAGAATTGGTAGCATAACTCAAGCAACCAAAAACTCTCAAATGATTGAGTTTAGGAGCTTGTTTGTGAAACAATTCATAAGGAGATTTCCCACCTAAAACACAAGAAGGAAGTCTATTTATGAGAAAAGTGGCTGTAAGTACACATTCTCCCCAAAATTTCAGAGGTACGTGTGCCTGAAATCTAATGGCTCTAGCTATTTCAAGAAGGTGTCTATGCTTTCGTTCAGCAATACCATTCTGTTGGGGTGTGTGTATACAAGAAGTTTGATGAATTATCCCAAGAGAAGAGAAAAGAGTACTGCATTGGTTGTTAACAAATTCAAGACCATTGTCTGATCTAACAGTCTTGACAGAAGCTGAGAATTGAGTTTTAATGAGAGTTAAAAAAGCTGTAATGAAATTGACAACTTTACTTTTAAATCTCAACAAGAAAATCCAAGTCATTCTTGAATAGTCATCAACAATGGTAAGAAAAAATCTATGACCATTATAAGTACATTGTTTATAAGGTCCCAAACATCCATGTGAAGAAGTTCAAAAGGAGATACAGTTTTTGTAACACTATGAGGAAAAGGAAATCTAGCTTGCCTTGCAAGAGGACATACGGAACAAGAATGAAAAATACTATTTTGAAGGTGAGGCTTCAAAAAATCAATTTTCTTGAGTACAGTGGCAGGAGCATGCCCAAGTCTGAGATGCCAAAGAGATATATCAGATGGATTGGACGTAGATGGATTAGATGTAGATGAAGCAGTTGACTGAAAAACAGTAGCAACGGGTGGTGAAGGATCAACAGTGGCAAGTGATGGCCTTTTGGTAGATGGAAGTATGTAGAGACCTCCTTCTTCCTTACCAATCCCCCTCACCTTGCCATTGCAAAGGTCCTGGAAAAGACAAAAATTGGGATAGAAACAAACAAACAATTTAGTTCTTTAGTGAGTTTAGAGATTGATAAGAGATTATAAGAAAAGTGAGGGAGATATAAGACATCATGCAGGTCATTGGTGTCAAATAGTGTGGCAAAACCTTTGTGAGTAACAATAGTGGTTTGACCATTTGGTAAATGGACATTGCTGGACTCAGATGAAACTATATTTGGGCTAAAAAGGAAATCCAAGCTAGAAACCATGTGATGAGTTGCTCCAGTATCCACAACCCAAGGAACTGTATCATGACCTGTAGGAAAACAAGCATTGAATGTACTAAATGTAGAGGAGGCTTCATGAGCTATACCTGCCATGTTGGCAACAACATTCTGAGAAGACGAGTCTTTATCAATCATTTTCAGTATATGATTATATTGTTCAGGAGTGAAATTTGGTGCAGCTTGAAATGAAGAAATGTCAGGAGCACCAAGTTGTCCCCCTATTTCATGATCATTTTCAGCACAGTTCACAAAATTTGCTTGAGTTCTTCGATTGGTCCCATGCATTCTATCATTCTCAAAATTCTGACCCCTGAAGCTCCTATCATTCACACCTCTTTTCTTCTGAAACTTGTAGTTTGGAGGATAGCCGATCAACTTATAACAGTTAGCTTTCGTATGGTTTTTTAAATGGCAATAGTCACAATACAATCCCCCAGCTTCTGGCTTGAACTTGTTGTTCTGTAAGGAGGCTAAAGCAGTAGCAGTAGTAGTAGTCTCAAGGATATTAAGCTTCTGTACAGGTAGAACACAATTCGATATCAAACTAGATTGCACCTTTTGACTCTCATCCTGCATTATCAGATTATAAGCTTGGTTTAAACTAGGACTTGGAACAGTCATAAGAATCTGACTCCTTGATTGGGCAAAATTATCATTGAGTCCCATTAGAAACTGCATCAGCTTCTGGTTTTCCATATGTTCTGCATATACCTTGTACTTATCACATTCACAAGCAGGTAAAGGAACCAATGATGCATACTCATCCCAAAGATTTCTCAATTTGGAATAATATTCAGAAACTGTAAAAGTTCCTTGACTCATTGTACTGATTTCGCGATGAACCTGGTATATTCTAGTAGATTACGTTTGTTAAACCTCTCTTTCAGATCCTTCCAAACATTATGGGCATTTGATGAAAACATTAAGCCATTTGCTAATTCCTTCGAAACAGAGTTTGTGATCCACGATAGCACAAAAGCATTACATCTCTCCCATTCATGATTCAGATCTCCTTTGTAGTGATGTTTACAACAAGTACCATCAATAAATCCAATTTTATTCTTAGCTAACAATGCTACTCTCATAGAATTACTCCACCCAGTATAATTTTCTATACCAGTAAGTTGTTGAGGGATTAAAATGCTACCTGGAGTATCAGATGGATGAAGATATAAAGGATTCCTTGGATGGATATCAGTGAATTTGTCGATATGTTCTCGATTGGAGTTATCTTGCACCTCCGATGACCTAATTGCATCCACCATAGTTTCCGATTATCTCCGACGTCGGTATTCCACTGTTCGTCCAATTTGAATGATGCAGAACAACAAAAAAACTCTCTCTAGCAGCTAGAGTATTGGTGGCTTTGATACCATGTTGAGTGATAGCTACCTTGCCATTGTTATGGCAGTTGAGAGAATAATTGTGAGATGAAGAAAAGAATGGAAGAAACAGTGAGAAAAAAATGTATTAACCGACTTGGTCATTTACACAAGGTATTCTACTATTTATATACATCTTTCCAACTAACTAGAATTAATTAGAAACTATCTTTAAAACTAACTAACAAACTTTTAACAAACCAACTAATTAATTGTATTGTTCAACTTAACATGTGCCTCATCACATACTACTAATTGTTACTAGCAAAACAATCCTAACTTCAAAGCTATAGGGTAAAAATTGTCTTTATGTAATTTATATATCACGAGTTTAAATCGTGAAAGCAGTCATTAAAGCTAGATTATCTACATCAAACTGATCAGTGAAGAACCACTTGAGGGGTGTCAACCGACAATCTTTCGTTGAAAAATCATCTTTATGTATGTATATATATTACATATGGACATTCTTTGACTTCTACATAATTTTACTTCTTTATATTTTAACACTTCTTAATCGAAATTATGACTCCGCCATTGATCACACCCCTTGAGGTGTGGTGCTTTGGTGAACCCTAAAAAAACAGGATACTTTGTGAATCGAATCACCCTACTAATTAGTTTTTTCCGAAGAATTTGATGAATTCTTAAAGTAATCAATGCATTTATAAAATATGAACTAGTAGATCTTAATCTTCCTCATCAAAATAGATAAATTAGACTATACTCTAGTAATCCATAGCAGAGATCTCTTTGACTTGATCAAAGTCAATTTAAGTGGTCCAATTGATACTCCATTTGAGAGATATCATTTAATGTTAAGAATTTAATAGTTTTAGAAATATCTTTTTAACTTTTATGAATATTCTTTCTTATATTTTCAAACTCACCTAAATATAAACAAAACATTGATCAGACGAAAAGAACAACTATAATTACTATAATTCACATTTTCTTTTATTCCCCATATATAACAGTCAAAACTTTAATGATGTTTATTTAGTGAACATGATCTCATTATTACAATTAAAATAATAGGTTGAACATGATGAAAATGCCAATTATCGATATAAATGTATTATTGACTATGAAAACAAGAAAAAAAAAATTGGAGTCAAATAGTGCCACTTGAAAATGGTACAAGGGCAAGTTTGACAATTAGGAAGCCAAGTTAAGACTTAAGAATTGTTCTGTTAAACGTCACTTTATAAATTTATTGGGTCATTTATTAGGGGCCAAATGGTAACGCTTGACTTGGTCACCATTTTTGTGACCTTTTCTATTATACACATAATAATAAGTGTTTGAAAACATGTCCTAAATTATTAATTTCGTTATTAAATTATTTACAGTCTTAAAAATATTATTTTTCTTAACTAATTAAATTTAAATATACTTTTGATCTTTAATATGATATAATAAGTGATCTCAAATTTTTATAAAGTATGAAATTTTTAATAAAAAGTCAAGACAAGTATTAAAATAAAACACTCTTAAATATGGCGAAACTTAAAGGTGAATTTCAAACTCAAATTACATGATTGATGGTGTATTTAAGTTCAGCTAGTCAAGGAAATCAGTGTCTTTAAGGCTATCAATTGTTGAGGAATACTCCCTCCGTCCACTTTTATTTGTTGTGTTGCACTTTTCGAACGTCAATTTGATTAATTTTTAAAGTTAAATTAGATTACATTAATTCAATATATTAAACAAGAAATTTAGATATTTAAAAAGTATATGAAAAGTACTATAAATTGCAATTTTTTGCATATCAATATGATGAAAAAATACATCTTAAAATGTTAGTCAAAGTTCTTATAGTTTAACTCTAAATATAGAAACCATGACAAAAAATAGTAGACGAAGGAAGTATAACTAACACAAAATTTAGGGATGTTCTCAATAATTCTCTTAAATAAACACTTTTTCATCCATTTTAGGATCTGTTTGAATTAGTTTATAAGTTGGTCAAACCTAATTTTTAGCTTTTGGATGTGTTTGCAAAGTTGAAAAATAAGTTTTAAATGGCTTTTAAAAAAGGAAAAAGTTAACTTTTTTTTCTAGCAGTTTAAACGTGCTCTTATTTGTAGCGTGTTAAAAATAAATATTTATTAAATCTAGATTTATACTTATCATTAAGTATGATTATTTCTTAAAACATTGAATTTAATTATATACTTAAATGTGTTGTAACAGTTTAATCGTCTTATAAATTGTGTGTGTCAATTCAAACATAAACAAATAAAAATAAACAACGAAACAAAAGGAAAAAGCATAAATAAAATTATCATAGAAAACACGTGTCAATAGATAAACAATTGCCTAGAAGCTGAAAAAACCGGACCGAGTCACCGCGTCTTTGAAAAATAAAGTTTTTTTTAAAAAAAGAATCGTCGCCTGAGAGATTCGAACTCTCGCGGGGAAACCCCATGTACTTAGCAGGCACACGCCTTAACCACTCGGCCAAAGCGACTTGTTGTGTATTAATCAATTTTATAAATAACAGTACATGTTTGTCTATAATACAATACTCCCCAACTTTCCGAGTAATCGAGATGTGACGTAGTGATCAATAAGATAATTTTCAAGGGGGGGGGGCTTGAAACTAATCATCCTTTGAAGAAAACGTGATCGCTCATTGATTTATCAAATCATGAACGAAAGAGTTAAGTGAAAAATATCAGTGATCTTGTAAGTGGTTGATGAACTTTTACATTTAGATCATATAAGTAGAAGGAAAATGATAATTAAGTGATCTTTTTTTATATGTTTAAATTTTCATAGACAAAATTACTACTTTAGATGATGATGATTTAGAACAAAGTATCCTATAAAAATTTGTCAATGATATGCACAAATGGGCCCGGTCGCCCGGATACTACATAATCACAAAACAAAGTAATGTCAATTTTCAATAATGTAGAAAAAATGGGATCCTATTAATAGGAAAATACTAAATGGTTGTCTCTTAATTTTGACCATATTCAAAATGTAATTAATGAATGAACTGAGAGGGTTCTCCACCAATTAGCTAAATTATTACTCCTTTTTTATATAAAAAAAAAATTCAAGTTCGAGCTTTCTAGGGATATAATTTTTTTTCTAGGAATTTTAAGGATTTTTTGAGTGGGGCCTAATGCGACACAAATTCAAATCAGTTGAACAGACATCCAACACGAAATTGAAATATTAAAAATTATAATTAAATAGATAGGTAGGTGATGATCAATATCTAGTCTTTGTCTTGCTTTTGGTTAATTGTTCTAAGAATATAGAATGTGTGATGGCATCAAGGAAAGTTGAGTTCTTAATTATTATAACCAAAAATGCCTCACCCCAACTTGGCAATATTTAACAAATTTGTATTTCCTTTAGTTTTTTTTAGGTCATATATATACACCTTTTGCTTCTGGAGTATAGTTCTTCCTCCTTTTTAAAGTTTAAACACATGGACTCAATTATATACTTTCTTTTTTATTAAACAAATCTTGTGATCATAATATAAGTTTGATATTGATGTGTACCTTAATTATATTCTCGGTATGGCTTTCACTTTATCTCTCATTATGTATTTTTTTCTCGAGCCTTGGTGATATCTGTCGTAGTATTAATTTTATTCTCATAGTTTTTTGTTTTTGATATTTATCATCTGTTGTTTATTGTGTTTCGATTATCGCGTTATTTTATTATTGTTAATGTACTTTTACTAAGTAATGTTGCTAAATTTTGTAAGGACATATATATAAAGAGTATAAATAGCCGTTAAAAATATATATTTAGCGATAATTATTAATTAATTACTATTAAAGCTCAATTTTGATATAGTATTGATGAAAAAGAAAGGAGAGCTATTGTGAAGCCTAGAAATGTAGAAGGGGAAATATTACCTATTGGTGGGGCATTGCTAGGTGGTTTTAGATCAATAGAACATGAGAGGATTGGTGAGTTAGGTGTTTGGTTTAGCGGTAAGAGAAGAGACAACTCAGATTTTCATTGTTGAAAATGCATTATTTTAAGTCGAGGGTCAATCAAAAAAATATTTCTATCTCTTTAAGGTAGGATCAAGGTCTGCGTACACTATTCTTCCCCACTTGTGAGACTGGTTTACTATTGTATTTTGTTCATTCTCATTAGTCCTTTTAAGAATAGTCTGTTATTTCATTTTCCCCGTACCTTTGATTTACTTGTTCTTGAGCCGTGAGTGTATCAGAAACAACCTTCCACCTCCAAAAGTAGGGTTAAGATCTACGTAAGCACTATCTTCTACAGACCCCAATCACAGAGTTATACTTGATATATTGATGTTACTTCAAAAGAGTACCGCTACATACTAGTTGGGTAGCTGTGATTTTGTTGTTATGCTAATAAAAACGCAATTTATACTCATAATTCATCTAAGCAAATTATAAGTTGATAATTTCTATGCATAAAACGCATATAAATGTGATTTATCACCAACATGGGTTATATATGGTACATTGGTGAGAGTGCTTCATCCTTAACTAAAGGTCTCAAATTCGAGCTTTGAGTATGGAGAAAATTTTGTTGGGAGCGCCACACTCGAATGGGCCTTGCTATGCGTGATTTGAATTTAGTTAAAACTTGATGAAATTCATACAATTTTACATATAAATTTTCTTAATACTTTTTTTTGCTTCATTCCAAACACATCCTTTATGTTTAAAATGTGTATAGATGTATATAACAAATGTATAATATCGATATCGATTAGGAAAAAAATAATAAATTGGACAGACTTTTTATATAAAATCCTCTTTTATGGTACAATACATTCTATCTAGACGTTATATACATCAAAATTAATAGAGTATGATACACCATATTATAATATATTACGAAACAATACGTAATAACCATCGAGAGTGTTACATTTGAATCTCTTTCCAAGACAATTCTCTTCTTCTTCTTTTTTTTTAAAAATTTATTTTACTTATTATTCTTTGTATTATTTATGACCAATGTATGTCACATTGACAGAGAGAGAGAGAAGGGCCCTACACTCAATTTTTGGGGCGAAATGAGCTCTCAACCTTAAACTCATAATTAATTATATATATCATATTCTCATTGAAGTTACCAACAAGAAATCTTGAGTTTATTTTGTTCAATTTTTGAGTTTTTTTTTTCTCCCAACTTGAAATCAATCCTCTTCACAACATATATATTGTTGTTTTTTGTGGAAAAAGAGGAAGGATCAAGATGAAATTTTGAGTTTTTTTTTTTGTTTTCATTTATTTTGCCTCTTCTTTAAGATATTTAGAGGAAGGATCAAGAATTGACAAGATGAAATTTTGAGTTTTAGTTATTTTTGTATTTTTTTTTGTAAATAATAATAATAATAAAAAAAACTCTTCCTCTTGGTAATATATTGTGGAAAAGAGGAAGTATCAAGAAATAACAAGATGTTACAAAGAGCAGCAAGTAATGCATATTCATGGTGGGCAGCTAGCCACATTAGGACCAAACAATCCAAATGGCTTGAACAAAGCCTTCAAGGTACAATTCATTCACATGAAAAAAGTTTTTAATCAACATTAAGAAAAAGGAATTTTTTTTAAAAAAAAAAACATAGAAGATATGTTATGTAAAATATATTCTATAGCATGTGTCAGTCAAGATTCATATAGCCGATTTCAAATCGTTTGTGATTAAGGTGATAGTTATTATTATTATCTAAGTTATAGCATTTTATGACGAATACAAAATAAGGTTCAGACCAGAGTCACTTGATACTTATGATTCATATTGCTGAACTTAATTGTATGTTATTAAGGTGGTAGTTGTTTTGTCAAAGTTATAGCATTTTGTGACGAATACAAAGGTGCAACACAATAAAAAAAAAAAAATAGGGTTCAGAGTAGAGTCACTTGGTACTTACGTTGATGTACTTATGTGATGAGAGGTAACAAGTAACTAGTAGAATAGTTTATATGCGCACAAGCTGACTCGAACAACAACGTAACACAAAGGTCAAATAGTGATATATTTGAAATTATGTTTTACAACACTTTCTCAATGATGATTAGATTGTACATTGTTATGTTTATATAGATATGCAAGAGAAGGTGGAGAGTGTGGTTAAGCTCATTGAAGAGGATGGAGATTCATTTGCTAAAAGAGCAGAAATGTACTACAAGAAAAGGCCAGAGCTGATAAACTTTGTGGAAGAATCATATCGTGCTTATCGATCTTTAGCTGAACGATATGATCATTTATCGAAGGAATTGCAGGCTGCTAACAACACCATCGCTGCTGTTTTCCCCGAACAAATTCAACTAGCAATGGAAGAGGAGGATGAATATGGCGCCCCTAAAACTCCAAAGATCACTCCACAAATTCCCACATCAAGCGGATCAAACGTTCCAAAGGTTCCAAAAGCTCCAATCAAACAGTTGAAAGGACTTATAACATCAGCTTCAAAGAAGTTGCAAGGCAAGAAGACGTCTAAGCAGATAGATACAAGTAAAAAAGTTCCAAAATCGGGGCTGCAAAAGAACGAAGCTCTTGATGAAATCGATAAGCTTCAAAAGGATATCTTAGCTTTACAGACTGTGAAAGAGTTTGTGAAGAGTTCTTATGAATCTGGTCTTTCAAAGTACAAGGGAATTGAAAACCAAATCATTGAAAAACAACAAAAGATAGGTAAACTAGAGGATGAATTTGGCGAGGGACGTGTTATTGATGATAATGATGCGCGTACATTGATGGCTGAAGCAGCACTAAAAACATGTCAAGAAACCTTAGCTCAGCTCCAGGAGAAACAAGAAAGATCAACAAGAGACGCGATTAAAGAATTCGAGAAAATTGAAGATGTTAGTAAGAAACTAAAGTCTTTCAAGCATAAGCACCTTGGTGATCAAATTGATGAAACAAAGAAAGATAATGCAGTTAAAAAAGCAGCTAAATCTCAGAGCTTAAGTCAAGAACTAAGCAAAGAGATTGAGTCATTGCAGGATAAGATTAAGGAGCAATTTGATACGAGCTCGATGTCATCATTAACGGTGACAGAACTAGCAGAGAAAATCGATGAGCTCGTGAGTGAAATAGTTAGCCTGGAGACAGCAGTTTCAGCTCAAACTGTTCTTATCGATAGAGTAAGATCAGAAGGCGATGACCTCCAATCACAAATTCATGATTTGGAAGACGATAAGGAACCTTTGACAGACGATGACAGTAAACAGAATCTCAAAATCAGTGTGATGGACATGGAGGACAAGTTGCATAGCATCCAAAACCTTAACAAAGATGTCGAATATCAAAACAGTAGCTTTCAGACTTACTTTACCACAGCTCGTACGAGTCTCAACTGTTTAGCTGAGAAATTGAGTAGTGTGAAACCGGATGAGGAGGTCCAAGACGAAGAGGAATCATCCGTTGTTTTAGTCAAGTCTCAAGAAGAGCCAAGAAAACAACAAGTTCATCAAAATGCAAGTGAAGTTATCTCGAAAACAGAACAACAACAAGTTAGAAAAGAAGAATCTTCACTCAAAATTGTTAGTGATAAAGAAGGGGAAGTTATCGAAACCACAAAAAGTCATTCCAATTCCAAACATTTGGATCCAACACAAGTTGAAAATAAGGAACTATCACACGAAGATGAGGAGAAAGGCGACGAGCCTAACTGGCAGGAGTTGTCAAGTCGGTCAGAGGATAGGGAAAAGACTCTCGTAGAAGAATATACGACAGTTCTAAGGAATTATAAGGATGTCAAGAAGAAGCTGAGTGAGAAGGAGAAGAAAGATAGGGACACCGAATTCGAGGTCACATTGCAAATGAGAGAGCTTAAAACTGCAATTGCAAAGAGAGACGAAGAGATCAACAGCCTACGAGGGAAACTAAACGCTCTTCAAGGAGATAATATTACTGAAAGCAAAGCACTAGAGCCATCAGAGAAACAAGCAGCATCCGATCCTTCAGATGATCAAAGCTTAAAAAAATCCGAGGACGTGGCTGAGACAAAGGACAAAGATAACCATAAGGATCAAGACAATACTATGATCGATGAACATACATCTCGTTCACCCTTTGAGGAGAAGTTCCGGCTGGAAATTGATGCAATACTAGACGAAAACTTAGAGTTCTGGTTAAGATTCAGCTCAACATTTCATCAAATCCAAAAATTCAAGACAACAGTCCAAGATTTACAGAGTGAAATATTGAAAGTAAGAGAGAAAGAAGTCGAAGAAGGAAACAATACTACTACAGACATGAAATCAGAAATCAGGCCTATATATAAACACATGAGAGAAATCCAGAATGAGTTAGCAGTATGGTTAAAACAAACGGTCCCTTTGAAAGACGAAATGAAACGTAGGTCTTCTACATTATGCAGAATTCAAGAGGAGATCACAAAAGCTTTAAAAGACGGAGTTGAAGAAGACGAGAAAAGATTCAGTAGTCATCAAGCTGCCAAATTTCAAGGTGAAGTGTTAAACATGAAACAAGAAAACACAAAGGTTAAAAAGGAACTTGAAGCCGGTGTTGATCATATAAATACACTACAATTAGACGTCGAAAAGACAGTAACAAAGTTAGAGAAAGAGTATGGACTTGCTGGTGGAAATACACAACAAGTTAATAACTCAGCTGGAGGAGCCATTCCATTGAGATCATTCATATTTGGAACTAAACCGAAGAAGCAAAGGCGTTCCGTCTTTTCCTCCTTCCAAAACAATAGAAAAACACTCTGGGCTGGTGCACCATTGTAGAATCTTGTTCTTTATTTCGAATTCAGATAAACATTTTCACCTTTGGTCATGTAACACAATGTAGCAGAAATCATAGACACATAAATTTCGTAAACAATAAAACAGTAAACATTTTTGACATAACATTTCTATCTTCGTGTTTTATATAACAAAGGTTGATCATCATCATAAATAATAAATCAAATTATGGACTACTTGTTCATATGCATCAACAAAAACGTCAATCTCTTCCATTGATCAACAAATTTTATCTTCAATCCGTTCGTTTGACATAACTGGTAAAGTTTTGTGATCGGATTAACCTCGAGTGTTTTTCTGGAGTAATTAGAGGTTGTAACAAATTTTTTACCACCTATCATCAAAACAAACATAGTATTATTTCATTATTAATTAGAGATCGCGAAGAATAAAGAAAACAAAAGAATTATATTTCATTTGTTTCACAAATAATAACATGGTTTGATTTGGCAAAGAGTTTAAGCGTATAAAGAAGAGTTTTAAATGTTGTGGTCACAAATAATAACATGGTTTGGTTGCTCTCAATTTTGTTAACATCTCGGAAGACAAATCATGATAATAGAAAAATTGTTTTAACGTTATTAACATATTCAGAATAGAGTCACCTGCATAAGATAACTTTAAGTGAGCACAAAATTCATGAGATTTTAAAGGAGTCCGAAGTTTAAAGAGCAAAAAAGAATTTCAAAAATTATAAGTGGGTATATCAATTTCTTTTCTAATCAAAAGGGTAAAATCGCTATCAATGCAGCGTTTTTGGAAGATTTTTTTTTTTTTAAAAAAAAAGTTAAAATCGATGCAACAACAGCATTTTTATAAAAAAAAAACATTTTTTTTTAAATTGCTGTGTAGGTAGCGATTTTTGACTTCTTACTTAGCTAAACATAGTACGGATCTTTACAAACTTGCAAATGCTACAACCTACAATTACAAACTAAAACTAAAATCAACTAGTCCTACAAGACTAAAAGTAAAACTAAAACTAAAATCAAAAGCTACAATTGCGAAACCTTACACTAGTTTTTAGGTTTTTCAGTGTAACAATTAAAATTAGTAAAGCGACCTAGTATGAAGTAGATAGAGTATTAATAAATTGATATAGTTATAGTGTCTAGTTATATATTAAATTATTAAAATAGTAAATTATTACTATTTTATTGAGTTATCGGTTTACCCAATAATCCAATAGTAAAACCCGTTACTAAACCAATAACCTAATAACTTTTTTTTATAAACCCATTAAAAACCCAATTACCCAATAACAACGATCCAATAATTTTTTTCGATTCGATTTATCAATCGATTCGGTTTTTCACACCCCTAGATATTATGATTAGTTTTAGCATCCATTAATTTCATTTCGTTCTTCAAGTATCTTTGAATCGGCAGATTTTATGGTAAAAGCTTCGAATTTGCCTGATCTCTACTACAACAACAAACAAATCCACTATAATCCAAACAATCTGGTCATGAAGTTTGAGAAGATAGTGTGTATGTCGATCTTTCAACTCTCTACTACATAAAAATATAAATTTTCACCCTCTGTTACAATTTGGAGTCATGTACATTCTCATTGTTAGGTGATGATTTTGTATTTGTTACTGATTTTCATAAATTGGGTGAACTCCACGTGCCAAAATACTTGATTTCAAATTAATTAGGATAAATCGAAAATAAATATTAAACGATTATGACATGCAATGGTTAATTTCCGAGATGATGAATGTTAATGGTGATTACAAGTTTTTTGGATTTGATGATTAAAGCAAGCAACAGAACACAGATAGGTAGCTGTTGGGGGTTGGCAAAAGTATTTGATTTTAATTATTTTTGTAAGATTGTAGGATAATTCCTCCTAAAATTGACAAAATTTATTTAAAAAATTTCATAAATTTGATTTCAAAATTTATCATTAGTAGAGTTCAGATTAATGTTACCAAACACCAGAAGATTAAATGCAGTGTCTAATGATCTTGCTAATTATTACTCATATCTGAGAGGGAGGCAGAGCTTATACTATAGTTATTTCATTAAATAAAGCAAAAAAAAAAAAAATGTTTGCAGCGACTTAATAAAAAAAATTAATTTTGAAAATCGCTCTATCTGGAGCGACTTGTTCTTTTAAAAAAATATTTAAAAAAAAACAAATTTAAGAAATCGCTGTGATTTTATTTTTTCCGACAGACAAAATTGCTATTTCATCATCAATTTTACTGTTTTGGTTTAAAAAAAAACCCTGTTGAAATTTTTGACAATTTTTTACTGTTTTGACTCCAAACTCGATAGTATTACCAGTGCTCTAATAGTATAACTCTTAACTTATTCCCTTCATGATACACAATTTAATTCATGTGAACAATCTATAAAACCAAATCGTCGCTATATTATGTAATATTCTTAATCTATCGCTATTTCAGATAAATAAATATCTCAGTTTGGTTGCTTCACATAATTTTTATGATCAAACTGATTTAATTTCAAAATATAAATGAAGCTATATAACAACTATATATCATACTTTGTTGTCAAATCCAATGACACAAAAAAATTCAACAAAATAATATATGTTATACTAATAGCAACTCTATAATATGAAGGAAGCCAGAAAAACAAAATTTTCCCACAAGAGTTTGCAATAATAGTTTCCCCAGACCAGACCAGCACGGAGCATTAGTGAAACTCTAAGTCCGTTAAGTCCATGACACTAAGTACCTAAATCAACATGCATCTACTACTGCAGCTGCTGAAGATAAAATACTTTACAATATTTTCACCTTCTACATATTTGTTAATCATAGCCAATGCTAACACTTTGTTTTTTTGCAAAGTCAGTTAATTTTTAATTAGCCTAAACAAATACGCTAAACGCGCTGATCTAATACGACTGATGAGGCCAAATGAAGATCTCCGCGGGTGGTGGAAGCAATGGCATTGTACCTGAAGTATGATCAGAAGCACCACCGTCGTTGCTCGAGTACTGGAGGTGTGGGAAGAAGCTGTGGTGGTAATAAGGTTGGTTCGCGTCGAATGGCAGTCCACAGGGGATAGCTGAAACAGGGGAAATCGCCCCGAAATTGATGCTGTTATTGCTGCTGCTATTGTTGACACCGTTGTGTAGAGCCTGCTGGTAGTTGTCGTTCAATGACTGTTTCTGCTCCGATTCAAGAGAGATTTTCAAGCGTTTGGCTGCTCCGCCTATCGGGAGTGAACTCTTCATGATGGCCTCAACGTCGTATCGATTCATCTCGAAATTTGTCACTGCATTCAATCCCCTGAATTTGATTGCTGCTATGTCATAGGCTTCTGCTGCTTCCTCCTCTGTAGCTGCAATGATTTAGAAAAATCGCTAAATTAACGATGGACAACTCCTATCGCTAAACGGATATCAATCGTTAATCCTATCTAACGACCGATTAGCAGAAAACTCTATTAGCTATGAGCTATTTCGCGACATATTAGAGCAACGAGCTTCATAACTAAGTCATGTTTTTATTAATGGATAATGCAAGAAATGAATCAAAGGAAATTATTTATAGTTACCGAATGTTCCCAAGTATAGATCCTTGTTCCCTGCAACACGACCGATTCTTGCTTGCCATCGGCCTTGTTGATGATGCCTGCAAAAGTTCATCACTAGTCAATCAACACGGCTCATAAAATGGGACGAACATCGATCTTGCTCGCTCCATATAGAACACGATTAGATATTACACGACAAAATGAGTAGAAGTACTATTCAATTGCTTCAAAAAAAAAAATTCAGACCTTGTCACACCGCGATACATAGAAGCTCCTCTCGAGAATCCACTACTTTTCCTGATATCAATGTACAAAGTTCCTATAGAGAATTAATACCGATACCATATGAAAGTAACACAACAACGTGGTATGTAAAGGGAAAAGCTCGCGCACCTTCTTAGGGAGGCGATGAATTCTTGCTTCGTCATGTGCTTCATTTCCTCTATTTCTTTGGTATAATCCGAAGCCTGGAAAATACATCAGTCAGGTTAAAACTAAAACTCGAACATTCTTCAACGGCTATGTAACTTTTCGTGCAAGTAATTGAATTGACCATACGATAAAAGCGTCTCAAGTATATTACAGGGAAATTGGTCGTGGCTGTTGTACCCCAATACTTTAGAGCTGCCAAGTCATAAGATCTTGCTGCTTTGTCCTCCTTGTCATATCCACCTATTTCATTATTAAAAATCCAAAATTTTATTCACATGTCGGATTATACAACGACAAAAAAAAACTAGAACTAAATATTGAGGCAATAACTTACCTAAGTACACTGCAGAACCGATCCAGAATTTTGAGTTTAGCCGAAAGCAACGACACGGATAAAAGGGAAAAAAAGTGAGATAATCATATTAGGAATCAGCTTGCAACATAGTCAAAGTTTAGCTTAAAAAGTGTAAAACACAGAAAAAAGAAAAAAAAAAGATAAAGCAAGGTGCATGCGTATAGAGAAGATAAAAGCTTTAAACATTTGAATTTCTACATGTGATTTAAGCAAAGATAGTGACATGTCTAGCCAATACCAAGAAAAAAGTGAACAAGTTGTTCCCACTATGTTTTTAATTTGATTATGATTCGTGTGGAATTATGAACGCAAACAATTTGTAACTTATATATATTATTAATAAGGTGGCTACATAAAGCATTCCACGTTCACACGAGATCCAAGAAAGGGTTGCACCCAACCTTACTCTAACACAATTACTAGTATATCAACCGATAGGCAAACGACTCTCAAGTGCCAACATGCTACTTGAACAACTAAAACTAGAGTTGTGTATTTCTAATCCACTATTTGTAGCTAAGTTGCAGAGACTCTTCACTTTCAATGTCACATTCTCCAGATATACGCTACTTTTGGAGAATCCCCTAAACACTGGTAGATATTTTTAAAGAGTCCGAACAACATAGCTTGTAGGTCCATGCGCTACATGATCAATATCAAATATCAACTGTATATATACATGTCCAAGTATGAATCCATAACTACATTTTTTTTAAAAGATACCTCTTTTTAATTCTAAAAATTTATTTATATACACTAACAATACAAATATGTTACTCGTCTTATTTGATATATTATTAGTCAACGTTCACAACATGAGTCAAGTCCATGGGAAATATGTTACCTCCCATCAACACAGATATCAGATAATATATTCCCAAAACTTTGAAAATATTGAAAGCAAGCTAGTTTTCAGGCTTTAGACTAGCTGAGTATGCACGTGGTAAATTTGAAAAAAATGCTACCAAATAAATGTATGTTGAAGAAAATGAATAACTAATGGACAATATTTAAAATCTTTGTTTTAAGATTTGACAAGATAAGTATTTTTCAGAAATAGTCAGAAAAATAAATAAGAGAATACAATAAAAACCCATACGTACTCTGAAAAAAATGAACAAATTGGCGGCCAAGCTGTTCATTAGTTGTAAAAATTTGAAGAAAAAACAAAAAAAGAGTACAAGTTGTACTTGTACATTTAGATACCAGCAATCAATCAATCAATCAATCATCATAAAAGCCTGTGTTTTTTTCAAAGAAAAAATTCTTACCATATTAAAGTTCTTAAATTGCATGCAATTGTATTCTTTATCAGACTCACAATTGTGATTTTTCTTCGATATAATATATAAATATGTTCTTTAACTTGACTTTATTTAATATTATATATCGTTAACTTTGACTTATATACAAATATACACACACATTATACTTATTCACATGTATTATGTTACGAAGTATGCGTATTTTAGATATAAATATCAACTAAGTCAAAATTATTTATATGCGAGTAAGTACAATTCCATAAACCTTTCACATTAAATCACAAATATGAAGGGTAAAAATCATATAATTCAATAAAAAAAGTAAAATTTAGTCAACATGAATCAAAATCAGACAAACAAATCAAAGGAACATTTACCTTGACGCCCTTTTCTTGCTTGACCTTCTCTTTTACAACTATTATCCCATAGATGAGCTTCATATCTTCCTGTCCATCTATGCCTGCCAAAAAAAAAAATTAATACTAAAAACTAAATTAATTTCATAACTAATGATTTCAAATACATAAAAAGGAAATTACCTTGTTACCCCTCTGTAAATAGAAGTTCTTTGACCAAAAGTATCAGTAATTTTCTTACAACTCTCGGAATTAACCGCAGTAACTATAGCTTTTTCAGAATTTGTATTATTGCTATTATTATTATTATTATTAACCCCCAAAGTAATTATCGGAGGGTAACCCATCTCATTACTGGACTCAGTAGCAAACTCACTCCCCATGACCTGTGAATCATCAACTTCCGATCCCGAATTCGTCGGCAAAGTTTGAAAACCACCGACCGCTATTGAATAATTATGATTAACATCTTGTTGTCCATTGTTGAAGTACCCACCGTCACCGGCGGCAGCACTGCCGCGGTGGTGGTGGTGGTCGTAGATGTGAGTTAACGACGATGAGTCCTGAGTCTCCGTTTCACCGCCGAAGAAATCTTCGAGCTTCGGCGGTGGATGGTGGTGGTGTTGCTGGTGGATTATTTGTGAATCGATGAATACATTTGGATGATATATTTGTTTTTCATCTCCTGAATACATCAATTCATGTGTTTTAGGAACATTCATCCATCCTGCAGAACAAATTTCAGAAAAAAAAAATTTTAATAACTAGATTTATTTACTTATCTTCTAAATTCATAGCTAAGAAAAAAAAAATTAAAAAAATGGGTGTTTTAATTTTATTTTTTAAAAATTTGGGGAAACAATTTTCTGGTACTAAAGTGATGAAAGATATTTGACAAAAATAGCAGTAACCGTAATATAAGACCACATGGTTGCATTTTTTTCTTTTGTCTTTTTCTTACTTTTTTTTTCAATTACTTCTTTCTCATCAACAAATACAGAAATTCCGGAAGCAATACTTCAAAAAAAATCAATTCATTTTATTCTCCCTGCTCGACTAATTCAGATTCACATCAAATGTTAATAAAAAATGTGAAAAATTAAACTCGAGACTTTTTGATTAACGGCGAAAAAGACCTTACCATGTGGGTAGAAGTTATCAGCAAAATAGTATTGATGAGTTGGAGCAGAAGGAGCATTCGATTGAAGCATAGAGGACGAAGAAGATGATGAGTTTAGCATTTCCATTGAAGATAAAGAAAAAGATAACCAGTTATTATTTTCTGGAGCCATATTTATTGAATGTTTTAAAAAAAAAAATAGATCAAAAAAAAGTAGATTTATTTTGGATTAGTGTGTGTGTGTAAACACATTTTTGGTTCTTGTTTGACTAAAAAAGGGATTGAAAAGCATGCAAAAATTAAAGTAGTAGAAATATTTGGTTAAGGACAAAAAAATAAGTGAAGAAATGTGGAGGTATATAATAGGAGAAAAGGGCGGTTTCATCTGCCACGTCCAGCGTAAAATCAGAGGGATGCACTTCAATTTTTAAATTAAACACAGAGAATATACTCCGTTAATCGGTCCGTTCATCTTTACTTGTTCATTACATATATAAAAAATTTTAAATTTTAATATAAATTATTTTTATTTTATTTAATTAATTAAATTTAGCTATATCTACAAAATATAATCTTTAATTCTTGAATGAATATGAGACTATTAATAAAAACGAAGAAAAAAGTTTTGGGTCAAAAAATTTAGTAAGAATTTGACCAGAATGAGATTTTTCTATGTAATCTTAGTTTTTTTAAAAAATATTTTTGTTCTTTTATCTTTAATACCTTTTACTAAAAATAAAAATAAAAATTGACTTATTTTAAATAAAAATATATTATAGATTTGAAAAAAAATTGACCAAATTGACTAAATTTATTGGCCATTTAACACTTTTAAAAAAAGAAAAAAAATGGATATATATATATATATATATATATATATATATATATATATATATATATATATATATATATATACTCATATAAGAGTGTAATTTACTCATGTTATAAAATTCAAGATGTATTTAAATTTAGATAGTCAAATAAAAAAGTAATTTTTTAAGACTATTAACAGTTCAGATATAAAATTGATAACTCACATATAATTTAGAATGATTTTGATTAATTATTTTAAAAAATTAAGAGATACAAAAATTATTATTTTAAGCTATTTTTTTCTTATTAAATGCAATTTTATTTTTAATATTTTAATATTATTTATAATTAATAGAAACTTAAGCTGATTAATAGACAATAATGGTAATGTAACTATATTGATTTAAGGATGGTCATTTGAATTAAAAATAATAATAATATTTTATAATAAGTTAAAATTAATATTAAAATGACTTTTGGCAGTGGAGAAAAGAAAATATGTCTGAAACAAGTTCCCGAATAACCCGGGCTGCTGGATAATTTTTATTTCGTTGGGAAGTAAAAATTTCTGGGGTTAAAAGCTGGCAAACACAAATTTCATTTTTCATTTACATTTTTTCTCTAACTTTGTCGTAACATGAGTCTAAAAATTGTTTAGATATTTAAAGTATGATTTGTTTTAATTAAATAGATGTAATTTATGATAATATAATTTTTAATAGATTTTAAGTGTTAGTTTAAAAAAATTAAAAATCAACAAAGAATTAAAAAAAAGACTTATTATATCTTTAATTTATTAGTTTAAAAAAAATTAAGTTTTTAATGCATTTACTTCATAATTAACAAGGATAAAATTGTAGACTCACTATATCAATTATAATTTTCATAATAGCAGTGATGGATTCAGGATTTTCGTTCAGGAGGTTCGAAAAATAAAAGTATAAACATGTAAATAAGTCTTTCGAAATGAGACCTTGCAGGGATTCAAACTAGGGGCGTCCAACTTAATATTCAGAGGTCTTGCCACTGAGCTATCTACTTTATTTATTATTGAGAGGTTCAAAATATATACATCTACAAATTTATAAAAAAAGTTATCTAATATATATCGTATATTTTTTATCAATGGATTTTGAATGAACATCCTGGATCCAACATAGATTCGCCTGCATAATAGGTGTATCAATTTAAAAATAAATAAATATATATTTTATATATTTAAAAAGATTAAAAGGCATGGAATTAAAAATTTACAAAAAAACAAAAAAATTAGAATGAAAAGAATAACTAACATAAAAATATATTGAATATATGTATAGATTTTTGTAAGATTATTGTGTGTTTGTGACCCCTCTATTTTTTTGCCGATACGTTTTGGGGTGAACGCTCTGGACCCAACGTATGTCCGTTTTTATTTAATAAGTGTATTAATTTAAAAATAAATAAATATATATTTTATATATTTAAAATTATAAGATTAAAAGACATAAAATTAGAAATTTATAAAAAATAAAAAAATTAGAATAAAAAGAATAACTAATATAAAAATATATAGAATATATGTAATACATTTTTGTAAGATTATTGTGTTGGTGACCCCTTACCCTAATAGTAAGGTTCGTTTCTATTAGGATTTTTTTTAAATCTTCAATTAAACATGATTTTAAAATTGAATTTATCATATATAATTAAAAGTTTAATCAAATTTTAATATAAATATTATCTAATATACTAATTTAATAAAACAAAAGGAATTTTGGACCTCAACTCAAAAATATTTTGAAGTAAACTATTTTGAAGTACACTATTTGAACTCATGTCATATTCATCTCCATTATCACACTTGTCTATCATGCCGATTGAAGTGCCCTCTCCTAAAGTCCAAACTCTTTCATTAATGCTATACTATACATTTATTGCTCATGTTAGTCCAAAATTCAATTTTTTTAGTTTAGCTTAATTTTAATATTATATGACAAATTTTATTGGATACTAAATATCTCACATTTATTGTTATGTTATATTAATATTTGTTTAAATAAAATCAAATATGTTTTTTCAAAAAGAAAATGATTTACTTTTTTTTTAGTTTGTTTAAAAAAAAAATAGAGTTTTCTTTTTTAATAACATTTTAATTTCAATTTTCAATGTGAAATACTGAATGTCAAAAATTTAAAAGACATTTTAATGAATTTGATATAACTTTAATTTAAGATTATAATATTGAAAAGTGTCTTTTATTTTTTAAAATTTCGTATCGAATTAAATTAGACTAATACTTTTTAAAATAATATAAAAATGGAACATAAATTTGCAAATGTGGTCAAAGAATTTGTAAGTTTCGTTTCTGTTTTTCTGTTCTGTTTGCATGGGGAATTGACGATAATTAATTACTTAAGAGTCTCTGATTACATGAAAAAGGTCAAATAATTAATTAATGCTGCAAGTGTAAGCTACACATTTGATTTGAATTGAATTGTTTGGAATCATTTAATTAGTTAAATTACATAGATTAATTTCATGATTTTTAACTAATTTGAAAACGATAGTCACTTAATATATAGTTTTATTGAGTTGATAATAGAGGTAATTAGATTGTTACATAATTTAATTGGTAGTGCCTGGACTTTTGGGAATTATGTCACGTTCAAAGGGAACAAATTGTATATATATAGGCCAACATTTGGGGAAATTATAGAATTTCTTTGATAGTGACAGTTTAACAAAACTATTATTTCTATTTATTATGAAAAAATATTATTCACATTTTTAAATACTTTATCTTTAGAAATACAGCAAACTACTACTAACGGATGGTAGAAAGTGAATGAGATCGCTTCTTCTTTAATCACAAATTTTAAATTTTAGTTCTAAGTATATATAAAAAATTTGATATACATTGCATGTAGTGTAATTTTTTTTCCTTAAATGTTTGTCGCCTTGTTCATTTATGAAGTTTCACAACGATAAATTAACAAAAGATTTTCTGTGAATTTTAAAACTAAACTTTTATCTCGTTCCGTATAAGTTTATAAAAATTAAGTTATGATTATTACGACATAAGTTGTAGGTTTTGAATTGATCTTATACATTACTAAAATAAATAAAAATTTAGCAACAGATATATTTTATAACTCATCGTTAATTCTATTGAGCAATAAATTTTTGTTAGTTTTGAACAATTTTTTTTTCTTTTTCCTTTTTGTTAACTTTACCATTAAAACAGTGTTTATAGCGGTCTCAATAGGAATAAATACAAATAATGGGGTCGTAGGTCTTGTCTTATTAATCCTAATGAGCTAATTAACCTCTACTAACTAACAAACATGAAAAATATAAGAGCTACAAAGAACTAGGTATTTTGTGATCACCATAAAATATGTAAACACTCTATGATGATATTACTAATAAGGATGCTTAAATCAAGCAAAAATATGACAATCAAGAAGAAGGTTTAGTTAGCGGCCTCAAACTTTCTTGTACAATGACTGAATTAAAAAAAAAAAAATGTTCATCAAAAGTAACTTAAAGATTTTTCTTTTGTCTTCTTTTTCATCGAACCTATCCAACAAAGACGAAAATGATCTAATTTGATCATTGTACATAGCTAACATGAGAAAATGGAATAATCTAGAATCTCTAATAACTGGTCAAGTCGCTAAATGTAACGACCTGTTTAGTCGTTTTGAGCAGCAGATTTTATTTCTGGAAAAACTGGCTGAGACGACGGATACCACGACGGACCGTCGAGGGTGTCTCGTTCCAAAACACTTAGGAATTCTGAAATTTGAGTGCTGAAATCGACTCTCTGAACTCTGTGACGGACCTGCAGGACGGACCGTCACAGATATGACGAACCATTGTGAGGTTCCGTTTCAAAATACTTCAACTCTTGCGAATTTGGTACTGGGAACAACTCTCTGAACGTCGTGACGGAATGGCAGGACGGACCGTCACAGGCGTGACGGACCGTCACAGACTCTTTGGTGGAAATTGAGTCTCTGAACTTTGCGACGACCTGCAGGACGGACCGTCGCAGGCACGACGGGCCGTCACAGGCACGACGGGCCGTCACAGGTTGCGTAATCCCAGTCTGGGTCGGATTTCTGTTAAGTTTTAAAGGGGCGTTTTGGACTATTCCTGCTATAATTATAAAATTCGTGGGTTTATATTAATAACTCAATTTCTTGAGGGATAAAATAGGTAACCTTGAGTTAATTAGTGGGTTATTATTGTCATCTTTTACACTTAATTATATGTTAATTAGGGTAAAAGAAAGAGGGTTTGAATAAAAGAAAATAGAAAGAACAAAGAGAGAGAGAGAGAGAGGATCGAACGAAACGCAGCTTGGGGAAATTTGCTTGCTTGAATACTAATCTTCGGTGGAGGTAGGTTATGGTTTTGTTTCTATGATATTCGTAGTAAACTCTTAATAGCGAATGATATGTATTGGTAGTATTGTAAACCCTTCTATATGCTTAATTGTATGCTTGCATGAATATGATTATATGATTGTGATAAAATAAGCATGATGAAGCTATTGAATCCCAAATCTTGAAAGAAACCCTAATTTACTTTGTTAATGGGATTGATGATGCCTTGATATAAAAGAAGGCTTGATGAACTAAAGTAATGAGATTGATGATGCCTTGGTATAAGAGAAGGCTTGATGAATTGATAGAATGATGTTAGTGGATCGGAGTGTCACGTTTCGACACATAGTATTAAGGGATCGGAGTGTCACGTTCCGACACATAGTATTAAGGGATCGGGTGTCACGAACGCCACGTAGAATTAGGGGATCCGGAGTGGTCAGCGTAACCGACACATAGTATTAAGGATCGGTGTCACGAAACCGACACGTAGTATTAAGGGATCAGTGTCACGTACCGACACATAGTAGTAGGGGGATCGGAGTGTCACGTACCGACACATAGTATTAAGGGATCGGGTGTCATGAACCGACACGTAGAATTAGGGGATCGGAGTGTCACGTACCGACACATAGTAGTAGGGGATCGGAGTGTCACGTACCGACACAAGAGGAAGACAGATAATGAATCTTGAAAGATGTTAATATACTCAATATAATGAACCTAATTCCCAAACGAGTATGGCATTGAGGCTTGAGTCCTCATGGATGAACTTGGTGGTACTTATTGATGATTATAGTACTTGTTGTTGTTACATGTCAAGTATTGTAGTTGATTTATGATATTAACTGATATATACTGTTTTCTATTTTGAGTTGGCCGATGATATTTACTCAGTACCCGTGTTTTGTACTGACCCCTACTTGTTTGTTTCTTTCTGTGTTATTTGTGGAGTGCAGCAAACGCGCCGTCGTCTTCAACCCAATCGCAACTCTAGCCAGTCTTCGTTACACCGGACTTCAGGGTGAGCTAATGCTTCTAGCTTGGACTGGATCTTCCTCTTCAAGTCTTGATGCCTTGAATTTCCGGCATGGACTAGCTTTTTATGTATTTTAGTTTCTTAGATACTCTTAGATTAGTAACAAGAGGATAGATGTTCTTGTGATGATGACTTCCAGATTTTGGGGAATAATAATAATAGTTGTTGAGTTTTAAGTCTTCCGCATTGTATTTTGTTCATTATGTTTAATTGTTGAATTTGTATTGGTTGGTTCGCTCACATAGGAGGGTAAGTGTGGGTGCCAGTCGCGGCTCGGTTTTGGGTCGTGACACTAAAGTAGTGATTAATTAATAATTCATAACTTCTTGAAGAATTTATTAGATTTTGTTGAACCTATTGATATTGTTTTATGATTATGATTTGCCTATCGCATCGATGGATACCTTAAAACAAACTCTTCAATCATTTTCATGTCTTAATTATGTTGCCTTCCCATGTGTTTATTTTTGCTTTGGTCACTTCCGCTTTTTTGTTGCCTTGGTGATATATTCTCTTTCTAGTCAGTCTATCAAAGTATATGTCCAACATATTATCTTCCTCGTCTTCAAGAGAATTTTCATCCAAATCAATTGTATTTGACCCAAATGCCCTTGACTTATTCTTCTTTGCAATAACATATTTATGCACAAATACTAAAGCTTCTCAACTTAATTTGTTATTCAAAATAGATGATGACACCTGCTCTTCTTTCACCAAATCATTCTCACTCTGTTGACCATAAGTGGTTTATTTAGTAGATTGACTTTGAGTAAAATGATATCTTATTTTTTTGAGTTATCTTAGATATTTTAAATTTAGAAATACATAATATTGGAGTCACAATATTATTCTTTTTTTCAATAGTTTTTAATAAAGCGTCAAAGTTATTCGAATATAATAGATCTCCTGAGACATTGCCAAATATCTTGTCTCTTCTCATTGTCCTAAAAATTTACAGTCGCACTATTTCCACTATTTTGAGAATTATTTCAATACCTCAACGAAAGGGTCCAACCACTAATTGAATTTCTGTATGCAATCAATGTTTAGTTCTTAGATGCATTTTCATTTTCAACTTGCACAACATGCTACTCAAAATTTTCACAATATTCAACATCAGTTATATCAATTAGTTTTTGTTCTAAGTCAATCCGTGTCACGTCAATTCTAACTCTTGGTGTTCCTATAGCATTTTTGGTTGTGCTATACATCAAATTCAGCTTAACACCTCATTAATAGCAGAATTGATTATCGCAATCTCCTATATCATTCACACTTTTCAACTAATGTAATATCTATAAAGATGTTTTGATTTTGAGCTAACTCTCGATCATTTGAAATTTCTAAAATATTTTTGTTTCTAATAGTTGTTTGATGACCAATACTATTTATATCAACATTCATTGCGTAACTCTCGAGATAGCTAGCTAGCCTCATATTGTAATATTAGGAATTTAGTGGCATAATATGCTATATTTTTTAAGAGATAGCTAACTAGCCTCATATTGTAATATAAAAAAATATAATTTATGTCGAGTGAAAATTACTTATTATTTCGATATCGAAGGTATTTTCGGTTACTATTTATTTTTTTCTTCGTTCACTTTTACTTGTTTAGTATTCTTAAAATATTTTCACTTTTACTTACCCGTGTAACATATATATCAAGAAAATATTAATATATTTTCATATTTCGTCCTCAATATTAATTATTTATTTTCCAAACTCTGAAACTTGTATAATTAATATGGGTATTGTGATAAATCATTTATATTAATTATTCCTTAAGAAAAATATAAAGTTTAAAATAAATAATTAAAAATAACGATCAAATTATTTAAAGTACCAAAAAATAATAATTAACTATAAAAGGGCAAAAATTATATACCACTCCAAATATTTAAAAAATGTTGAAAAGACCCCATGTCAAATTCTTAATATACTTTCAATTTCTCCATACATTTAAATTCTTTTAATTTTGAAGTTCAACAAAATTCTTTTTTAATTTAAGAACTCTACTAAAATATAATTAATACAGGCAGTTTAGAATAAATTTCAAAGGATTTTAGTTGTGTGCAAACTAAATGGGTGGCATAGATCCATACCCATTAAAACAACAAGAAAACACTAAGCCCCATTATCAAGGAACCCTATAAATCTTTTTAATTTAATATTTTGAAAAATAAAAAATTGAAGATCTATCTCAGACAATTCTACCTTCCAACGTAAGAAGAATAAGATCTACATTACTATGTACATTCTAATTTCTACTCTCTTCAGACATTCAAAATACGATTTAAATGAATATATTTTTATTATTATCGTAAAATTAAGATAATCGTGTTACCCCTCCTTCCCAAATATTTTAGGGTAAGGTAAGTGTATGCAATTTCTAAGAGACAACATTCTACATTATACGTATATTTTGTACACTAATATAACACATTGAGCCTGCTAAAATCGCTACTTTTTCTAGCATCGTCACACTAATATACCACTATGGTAATATAAATACCAAGTTATATATTTTGTTGGTGTTAAGATTTTGTTTTGAGGCAAAGCTACAATACTAGGTATGTGTTAGATAAATCAATATGTTTTGTGTAAACTATTTAGATTAGATACCATGAAACTTGAATTTTGTTGTCTCACATTTTTTTTCCTATTTCTATAACTCCCGCCTTTTTTATGACTCGAACTCATAATTTTAGATTTTAAAGTAAGTTATTTTTTTAATATTCGAGCAACTTTATCTTGTCTGTCAGTCTCAAATTGGTGGGTGACCAGTCTTTTTTTAAAAATAAAAAATAAAAAATCTTAGGCAATTAATTCACTATTTTTGAGTTAGATGTTCATTTTTTATACAGGAAAAAGGTTCTAAAATATCCTTGAAGTATTAGAAATTGTATAAAACTACCCTCCATTCACCTATTGGCTCTAAAATGCCCTTCTCACCCACCTATTGACTCCGAAAAATCCTTGTCATCTACCTTTAAGTTCAAAATTGACCATTTTTTTTATGATTTTAAATTTAAACCATTTAAATATTTTTAAAAATATTTGGCGCTCAACTATTTGTTATAATTTAACTTATTAATATAATTATAAATCAATCTACTGCGTACCCATTATTAATAAAACTCCACCCAATTAATAAACACATTCCATTACTAATGCAACAAAAGAAAAACTACTGTCAATGAGTGTTTCTAAATGTTTGATGCGAAAATGTCTATAGCAGTACAATATAATACATTCAAGTCCTCAATCAAAACATATTATAATTCAAGAGTATAAATAAATTATCCATAAACTTAAAAGTCTGACTATGTTCAACTTAATTATTCTTTCGTTTCAATCATGCGATGTTACTTTTAATAGATAATATTTTTTTAAAAAAATAATATATTAAAGTTTTAATATTTAAAACAAATCATAAATATTTATAAATAATATTTAAAAAAGTAGGGATAATGCACAAGTACCCCCTCAACCTATGACCGTAATCTCGGAGACACACTTATACTATACTAAGGTCCTATTACCCCTTGAACTTATTTTATTAATAATTTTCCACCTCTTTTCGATCTACGTGGCAGTGTCTTGTGTGCCTAACGCTGGTTGACTTTTTTTTCTTCAAGGTAGTTCCACATAGGTCGAAAAGCGATAGAAAATTTCTTATAAAATAAGTTCAGAGGCATAATAGGACCTTAGTGTAGTATAAGTGTGTCTGGAATTTTGGGCATAGATTAAGGAGGTACTTGTTCTTTTTTCCAAAAATGTACATAAATTAATTCGAGATGTACTACTTCTTTACCTTTAATTATTAATTTTGAATTCAAGCTTGAAAGAGAATCTCATTGAAAGTGTCCTCCTAAATAAGTAGTTCAACCTAAATTTAATTGAGACTTCGATTTGAACTCGAATAATTTTGAATGTCATTTTCAAGAATTTGTAATTTCATCTTGTTTTAGTAGTGCTGAGGGTGATTTTGATATTAGAATCCGTTTATTAATTGGGTGGGTTTAATTAGTATGAGTGTGTAGTGGGTTGATTCATAAATTATATTAATAAATTAAATTATAACCAATAGCTGAGCGTCAAGTATTTTAAAAAAATATTTATACAATTAAAATTTAAAATCGTTAAATAAGTTGTCAATTTTGACCTCAAAGGTGGTAACAAGGGTATTTTGGAGTCAATAGGTGGATGAGAAAAACATTTTGAAGCCAATAGGTGGATGAAGGATAATTTTGTACCATTTTCAATACTTTCGAAGACATTTTAAGCCCTTTTTAATTTTTTATATGATAGTAGAGTTAGATCAATTCAATTTATTTTTCATCCATAAATTTATTTCTCCGAAAGCAAATTTATCTCTCCTTTTATATTATTTGATCATTTTCGTCTCTTGATCCAGCTTTTAAGGTTTATTTAAGTTCAATATTTAATTCTTTTATCATAGTTTTATATGAAAATTTAAGTATAAACGTACAATTAAATAATCTATTTAAAATTTAATAACTAATATACATAATAATCCAATTTCCTAGAAACTAATTTTTTTGAATTCGGAGTAAGTACATGCCGTACAAGTGGTCAAAAGTGGATTTTCATTCATTTTCAAAACCTTTGCTAAGAGATTTATATCTGATACTTATATTCGAAGTTCGACTGATCTTATATTTTCTAAAAATAGATACTTCTAACAAAAAATATTTTATTTTGAAAAAATTCTTTCATCGTTAAATTAAAATAAAAAAATTTCAATCATCTTATTATAATTCACGTAACTTCGCTTTTAAGGGAAGTTAGTGAAGCCAAAATTATATTATTTTTGTCATTTAGCCATCCGTGAGGAGAATTGGAAATTTTGGACGTAAATTGCAGTAACCAAATCTCCACGTTGCATGAGATACGCAACACGTAAATATGGATTTATTCGTTACAAAAGGCGGTGCCATGCTGTTTAATTTCTACTAATAAATTATAAACAATTTTATAAATTAAAATAAAAAACAGATAGTATCACTTAATTGTATTTAATTTGAACTGTATGAAAAAAATAAGTAAATTTTAAAAAAATATCACATAATTTAAGTAAACGTCTATAACCAATGAATTATTGGAAGGAGATAAATTATAAATTTAGTAGTTTTTTTATAGATTTATATTTATTAAAATATTTGTAAATATGTGATTTTATACATTACTATAGTTTGATATTTTTGTTAGAGTTCATGAATTTAAATTATGACAAAAATATCATTCTTCTCACATAACATCATACTTTTTCTACCCCAAAATTATGTCATTTTAACAAATATAACGTTTATCAATAAATTACTCTAATAAAAATAATGTAGTTTACTAAGTTATTTCAATTTTGATAATTGCTTTTCCTTTTTAAAGTCACGGTATTTACATATATACAAGTATAAATATACATTTTTTTTTGAACTATAAATTTTGATTTTAACTTCATAAATTTTAAATAAAAATAAAATTAACCTATGGCCAAGCACCTATAGACATTTGAACTTCTCAGTCTAACTTTTAGATTATTTTACATGAATTGAGCAAGTGACCTTTAGCTTGAACAATCATCAAATTTTAAAATAGAAAGCATTTGACGTAGCTTAAATAAAAAATAAAAAAAAGCCTTGCATTCAAAGCAACTTGTTCCACATGTTATTGTATAGTTCAAGTTCCAAAATTTCATTGTGATCGTCCAAATAAATGGGATGATGAACTAATGCCCATGGAATTAGTGAGTGTATTTAGGTAATGTTTTTGCGACGGTAGGCGAATATATTGAGAAAGTAAGGTTGAAAGAGAAAGTGAAATGTTGGAAATGAATGATATACTTGTTTTAATCGGTGAGGTAAATATAATTGAGATGGGTGTAGTTAATTTGGATCAGATATAATTAGTAATTGATGAGATTATAAATTAATTTAAGTAATTAAATTATAATTAATAGATGATCCCCATATATTTTAAAGGATAATCCGCTACGAAAGTGGCCGATATTGGACCCAAATATCGATGAAAGGATATCTGGGAGCAAATAAGTGGATCTAGGGTTTTTTTAGAGTCAACGGTAGATGAATGATAATTTTATATCATTTCCTATAATTTAAGAGTATTTTAGAACATTTTCCGTATTTAAAATGAGGATAAACAAGTAAAATTGTTGTCATTTACATTAGAAACAAGGTACAACTTACTACGAAAAAACTGATTATAATTTCTTTTGCTTAGTTAAAGTCATCGACTCAGGTTTTCACCTTTCATTTTGATGAGAGATTCGACATTAATCCCTATTTTATTTTTTATAAAAGCAAAACAAATATCTATAAACAACATATTCTACTTATCACGTAAACTAAAACAACATTATATACGAAGCTATTGATCTTCGATATATATATAATTCAACAATCACAAGATTTATTCCAAATCAAATTAGCTCAATTTGAATATCAATAACAATCTTCAAATGAATCATTCTTGTAATAATAAATTACTTAATTATCTCAAAAAATTATTTATATATTTCCTGAAATTTCTCACTTTTTAGAATGAAACTCTTAAATGTTGATTATAATAATAATTTTTATTATTGTATAAGATTAAGTTAACCTAATTTGCAGGAGAAATGGAGGTTGATCCAATAAAAATACTTGGAATTAGGAAAATGGGTTCCCCCCTCGGGTTTCCCATTGAGTCGACCCACCCGGACCAAGTTGCACCTTTTACGTCCCTTTGGTTTTGAACCCAATATTAATAAATAAATAAATACACTTGCTTTTGTTTGAAGTTTGAACCAATCATAAAAGACTTTAGAGTATTTAATTACAATTGTTATTATTTTGATTTAACTTTCGAAAATAATTTTTTTATTTTTATAAGATAAGATAAAATTTATATATGTTTTTTATTCTCTTTATCAGATGCAAATTCATGATTCGAAGCCTATCAATGATCATGATAGATTTGATCATAAATTGAAAATTTTTATCTAACAATTTTAATATTATATTTATGCTTTCTTTAAATTTTCTACTTATGATAAATTTAAAAAATGATTTTTAATGGACTCAAACTCAGGTCGCAAGAGCAGATTCTCTAGTTTGTGCCAGTGGTACAAAGAGCATACTAACTTATAGTATTTAGGTTTTATAAGTTTTTTAAAAGATATATATATATATATAATAAAAAAAATTTAAGTTAACGAATAGATGTGTACTCTTAACTACTCATTTTGTATTGTCTTTTACTTTATAATATTTTTTTTTCTTTTCTTTTTAAGTGTATTTTCAAGAGTCGATAAAGTATTATCTTATTAAATTCATCTAAATACGATATTTAAGTGATCGTAGCATAGATTTATGCATAAATATCCTCTTTTGCTTCGTATGATCCATGTCATTGGACCATGTGACAACAAACGTGGATGTATACTAGACTACTAATGTGAATTATTACCAACAAAAAGAATGAAATTATAATATTAATTTATTAAACACAAATATTATTATTTTTTTAAAAATAACTAACCCCCTTACAACTTACAATTAAAAAAATGGGGTTTAATTCAACTTTGGCACACGCAATCTTATATAAGCTTCATTCAACAAGTTGGAAGTGCCCACTTGAAATTAATTAAACACGTTAAATATAATCATATATAATTAATCCAACTTGAAGTTTATCTTTTGAAAAAAAATAAAAAAAATAATGAAAAAATACAAATAATATATATTTTTTTTAAAAAAAAAACAGCTGTGAACGAAATTATTAACTTTTTCTTCCATGTGGAAGAAATCTAACAAAAGTTAAAAATAAACTGAGCAGAAGTAACATGCAATTACTTACCTGTATATTTATCACTAGTAATTATCCTTTCCCAATCCTTGATCAAATCAGAATTTTCACTATATAAATTTAAAATATAAATAAATAAAAAAGTAAAATAATTTTTTTTTAACATTTATTATATATTATAAATAATAATTTTAATCAAATGAGAATAATATATTTTCTATCAATGGAGGAATTAGTTAACCCACTTTACTATTTCATCATATATATATATTTTTTTACTTATATAATTATTTCCAATAATTTGCCTAGCAAAATTTATATTCAAATAAAAAGATATCACTCACATATACTTTATTCATAAGCAAATTTATAAACTTAAACATGAAGGATGTGAATTAGTGATTTCTTTAGAAAATTAAATATATATATCTATTTTTTTTACAAATTACTATATATGATTCTATCTGGTAGCAAATAACACCTATATAAAAAAAAAAATTAAATGATACACTTAATTAAATGTTACATTAATTTTTGTAAAAAACTCATAGTCATATAATTATATCGACAATTTCCAACGAGCATAGTCGTATATGTAACTTTATCTATCAAAAATTAACTATTTTCAAATCATGCTTGTTATATTATCATACTGAATCGATCAATTATTTTATTTATTTTTTAAAAAAATAAAAATATCACCTAATATTTTTATCATCGCGTAAAATCCTCCTCCTCACACTTTGATCATGGGTATATAAATATCTTTATGTGTAAGGTAATTTAACCTTTGACCAAAAAGGCACGTGCAGTGCATCTTTGACTCAAATATCTCTATGCTTCTTGGGACAAACACGCACGTGCAGTTTCTGTCTTTTTGGAACAACTCAAATTATTATTTTAATTAACACCCCTTATACTATGCTACTTATTAAATACTCTAATTATTAACTTTGTTAAAATTGGGTCTATTTTAATTAATTAACATAACATAGGATAGGATCCTCTGTCAGCCTCAGTAAACAGACAGAATTTGGATTCATCACCTATGTGGTCTCACTTTTATTCACGATAATAATAATATATTCAGTATAATTATATAAATAATTAATGATAATAAAATACACATAACTTACTATATTTATGAGATAGAAAAAATATGTATGAAGCATGATTGTTATAAGCATAATATAACAATAACACATGGTCAAAGATAATCTTTAGCAATAATTTATTAAAAGAAGAAACTTAATTGTCGCAAAAAAATTATACTTTTAGTGACAGATGATACTTTTTATAATATTCAATTTAAAGACAATTAATAAATATCAGTGAAGATTTTAATGCTTTTTATTAATATATATATTTATTATCGTTAAAAATTATGTTTATTATATTGACGACTATAAAAGTGGTCCCACTTTTATTGATGGCATAGGAATTTTATAGATTTTCTATCAATTATTGGTGTTATTAAGATTTAAGGACAACATGAGATTTTGTTTGGATCTATAAAATGATCATGAAATCTTCTATTGTACATAATTACATTTTTTTATATAATAAAATAGTTCAATATTTTAAAAATACTACAACAATAAGCGCAATTCCTAGAGAGTAATAAAATAATTTTTAAAAACTACCTCTACTAATAGAAGATATTATGGAGTTTGAAATTTCATAAGTTTTAACTATGAAATTTATAATAATGAGTCTTTTAATGATAGCGCAAACAATAAGTTTTCACTGTGAAATTTATAATAATAATTCTTTTAGTTATAGCGCAAACAATGAGTTTTAACTGTGAAATTTATAACAATAACTCTTTTAATTATAGAGCAAATAGTGATCAATAAAGGCTATTTCTTTTTCTATTTTTGTATCGTTGTGCAATACTGGGCCGAACGTCTACTGCTGGCAAAATGGGCTTCCAACTTTTATTTGGGCTCAAGCAATAGTTTGTGTTGCATTTGACGTTAGGCCCATTTAATCTTGTAATGCTATGAAGTTTGGACTTTCGAACAATAGTGATCCAGTGGGTTATTTACACATTTGTGCTTCATAATAACTTAACTTTTTCGTGGGGTATAAGTTTATAAATTTGTATCTTAATATCCTTAAATGACAAAAGTTTCATCGGTGATTAATGAGATGGGTGGACTCCTTATAAGGCTTGGACAATCCTCCTCCCTTTGAGCTAGATTAATGACATCGGTGATTAATGATATGATTGTGAAATTAGGTCTTAGGCCTAACTCACACCCCAAAAACTAGATCAAAGGAGGAGGATTGCCCAAGCCTTATAAGAAGTCCATCCATCTCATTAATCACCGATATGGGACTTTTGTCATTTTTTAACACCCCACCTCACGCCCAGTGCTTAACATCTGGTGCATGGGCAATTTGATTTTGGGGGTCCCAACAACGGGTGAGACGGGCCCTGCTCTAATACCATGTGAAATTAGGTCTTAGGCCTAACTCACACTCCAAAAGTTAGCTCAAAGGGAGGAGGATTGTCCAAGCCTTATAAAGAGTTCACCCATCTCATTAACACTGATATGAAACTTTTGTCCTTTTTTAACACAATACCTCACGCCCAGTGCTTAGCATCTGGTACGTGGGCAATTTTTTTATTTTTTGGGGGCTCAACATCGGGTGAGACGCGCCCTGCTCTGATACCATGTGAAATTAGGTATTAGGCCTAACTCACACCTCAAAAGTTAGCGCAAAGGAAGAAGGATCACCCAAGCCTTATAAGGAGTCCACCTATCTCATTAATCACCGATGTGAGACTTTTGTCATTCTTTAACATAAAAATTAAGATCAATCCATATAAATGATTGACTAATCTTTCTTACTTTTAAAAGGAAAATGTTAAAACCTTCAAACTGAAACGTGAGCAGCCATTGATGAGGCTGTGAAGACTGAAACCAAAGCTGATAATGCAAGGCTTTGAGATTGAATTGTAGAAAGTTTGATTACCTTTATTCATCACTCATGAGGTGTATATATACATGTGATTGGATGAATCAAACTAGTGGAAAGAAATAACTAACTAACTAACTAGTTTGTTATGTAACTAACTATGACAACACCAACTATAAAATGGAAACTCAACTAACTAACTAACTTGAAATAAGTAATATACATGCTTTAATTATGAGTGTTAATACCCCTCATCAAGTTGGAGGTTATGATTTCACAGCCAACTTGTGCAAAATGGCTGAATGCTTGATGCCAGTGAGGGCCTTGGTAAGAATGTCTGCAAGCTGATTAGAAGTAGACACATGATGTAAAGAGATTAACCCCTCCTAAAGTTTATCACGTACGAAGTGACAATCCACCTCAAATGTGTTTAGTTCTCTCATGAAACACAAGATTACGAGCAATGTGGATAGCAGATTGACTATCACAATGAACACTAATAGGAGAGGAAATAGAAACAGTTAACTCAGTAAGTAATCTGTGAATCCAAGTTAACTCTCCTACAACTTTTCCGAGTGATCTATACTTTGCTTCTGCTGATGATAGGGAGACTGTCTCTTGTTTCTTAGACTTCTAGCTAATAGGACTTTTCCCAAGCAACACTAAATAGCCACTAACTGACCTCCTTGAGTCTGGACATGATGCCTAATCTGAATCAGAAAAGGCTTGAACTGTGCAGTCAGGATCCTTGGACAACTGAACTCCTAAGGTAGTATCCTGCTTGAGATATCTAAGCAGATGATAAGCTGCTTGTAAATGTGTAGCTCGTGGATCCTGCATGAATTGGCTTAAGTGTTGAACACTAAAAGCTATGTCCAATCTAGTATTAGTTAAGAAATTCAGCTTGCCTATCAACTTTCTATAGAAAGTAGGATCAGACAAAGGAGTTCCTTCCTTGGCTTTCAATTTAACAGTAGGATCTAAAGGAGAGGATAAAGGTGTATAATTGAAACAATCATATTCTTTGAGTAAGTCTAAAGTAAACTTTCTCTGAGAAATAAGTACTCTATCTACTGTATCAAGAATCTCCAAGCCCAGAAAATAGTGAAGCCTTACATGATCTTTGATTTTGAAAGTGTTGTCCAGATATACTTTCAGATGTGCAATTTCAGTTGTGTCTGTGCCTATTAAAATAACATCATCCACATATACTGCAACAAACACTGCCAAGGATCCTTTCTTTCTGTAAAATAAAGAGTGATCAAATTGTAAATGTGAGTAACCTCTGGATGACAATGCCTCAGTCAGCTTAGAGTACCACTGCCTACTTGCTTGTTTGAGACCATAAAGAGACTTTTTCAGCTTATAAACCAGTTCTGAATTAGGTACTTCAAGTCCTGGAGGTAATTTCATGTAAACCTCTTCATGAAGGAATGCATTATTTACATCAAGTTGAAACATGCTCCAACCTTTCTTTACTGCACATGCTATCAAAGTTCTCAATGTGGTCATCTTAACCACAGGTGAATAAGTCTCAGTGTAGTCAATTCCAGCCTGCTGTTTATACCCTTTTACAAACAGTCGTGCCTTGAACCTTTCTATGCTTCCATCTGCTTTGTGTTTTACTTTGTATACCCACCTACATCCAACTGCTTGTTTGTTTGGTGGTAAAGTAACAAGATCCCAAGTATCATTAGCATACAATACTTCAAATTCTTGTGTCATAGCCTTTTGCCATGCAGGATTTAGTGATGCCTCCTCATATGATGATGGCTCACTATCATGACAAATGTTTTCAACAAGTGACTGACTATTAGATGCAATGACTTCAGGAGATATATGATGGTGTTTGGTAAATAATGCAGTAAGTGATAGATTGTTATTGAGTGCTGTGTTAGATGTGTTGGAGTTGACTGATTTCAATTTTGGGATATTGACAATATAATCTTTCAAATGTGATGGTATTTTGTTTTCCCTATGAGATCTTCTCTGTATTATTGTGGAAGTATTATGTTGAGAAGATGTTGAAGTAGTAATAGGAGTAGTGGAAGGCATATCAGGATTTTGAGCAGTGTGAGTAGGTAGATGAGAAGGAGTTGTATCAGTCACATTGTCATAATCATTTACACAGTTTTTATATGAATCTAAAACAGTATAATCAGGAGATGAAAAAGACTTCAAAACAGAAGGAAAAGATTAACTTTCAATTGACAAAGCAAAAGGAAAAACATGTTCATGGAAAATCACATCCCTGGAGATATGTATCTTCTTTGTAGCTAGATTCATTACCTTATAGCCTTTTGTTCCAAAAAGATATCCTAAGAAAATATGTGGAGTGGTCCTTGGCTCAAACTTATCTCTAAGTAATTTTGGGACAGTAGGGTAACAAAGACAACCAAAGGATCTAAGCTGACTATAGTTTGGTTTCTTATTGTACAATACTTCATATGACACTTATTTTTCAAATAACTCGATGAAAGCCTGTTAATAAGATGTGTAGCTGTTAGAACACACTCTCCCAGTATCTTATAGGTAGTTTAGATTGAAATAAAAGAGCTCTAGCTGTTTCCAACAAATACTTATGTTTTCTTTCCACTATACTATTTTGTTGAGGTGTGTATGGACAAGTTTTCTGGTGAACTATCCCTTTGGATAAAAGAAACTGGTGTGTTTCATTATTAGTAAATTCTAGCCCATTATCTGTTCTTATGCTTTTGAGTATGGTACTAAACTGATTCTTCACCATGACTGTAAAGTTTTTCAAAACCTGTAGAGCATTGCTCTTAGTACTTAAAAGATGTGTCCAAGTTGATCTGCTATAATCATCTACCAAAGTAATGAAATATTTGTAGTTGTCATAAGTGGATACATGATAAGGTCCCCATAAGTCAATGTGTAGCAGTTCAAAAATAGATTTGGTTTGGCTTGTGCTATGACTAAAAGGTAGTCTTTGTTGTCTTAACATTGGACAAATATTGCAGCAGGAAGGCTATTTGGGAGAAAAAGTGTCTGGTAATCCAATGATACTTTTCATCTTAACAAAAGTTACATGGCCAAGTCTATTGTGCCACAACAAATCTACATTATCTCCAGAGTTGTGATCAGCCATAACATTCATATCACTAGAAGAAGATTTACACTTAAGAGGAACAGAATTAGAAACCAACACTTTGTACTGATCAGGAGAATAGGAATTAGCAGGAAAAGAATTACATGTTTCATCTTTAATGGAACTAGAAAAAAGACTATTATTGGAAAAACAACAGCATATTTGACATGTATTGACTCTATCAAAGGTCTTCAAGCATTTTGTGCATAAAAAGTAAAGCCTATCTCTACAATTACCAAGAACATGTGGCCTCTTCACTAAAAGGGCCTGCAATAGACACAATGCATTAGTGAACATGACTATGCATTTCATTGTAGTAGTTAGTAAATGGACTGAAACTAGATTATACTTAAAAGAAGGCACATATAAGACTTGATGTAAAATAATACTAGATGTGATTGGTACATCTCCAAACTCTGTTACTTTGACTTTGTATCCATTTGGAAGAGAAACTAGTATAGGAAAAGGCAAGGTTTTGATATTGATTAGAGAGTTTCTACTAAAGGTTATGTGGTTTGATGCTCCTGAGTCAATGATCCACAAATTAGCACTTGATTCAAAACATTTGCATGATGGATTGTCAAAAACAGTAGAGGAAGAGCAAACCACAGTACTTACAAAATTCATTGATCCAGCAGCCACACTAGAACCATTATTGGCACTAGTATCTTCTCCCATATTCTCATTTTGGAAATGTTGTAATAGACTCATGATCTGTCCATATTGTTCCTTCGTGAAGTTAACATTCTTTAAACTATCACCTTGAGATTGTGATTGTTCCTCTCCATTGGCAGACACCACATCACCTATAGTACCATGTACATTTGCTACCACTCCCATTCCTTTGTAATTTGAGCCTTGTTGTCTAAAACTCTGACCACCATTGTAATTTCCTACTCTATTATTTTGATTGTTATTGCTTTGGGGATACCCATGCAACTTGTAACATTTATCCTTGATGTGTCCAGCCCTTATACAATAGTCACACACTATGACATTCCTGTTGCTGTTGTTACTTGGATAATGATTTCCTCCTGAACTACTGTTAGTATCACCATGATTTCCATAGCCATTTGCATAGTTGTTTCCTTGAAAATTTCTTCTAAAGGATCTTCCTCCGTGGCCTTTGTTATCAACAACTTTAACATTCAAAGATACAGAGTCTGTAGATATTCTACCAACAGGCTTGAACTCTATTTGTTTTTCCTCTTGGATTAGCAATGAGAAAGCCTGGCCCATGGAAGGAAGAGGATTCATCATGAGAATATTTCCTCACTGTGTACACTTCATTTAACCCCATAAGAAAATGAATTAGGCGCCTATCTTTCTCAGCCTTGTATATACCATCCTTTGCACCACACAGAGACACAACTGCAATGATTCTTCACATTCAAAGTATTCAACTCTTCCCATAACTTCTTCATTCTTGTGTAATAGACAGTGATGTCCAAAACTCCTTGTGTGAGATCATTGATCTCTTTTTGGATTTGAACAATTTTGCTCCATTGGTTTGACCATACCTATCTTCCAACTCCTTCCATAGCTCAGCAGAATTGCTTACATACTCCACATTGTCTGAAACTTCTTTGATTAAAGAGTTCAGAATCCAAGATGTCACCATATCATCACACCTCTGCCATTGACGTAACAGAGGTGAATTGGTGTTTGGTTTCTCACATTTTCCATCAATGAAACCTAACTTGTTTTTCACTGACAATGCCCTCATAACACCTCTTCTCTAAGTCCTATATCCTGTTCCATCAAACTGAACAGGAACAAGCATCATTCCTGGATTGTCTGAGGGATGCACATACAGAACACCATTAGTATCACTTCCAGATTTAACAGATCCCTCAGATGTGGATGCAGTAGTTTCGATGGCCATTACAACTAAGACTATTATGAACTGTTCGACAAGGAGAGAAACAGAAATGAAACTTCAGAAAAACAAAAGTGAATCAACACAGTAACTTCTAATTCTGTTATCGATTGAGAGAATCAATCAAAACAAGTAACCAAAAGAAGGAGAAGAGAGCAATTAACCGTGTGCTCTGATACCATGTTAAAACCTTCAAACTGAAACGTGAGCAGCCATTGATGAGGCTGGGAAGACCTCTAACCAAGACTAAAACCAAAGCTGATAATGCAAGGCTTTGAGATTGAATTGTAGAAAGTTTGATTACCTTTATTCATCACTCATGAGGTGTATATATACATGTGATTGGATGAATCAAACTAGTGGAAAGAAATAACTAACTAACTAACTAGTTTGTTATGTAACTAACTATGACAACACCAACTATAAAATGGAAACTCAACTAACTAACTAACTTGAAATAAGTAATATACATGCTTTAATTATGAGTGTTAATAGAAAAATTATCCAAATTAAATACACTTACGAATCAAAAATCTTATTAGTTTAGTTGGTTGAATATTTATAATTTTACTTTGTTGGTCAGAGTTTGTGATCTTATTCCCATTTCTCTTCCCCTATCCCAATTATATATTCAAAATAAATAAAAATATACACTATATTTATCAAATATGACAATAGTTTTGATAAATAACCAAACAGTTTTCTTAATATGAAAAAATCTTTTGTAGGGAGCATTATCTCCTAAATGGAGTCCTATCCGAAGTGAATTTGGAATAGTCAAATTTAAATATAGATATCGAACATCGAGTATGTTAAAACAAAAAATATATATTCCCAAGTAACTACATTTAGAATTTTCTAGCAAATACTAATATACTTGTGTACCCTTGTTTCAAATGTTCTTTTTTTTTTAAAAAAAATTATGTATTTTTTTTTGCCATTATCTTGTGATCAATTAAAGAAAACTGCAATATCTAATGTGATTTACGTCATACAAAAATTTTCAAAATTTATTGATTTAATTTACGATTGTAGATATGGAATTGAAGCTTGCTTTGGTTTTATTTACCTATTTTGAATTTCTTGGGAAGTTGTTCCCCTCCATTTATCTCTCTAATGTATCTTCTATAGGTAATTGTGTTCTTTCAAATATATGTTGATATTGTTTTTACTATCAAATAAAGTGAAATTCAAGTTTTTCTTTTTGTTGATGAAGAATAGTGAATATAACTAGATTGAGATGATTTGTGGTTATGATACAAATGTATTTCATAGCATACAAGTCTGATACACTTAAATATGGTGACATACACATTCTTGTAAAATATAGTGTATATATTGTATGCATTCTTATTATGTGTGTGATGTTTTGGAGTATATTGAAGTTTATAATTATATAAATGCTGATACAATTTATACATAGCGTGTGTATAATATATCTTGTTTGAGTATTGCTATAGTATATCGATCAAATAAAATTATATGTATTCAACTTGAGTAAGTGACAATTAGAATGTATCTAACAAATACAAAGCATATATATATATATATATATATATATATATATATATATATATATATATATATATATATATATATATATATATATATATCCAAGATAATAGGTTTTGAATCATAAATAGACACAATATAGCTACATGTGTTAATTATGCTCTAAACTATTAGATTTCTATCAAATTTCCTCTTTTAAAAAGGGTATTTTAGAAGAATAATTTTGCATTTGACTAAATAATTTGAAAAGTATTTTTGCCAACATAAGAAATACAATGTGTGCTTTGCTTATTTGGCGAGAAATTTTCATTTTTAAAACTTTATTTGAAAATTACCGATAGTTTCAAATACAAATTAAAATTGTATTTAGAAAACACTCGAACTTATTTTCACTTTCCTTATATTTTTCTTTTTAAAATTTACCCTAATTTTTTTTTATGAAATTGCCGTATTAGATTTTATTTCATATTTCATGTTTATTTTTTAAATCATAAGTACATGCAAGCCAACTAACTATATTATTTACGAAAGTAATAACCAAGTAAAACTATATGTGCAGTTCCAACCTCAAATTTTTTAAATAAAGTATTTCCTTTTAAAAAAATAATATGTAGTAGCTTGTTTATTAAATTTAATCTATGATACTATCTGACTATTTATTTTTAAATGTTACTTTTTGGAGGAGCTTCTTGAAAAATCGTGTAACAATTTTTTTATATTTTTAATCAAGCAGATGATTTACAAATAGCTTCAAGCATATAATTTGTAAATAATTTAAATAAACAATTTATAAGCAGCTGCTTAAACAAAAGATTATAAATAACTCAATCAATCAAATTGCAAGCAACTTCTGAATAATCTTGCAACTATTTTCTTAAAATGCCTTGCAATAACTTCTTTTTGTTCTATGAACAAAAAGATAATTCAAATCAAAGTTAAATAATGTAATATTTTCAAAATTAAATTATTCCTCAATTATAACTCAATTATAATGTACATTTTTATATTATTTAAGTGAGCAAAAAACATCTATATACTATACAAAATATAATAAGAATCATCCTTCAATCTATTTTTGTTAAGAAAATGATTGATTGAACTGATATAAAATAATTAATTTGATCATGTCTTGCTAATCCGAGAAGATGAAAGTTAGAGTTTTTGGCAAAAAACATCCTTCAATTATACCTCAAACATAAACTACATCCTTATAGTATCATTTTTAGCTGAAAAAAATCCTTTAGATATACTCCAAACTTAAACTATATCATTAAAGTATCATTTTTAGCAGAAAACATCCTTTAAGTATTTGTAAGTGAACAACTTTCATTCTTTTGTTAGATATTGTCAAAAAATTAAGGGATCTTACGAAAAAAATGTGTAATTAACATGACTATCAACAAAAGTTATTTTGGGTGATTGGAAGGTGTGAGTGCACATGATTTGCTATTTTCATAATTAAAAGAAGTTGAAGATTGATTATTTTTACCTTTACCAATTAAATGAATAGATTTTTGGGTCAATCTAATATCAAAGTGACTAAAATATTGATTATCTATCGTATTTAAGTTTCATTCTACATTATTAGAAGCGGAAGTTTCCAACAAATGTCGCTTCTAGCATATTCAATTGAGAAGAAACATAATAAACTAATAATATTTTTAATTAAAATTACATGAAAAATGAATGAAAAAAATGGTCAAATTAAAAGATTTTACATAATTCTTAACTCAATTACGAAAAAGTAAGGATAATATTCTTGGCATATTTAAGAATAATAATTAGGAAAGGACGACTTAATTTTTGTGGGATATATCGATTAGCTTTCTGATAAATTCAAGTAGAAGGATGAAAATTGTTTACGTTAAAATACTTGAAGGATGTTTTCTGCTAAAAATGATATTATAAGGATGTAATTTAAGTTTGAGGTATAATTAAAGGATGTTTTCTGCTAAAATGTTACTTTAAGGATGTAACTTAAATTTAGGGTATAGTTGAAGGATGTTTTTGGCCAAAAACTCATGAAAGTTACCTAAAAAGAAAAAAAGATATGGATAGGAAATGAATTTTTGATTCTCGAAATTTAAATCTTGTGTATTGTCAGTTTATATGTTTTTTGCATCTTCAAGTAAATTGACTTGCAACAATACATAAGTTTTGAAATATTTACACAGTAGGCTCTGATGCTTAGAAAAATTATTTTAAAAGTATTACGTCCAACTATTTAGAGATTTTTTTTAGTAAAATATTTAGGACATATGTATTATATATACAATGCAATTTACATTTTTATATATGTAGGCATTTAGTAATGAAATTAAAATAAATACTTATTGTATTCAAAAATTTTGAAGTTGAAGTAGTATTTGACCATATTTTTACAAGAATACTTACTATTTGAATATGATTTAAATTCTCAATTTCTTTTAAAAAAATCACTTAACTTGACTAGCTTAACCATGTATACGTATAATTATTCGATTTAACACATTTAATTTTTTGTTGACGGCATAATTTTTTTTAAAGATAGACAGAAGAATAAATCTTGCAACTTTTTAAATAATTCAAAAATATTTTTGGTTCACTTATACAATACAAGAATGTAGATAATATTTTAGTGATAATTTTAGTCAAAAACTCTAAAATTATGTCAGCTAAAGTGTTATTAACTATATTCTACTAATTCTTAAAAAATAAAAATAAATAACACCTTCCTATATTTCAAACACAATATACATAATGAGCTTCTTTTGACCATTTTCTCCTCTCCTTTTTCACAATCTAAACAAAAAATATCCGACAACAAAACCCACCCGACCCGATCACCATCGGAACCGTAACTGAGAAACCAAAAAATGGCGTTGCTCGGCGACGACGGCCGAGGTTACGAGCTAGCTCTGAAACTGGAGAGTCACGGCGTATGGCGTTCATGGCTCGGCGATTCACTGTATAACAGTTTCATTCACCTTCTTTCTTCTCCTTCTACTTGGGATTCTTTCATGAGAACAGACGATGCAAAAACTAGGGTTCAGATTCACCTACAGCTTCGTGTTCGTGCTCTCCTGTTTGATAAAGCATCTGTTTCTCTCTTCCTCCGATCCGATAAACGGCCGTCGTCAATTCACACTGCTTCCGTAATTCCGAAGTTCAATCCAAATTGTGAGCACTTTCATAAGCATTTGAATTGCAATGTGCGTTTTAATTAGTTTTTTAGGTTAATTGTTTTGCAATTGCAGATTTGCAATTACATGGTGATGATGTGTATTTTACACTTGACAATTGTTCGCAAGATGGGGCTCAACAGCGTGAAGGTGTTTCTGGTACAAGCACTGTGTTATCTAAGGTGAAAGATATTTGCTTTCATGTGAAATTATTAACTTTAGTAGGTAATGTTCATACAACAACAGCAATAACATATCCACTTTGGTCCACAAAGTGGGGTATGAGGAGAGGAGAGCAGAGTGTACATAGACGTTACTCCTACCTTAGGTAGAGAGTTTGTTTCTGATAGACCTTTTGCTTTAGGGAAAAATAGTCCAAAGCATTCCGGAATAAGTAGTATATGAAATAGAGTAGATAGTAACAAAAACAACAAATAGTAGCAGAACAGTAACTACGATAGGAAGTTAGTGGTCATATTAGTTTATTGGATGCTGAAAGAACTATGTAAAGCACGATACTTGGGGGTGAAAAACCACAGCTGGAACAGGATTACTTTTTCTGAAATTGATGACTTACTGTTAGTATGAATGGGAACTGGAGAACATTCAATCAGACAATTTAATAGTTTTTTGACTCATGAAGGTAGGGAGACAGGAAAAGGGTGGTACTATTGTTGTTACATGTATCACTTTTCTCTTAACTCTTAAAAACTCGCTAGATAGTGGAGTGTAGATTAATGTTTCATTTTGTATGGTTGCTGTGGGAGAAAATAAGGTGAAGCCGTGGAGATGGCTACTGCTCTGAAATCCATGATCTTGTTTGGTTGCATTTTTTGATTCTGTTAATATTTAGCATGACTCACATTCCTTGCTTTTTTCCAGGTCCAATCTAAGTCAAGTTTTGGTGTTGGATCGAGATATAGCGAGTCAGAAGCTGATACAATGTCTCAGAGGTTGAAGCTTGATGATTTACCTGAAACATGGTATAACCAGTTCTTTGAAAAATACAAAGCAAGTAAATCATATAGGTTACAGTTCGGTGACAGTGAAACAGAAAAGCGAACACCAGAACAGATGTCTTTTTATCGTAAAGTTGTTGAGAATCATAAGAGACGGCGTGTAGCTTTTAAAGTAGATCAGAACATTGGTTTTGGCATGTTGGATGATGGATCAAACCTGCAAAGCTCAAGTTTAGATAACGACAACCCATTTTTTCCTGAAACAATGTCTGCCATGAATTGTGTTCCTGATAGTGCAGTCCTGCGGACAAGTCAACTAAAAGAGAACCAGAAAGTGGAGTTTAATGGGGTTCTAGATACTTTACCCCAAATAATGACCAAGAGTCCTATTATGATTGAGAGGCTTGGTATTAGACCAGAGTACCTTAGCATGGATCAAGGCAGCAATCAAAATCTTGGAAAGAATGGTGCTGAGAGGAGTAAGAAATGTCTGGGTGAAATGCAAGCACTTAAGTTATCTCAAAAGGTGATGGCACGATTGCTGGGAAATGTGGGTTTTGAAGGCTCATCTGAAGTTCCACTAGATGTCTTGACTAAATTCATGAGTTGCCATATTCGTAAATTAGGTTCTACCTTAAAACTCCTTTCTGATAGCTACAGAAAGCAGTGTTCAGCTATGGAACTTCTCAAGATGTTTCTCCATACAGATGGACATAGGTTGGTGTGCACTTCTTCATATAATATTTTCAAATGTTTGATTTGTTCCTCTTCAGTCTGTTATGATCTCTCTGTTTTTTTTTCATTAAGTATGAAAATTGGTTTTTGTCATTCTACAATGCAAGGTTTAACCTCTTAAAAGAATCGGGCTTCAAGTATCAAGGCAAGAATATCAAGGCTCATGGCTGTAACATATTTGCCAAAGAACATAAAAATAATGTTTCCTTTTCTTTTAGAAATAACGTTCCTGCTGATTAAACAATAAAAAAACTTCCAGGGTGATCAGCTGTGCACTTTCATGCATCCACATTTTATGCTCTTTAGATTATGTATTTCTCATGAAGCTGTTGCTTGGTGAAGTATGTGAAATCCAAAATGATAAAGATATCAGAGCAACATCTATTCAGTGATCTTGATAGTTAGGTGAAAATTGTAATTGGTCTAATAACTTATTCATTGTGGTTTCTGTACAAAAGTTTGCCAAGATGGGAAGAATTTCACTGTAGGCTTTACCCACCTCAATTGGGAATTGCTGGTGTTAGAATTATTGCTTAAACTCATCCTCGACTCTTAGGGGTTGTGTCTGCATTTGATATGTCTGTTGCTAATCAAATTATATACATTGTGAAAGTATAGTCTCAGTAGTCGACTCTTTCTTCCTCTGTGAAAATGTAAAAGCTCATCTCTTTCCAGGAGACTCTTCTGTGTTTTGTCCGATGTTCATTTCTGCCGTTCCGTTGTGCTTTATAATATGAGACCTGAATATGCTTTGGATGAAATTGGAGCTGATACATGAATCACTTGTTATTGAACTTAGCTAAAACTGGTGCAATCTATTGAGGTTTTTTCATGGATTTTCCTTTTCTGCTCCGTCATTCTATGAAGTATTCGTCCATGTGAATGACACAATAGTCATACCAATTATACCCTTTTATCAAAAAGGATGGCTTTTGGAAGTTTGATTTCTCTGTATCTCCCTATATACATATACATAAATAACTGATAATCTTGATACTCTCTCTCTATTGCCTTATAAAAGAACAATAGTTTATTTCTCCCCTATCACTTTCAGTATCTATAACTCATTTTCCTTGTTTTGGCAGTAATCTTGCTATGTTATCTGCACTTGTGAAGGATAATACGAGGACTGTTGTGCAACAAACTCAGCAACAAGTACATGGATTCCAACAACAGTTGCAACCTCAGCATGCAGCTGCCATTCGACAGTCACAGCAGGTATGTCGATTTATTGTCACTTGTCAGTGGTATCCATAGTGTCATATTGATGTTGTCATTCTTGCTATTATGCGGTTCACTTCTGCAAATGGCATAAGATTTTGGTAATAGGCATGCAATTGTTTGGTTTGCATGTACAATTTTGTATTGGTTGGTCAAAAGCTTTTTCAGGAGATATCAATCTTTGCTGTGAGATGCATTATTTCTATTTTTTTTCTTTTATATATGGAATTATCATACTGGACAAAATAAGTAGAAAGACAGAAGATGTGCTGAGCCATTTGAATTTTAGGGGTCATTTAGTAGTCGGTACGTGTGACTACGTGCGATTGGACATGGTAGGATATCTCCTTCCACTAAATTGTATTGCATGGAAGGATTATATTTGATATTATTACTCCTGTCCTATGTCTGGTTGGAGCACTACTTTAAGGATATCGTTTCCCTGGGCTTTGGCCTAGTGGTGGTAAGATCACAAATTGTGTGGGTTTGGCACATCTCAAAGGCTCGAACTTTGTCGCAAACAAAAGCTTGGTATTTAAGTGGAGAAGGATAGAGGCCGAGCCAATTATCCTTTCAAGTTCTGAACCATTTTTCATCGGCTCTTGGGGATATCTCGATTATCAAAATTAATCAGCGATATCTCATCACTAGTCCCATCTGGTGTTTAATATGATGCCGAGATTAAATTTTAAGTTCCAAAAATACTCTTGGAACAAAGTTTACCCTTTGTCCCTATTTACTTGTCCATATTTACTCTTTTAGTTGTTCCTATTTACTTATCCATTTTGACAAATCAAGAAAGGACAAATTATTTTTTCCTATTATACCCTCATATAAAGTTCTTGAAAATTTTGAAGTTTTAATTCATCATTTTTGAAACCATAATTAATAAGGGTAAAATTATAACTTCACTTTGCTAATTCTTGCTACTTAAGATGTGTGTCACTTCTAAAGTGGACAACTAAATAGGGACAAAGGAAGTACTTCTCATAATTCACTTTCCACCTCAGGGATCCAATTCCAAATATTGAATAGGAAAGCATCAACGATAAAAAAAAAATTCCACTTATATTTGACAAATTATAGGAAAAAAATTGATGCACTACAAAATAAAGAACACAAATGAACTATGAAGAAACTGACACAAAAACTTTGGAAAATTTGAAGAAAATAGAGTTTTAGCATTATGCATAAAGTAAAAAATATCTAGTGAAACAAGAAATTGCATAACATGATTTGTATGAAAACTAGTTGCAAAAGTCCCTTCCAAAAATAAGAAATACTATTTGCAAAAAAGTTGTGCTTGAATTTTCCCAAGAAAACAAAGGAAATTGTAGAAGAGCAAGTGGGTGCCGAAGTTGTGAGTGGATGGGTTACATCTTGTAGTTGATGTTGGAGGAGAAAGGGTCGGGGGTGGTAAGGGAAAGGTTGAACGGTAGGTGGTTTGCAATGTCAGGAGAGGAGGAGATTTTGAGGGCTGATGGAGAGGTGTAGTGAGTGAACCAGAGAAGAGGATTAGGACCAAAAGACACACGGGCGGAAGAAGTTTTTGCTCGAAGCCTTTTGCATGTTAGGGGCATAAGTGTCTTGTTACATCATAATCAACTGGTATTTTTGTAACTGGGGTGGTAAATCAAAGTGTTTACGACAAAAGGGAATATGATAATGGGGAAAGCATGTCAACTAATAAGGATACCAGTACAAATCATCTAGGGAAAAGAAGCATAACACAATGAAATAATACGGTGAGCTATGTTGCTCGGACTCTTCTAAAATATTGACAGGTACATGTTGGATACTCTAGAAATAGTGCATGTTTGGAGGATCTGACATGGATATGACAACATTTTTGAAGAGTTCGAGCAACTAGGCGGTAACAGAAAATACAATACATGTACGCGACTAATATTACTACAGACACAAAGCTCCCACCAAGCCTAAATCCACCAGAAGCGAGTCAAAGTTCAACTACCTACTTACCTTCTACTCTAATTTGTGGCCTCCAAACCCTCCTATCTAAGTCATGTCCTTGGTAAGCTGAAGCTGCTCCATATCTTGTCTAACCACCTCTCTCCAATAGTTCTTCAGGCTACCTCTCCACATACCCACTATATCCAATCTATCGCACCTCCGTACTGGGACATCTCCTCTTGTCTCAGTCTGGCTTCCTTCATCTAGCCCCCACTAAGGCCACTCCATCCTTGTTGGTCTAACCTACAACTCCGTAGAACTTACCTTTGAGTTTATGTGGTACCTTGTTATCACATAGGACTTTGAAAGCGAGCGTCTATTTCATCCACCCCGCACCAAAATACGGAAGTTAATTTATTACATATATAGTTGGAACTCATCCACTTTTTTTTTTTTTTTTTTTTTTTTTTTTTAAGTATGACCAGTTTGTAGGATATACGAAAGTAAATGAATGATGGAAACAATTAACTATAATGAAATGAAATTTTAAACGATGTTACCAGTTTCAAAAAATTGAAACAATTTTAAATGATTATTTTGTAGACAAACAACTACATGTAAAGTATAACTTTTAAGATTGACGTTTTTCATGGTCAAGGTTGGGCATCATCATGGGTCCATTTGGGATTCTGATTTTTTGAGGGGTTATGGGCATAAACGATAAACCCATCATCAAAATCATTCTAGCCCAAACCCATAACAATTTGTCAGATTACATGGGTTTTGGTTTGTTTTTCCACCCTTATTTGTAACAATCCATCCTCCCTTCCCAAGGACAATATAGTAGCTTTGATAAATCTATCTGGAGGCCTAATGCTGAGTTGTACAAATCTGGATAAGAGTTGTACAAAATGCGGGATAATTTATCTTGACCTTTATTCCTTATTCAAAATCTACTTGATAATATTTTGGCTTTTTATTAGATCATCTACAATTACATCTTGGGCTATGTGCAGATATTAAGAATGCATCCTCAGATGCAGCAGCTTATCAACTCTCAAAATCTGACTCCTCAGCAACAACAGCAGCTGATCAGTTCTCAAAATCTGACTCCTCAGCTACAGCAGCAGCTGATCAGTTCTCAAAATCTGACTCCTCAACAGCAGCAGATGATCAACTCCCAAAGTCTGACTCCTCAGCAACAGCAGCAGCTGATCAATTCCCAAAGTCTGACTCCTCAGCAACAGCAGCAGCAGTTGATCAATTCCCCAAATCTGACTCCTCAGCAACAGCAGCAGTTGATCAATTCCCAAAATCTTACTCAGCAACAGCAGCAATTGATCAATTCCCAAAATCTTACTCCTCAGCAACAGCAGCATCTGGAGAGATTGCGAAGGCGACAGCAGTTAACACCTCGTCCTGGTATGAGTATGAACATGAACATTGACAAGGACAGGCCCTTAGTCGAAGTAAAGCTTGAACATCCAACTGATTTCCCAATGGACAACAATGCCTTTAATGCAATGACTGCGAGACAGCCGCAGATGCAGCAGTTCCGTCAGCAGCAAATTGCAGCTATGTCATCTCCCTATGCTCAAAACACTAATCAGTTTAGGCCTATGTCTTCTCTTCAAATTCCTCAAGTGCAGTCACCGTAAGTAATATTATATGCAATAGAAGTTGTAGGCGTCTAACTATATCATACAATGTATTATCATACTCCATATTTTTTTACAGGAATATGGGAATGGCCAGGGCTCCCCCTGTAAAAGTCGAAGGATTCCAGGAATTAATGGGTGGAGATGCTACAATGAAGCATGATTCTGAAGAAAATAAGCTAATGTCTCCTCAAAAATAGTATTGTACCAATGGCTAGTAAGTAACGAATTAGCAGTAGATGGGCTCTTAACAAAGCTGGTTTCTTGTCACTCTTGTGAACTATTTTACATTGTTTAGCTAAATTATTTATACGCAGAATGACTGCTAAAAGAAAATTTAAGTAGGCATTGTACATTTTTCATCAGGATGGCTGCTGCGATCAGGTGTGTACCATATTCCGTTGTCATTCAGCTTTGTTCCTTAGAAATGTGCATATGTTTTATTTGTAGAATTTTATTTCCTTGTCTCATGAAGCCCTGTAATTTTCTTCAGCAAGCCTAATATATTCCGTGCTCATGCACGGAGAGTGTTTCCTGCTGATATGTTGCAAAATGGGTACCTCAAGTTGGCAACATTTAAGCAAATGGATCATCATAATGTGCAGGCGTTTTGCTTGTTATATTCACTATAGAGTTGTCTAGGGTGGATTAAGTGGAAAATAGACGGGTAGAATTAGAAAGGAAGAAAAGGAAGGGGATAGATTTTATTTATTTTGTTTTTTGATTACATAGATTTCTAGGAACTATGCCCATAAGACATTTTTCTATGATCTTCCAAAAACTGAATTAGATCTTCTATATACTTATCATGTAGCCTTTTATTCCCATATATTGAACTGATTTCTTTTGCTTTCTCTCTAATTCTTCTTCCATCTTTTTCTACCATTACCAACTTCACTGAACTGGATACCGAGTCCCTTGTGTATGAACCATCCTCTTCATTTCTTGGTATTTCTATACCAATCTCCTTATCCTCTAGGACTCTTGCATTCAAACCTTGATCAACCAAAAATGGCAACATAATCAACGGGTGACCAAACATTAACCCTTCTATTATCGAGCTCCATCCACAGTGAGTCAAGAATCCACCAACTGACTTGTGACTTAGTATCTTCAACTGAGGTACCCAACTCTTCCATACTATACCTCGACCATGTGTTCTCTCCTCAAACCCATCAGGCAGCTCAACGTAATCCATATGTCCTGAGTAAGATAGCTTCCTCAGAACCCAGAAGAATGGTAGCCCAGACAACTCCAACCCATAGGCCAACTCGTTGATTTCACGTGGACCAATAGTCACTTCACTCCCTAATGCTACGTAAACTACCGATCCTTTGGTTTGTTCATCTAGCCATTCTTTGATGCATGTCCAAGTCCCATTGTTGTCACTGTTGTCCAATGAAGGTGGCATTAACCCCACTGGAACTATAGGCCTATGGTGAAGATCCTCCAGTAACTTCAACCACTGACCTTCAAACTCATAACAGTGACGTATAATAACTACGTCAACATCCTTTATCGTAGCTCCAGCACGATATATGTCCGACACACCAGACACGTTCTTCTGCATGGCATCAACTACCCACTTAGCTTCATGGTGACGAAAAACCGCCTTTGTTTCAAACGGTATCCATTTTGGCATCACCATGAGATCCTCTGGTGTTGGTGGTGGATTAGTATAGCCAGTGAGCATCATGTCTGTAGATCCCCAAAAAGCCAAAAACCAAGCGTTAACAACTCGAAAAAAGCCCCTAGAGATCCTTAACCTAGTTGTGATTGGTGCTAACCAATAAGGTGCAAAATCATGAATAATCCAATCAGGAGAAGTTTTCTCCAAGAAACTTGTTAATTGAAGTTCCATTCCATCTAAGGCTTTTTTGAGATAGACAATATCTTTAGTGTGAATATCCATGGTTGCTTCTGCATTTTCTGGTAATCCATCAACATGAGGAAGAGGGATTTTCACTAAGGTTATTGATGTGGAATATTCAAGTGGGAGTTTTGGGAGTCTATCAATGTTTCTTGGGGTAGAAATGAAGGAAATTTTGTGACCTTTTTGAGCTATTAATTTGGAAAGTTCAAGGTATGGTATAATATGACCAAAAGCTAGCCAAGGGAACATGACTATATGAAGTTTGTTTGTCATGGCTTTAGAGCTTTGTATGTTTTTTCTGCGTTTTGTTTATAATAACATAGTCACAACTATATAAAGAGTGTAGACAATGGAGTAAATGATCCCTTATGTTTGAGGGTAGGTTCAAAATAGTCCCTTAAGTATGTATTCAACAATTTTAGTCCTTTTCAATTTGCTGACGGTCTTTTAGAAACAATCTCTCTACCTTTAGGGGTAAGATTTGCCCGTCCACACACCATCCTTTTCGGAGTCCAATTGGGAGATTATACTAGGTATGTTGTTGTCGTAAATTTGTTAAAAAGTAGAACACTTTTAAGGGCCTATTTGGAGCCATGGATATTTTTTCACTTCCTTTTTTAAATTTATTTTGGGGAACTGTTTGAAAAAGTCCAAAAAGTTGTTTTCACATCAAATTACTCACAAAATTCAGAAGAACACTTTCAATTTAGATTCACATCCTATTCTCAGATATCATTTTTAACTTAAAACGAAATCCTATTTTTTTTTAAAATCTTACAATTTTTATGTCCAAATACCCTATAGTTTCTGCTATATATTTAAGAAATTATATTGACTAGATTTGCCGAAAATAGTGGAAAAAAGATTTAGCTATAAAGAATAAAGATTTATATCCTCAAGTATAATAGATAATGTATCCTTCTGGGGAAATTTATTTAAATATTTAAGATAAACATTATTGCAAGAAAAAAATATGAATTGTGTGACAGCAGTATCAAATACTAAATCTAATGGAATTGATTGAAAGGCAATAAAAAGTTTAATTAATTAAATAAAATTATTAAGAGTATATATCTCAATAGTAAATGACAATGATTGGAACACTATTATAAATTATAATACTGCAATTATAGATGCAGACCTGTATAATGAAGCGACTAATACACGTTATTAATGTTGAATTAATAATAATGATGTTATAAGACCTCAAGACGATTATTTTTTTTTATATATATTTTAATGATCCATTGTTTTAATTAACTTGTCCTGATGTAGATATCACACGTAACAAGTAGTTCAAAATAATTGTTAAAATTTTTTTTCCATTTCTTCCTTTTGCTAAAATACTATTTTCTCCATATTTCCATGTTTTTGTTTCAATAAATATGTAAATTAATGTTATCATTCTTTATTGTTGACAAATTATAAGAGCTTGATGCCACCACTATAAAATTTAAATTTGATGTTGTGGATGAGATTGCTTCTCTTTTAATCAACGGTCTCATGTTCGAATCTTGCATATGAAAAGAAATCCTTTAGTAGGAGGCTTATGCAGGTCGCAATATGAATTCAGATTAGTCAGATTTCAATGTAGGTATCAAATACTGGATGAGAAAAAATGAAGTTGCTATATTGACTTTCATACTATTACAATTAAGATATATGCTTACATAATTTCCAAGGTAATCAATTAGAAAAAGTAATGATAATCAATAAAGAAATTAACCCCCCACTCAATATCATGTAAGAAAAAAGAAAATACTATTAACATATTGAGGTAATTAAAGTGGAAAATCCTCCTAATTTTATATGTATAATATTCACTTAATTGATTAATTTTGTTGTGGAGGTCCTTCCAAACGAATATAGTCATATTGATGGCCATAGAAAGGATTACCACCTTTTATTTGCTTCAAATATATTGTATTTTCTCCCTTTTGTAGATGTAATCCTTGAATTTTGAAATTAAAGAGCCAATATAATCCATGTATCCCATGTCTAGCTATAGCATTACTCCTCCCAATTGATGGAGTTTCAAAGTGAGGCATTGTTCTTGAGGGGTTGTTGATCCTCCCCTAAAATTTCAAGAAAAAAAAAACATGCTAATATTATCAAAATAAAGATATCGTTTGCAAAGTAACACAAACGAGGGAGGAGATTATAAGATGGGGAATTGAACTCTCACCAACCAGCAAGATGAAAGTTCAGATAGCCAACCAACTAAACTACTGAAATTCACTTAAGACTATTTGATGATTTTATTTGAATTCTATTCAATTATCGTTCTATTATATTTCATTGCTTTGTATATCATATAACTATGGCTCGTGTCCAAGACCTTTAGTTAAATATACGGAAATTGATTATATTGTACAAATTCCAATAGAGGCTTGGCTATGTATTTGTATACCTGTAAATGGGAATAGGTTGCAGAAGCCAGTGCCACACGTAGTGTATAAGTTCCCTTTGGATCAACACTTGGGAGTTTAAATGAAATTTGCCATGTTGTTGGTATATAATTCTTGCTTCTAGTTCTCCTGCAATGAAATATAAGAGTATAAAAACTTTAGAAAATATATACAAAATATATTTAATTACTTGATTTAAATTAATGTAGTGGGAAATATGTACGACCTTTAAAGGATTTTTTTTAAAGGTTATAGTGGGTTAATAAATATCCACTTCATTTTTACTCAAAGGTCTCAAGTTCGAATCTTGAAAAGACCTCCTCCCTCCCTACCCAATCTCTCGATGCCCAGGACTGGATATCTAGAGCATAGACATATAATACGAGAGCACATCATCTGTTAAAAAAAGAACTGAGATGGACCTGACTCCTCACTTCTATCTAGCTTGCTTTTATGGTTGAGTTATGTCCCAAATCTATTTTTTCATCTTAATTCTTGATTTATCTAATGTTGGACCCCATATCCTATTACCGACCTCTAGTTGGGAGGCCGCGTACCTAGGGGTGGGGGTGGGGGTGGGGGTGGAGGGGAGTGTTGAGCTTTTTGCATCGGACTCTTTAAGGATGGGATAATTTCTGTACATAGTTTCACACAATCCTCCCTTCACAAGCTGACTTTTAAGATCGCTTCAGTCAATCAAATCCATGAATTAATTGAACCCAAAAAAATAAAGACCGAATAAGAAATCAAAAATGAAAATATGAATAATACTACTAACTAATAATAGTTACCTGGTTACATGAGCAAAGAACCAATCTTTACTATAATCACTAACACCAACTTTATACACCAAATCTTTATTTGGATATAAATCAGTGTATCGATCCCACAAACCATATTGCCTATATCTGTTCACATTACAAACAATAATCAAATTCATATTTATATAAAATCAAACTATATACTAAAAAGAATAATTAAGCAAATATAAAATTAAAAGGGAAACTAACTTTTGTGTAGTATTGTTGAATAATTGATTTGTTAGGGCAGGCAATGGATCAGGCACAAAAAATTCTCCAGCACTCCTATCAGGAATTCCAATTTCCCATAAAGTTGGACCATATCTTGGAGGATCATAAATTAGGTTACCTAAGTTTATATCACTTCCTGCGTAATTTCGATAAGTTTTTTACATTATCAAATCACCGAAAAGATACGTATATACAAGTAATTTTCTATTGAAAGCGAGATATAATGACATGCACAAACTTTAAAAGGTTGAATCAAGTATGACTCATTTATTAATTTGTTTCGTCTTAATTGACGTATTCAATTCACCTTTTTGTCACTGTTATATTAAATCCGTAAATTTTAAAGTAAAAAAGGGGAAAAAGTAAAAAAACCTTGTTTGACAATAATGTCATAGTTGTATTTGTAATCTCCAATAATTCCAGGGACCCAAGAATACAAGTTATAAGTTCCAGGTCTAACACTAGTAATATTGAAGTGTCCAGTCTCATCTGTTTGAGTCCAAAATTGATAACCCTGAAAGGAAAGAACACATTCGAGTCAATAAATTATACACAAAATTAACGATTATTCAAATTTTTATCGTAGGATGAGTATCATTCCCCCTGATGAAAATTTTATATCCGTCACTGCGAAAAACTCTTATAAACATTGGGGCCTTACTTTAGTCTCATATTGCCATGACCCAACATGTCCAGGAAGTGCTAATCCAATGTATGCTGATTTTGCATAGACAGGATTTTTGTTTATGTACCTAAAAAAAATAAAATTTGTATTAAAAAACATTAATTAATATTTTCCTCATAGTTTAAAACAATATAAACATGGTAAATTAATTAATTAAAGTACCTGTCTCGTACAAATAATTGACCTCTAATTGTACCACGTTCATTAGCATGAGGATAATCAATAGATTCTGGGAAATCATATGGCCATTTTGCACTTTCTTCTTCCATCTGCATAGTAATAAATTGAATTTACGCGATTTTAATTTCTATATACTGACAATATATAGTTATTTCACGTCTAATAACTTATATCATAGAGTTAAATTAATAACCTAGTTTAACAAGTTAAAATACATGCTATGGAATATATAATGATAATTTATGTGATTATTTTGTTTCACCCAAAGTCGGAGCTGGGTGGAGATTTATGGATTCAAACGAATCTACTGACTTTTTCATAGACTCAGTATTTTTATCAAAAAAATTAAGTGATTATATAAGTATATCAACTTGAGAACCCGCTAACAGAGAATCGACAACTTAGAGGTAAGAAAGAGCGGTGAAAGTGATTTTCACCCTACTGTTTAGGGTTTGAACCCCACTATCAAAAAAAAAAAACTCTTTTTCTTTTTAAAGTACCATGCCGTGCAATATTTTTCTCTTTGTCCTAAAATTTATAACCCCCAAATTACTAACTCTAACTCCGCCTCTGTTCACTTTCATTTTTCGTATGAGATAACTTATTCCACCATTTATATTAAAATGATGTATAATATAATCCTGAATTAAATAATACCCATAACCAAACGCAAGATAAAATATATCCCGAGATGAATGAATTTACCTGTCTTTTAGCATCTTCCCAAAGTGTAGGGTGGTTATTACCAGAATCAGAGTTGAGGTAGAAAAAAACAGGCCCAAAAACCTTTTTCCATGGCTCTCCCTCTTTTATTTTGACTCCCAACTCTGGCCCTGCATAATGACCACTGAAAAATATCTGAAAAAAAAAAAGATGAATATTGCTAGATTAATATTTGAAAATTCGTTATTAATTTATTTTTTATATTTATCAAACACTTTCAGAAGTTAAAAACTGAATTAAAAATAGATTTAATTAACTTTTAAGCTTATTTAAACAGTTAACACCTTCTTAGTCATACGAGCTCAACTTAACATAAATTAAACGAATTATATTTTTATAGGCTAATTTTAACATACAAAGACGACTTACCGCTAAAGAGGTGGGACCAGCATGAGAAGTAAGATCTAGCTTGGTGGGTCCACCATTACGATCTTCATAACTAGGTGTTATAACCCAAAATCCTACATGTGGAGTATTGCAAATCCATCCATGTACTTTTATGTCCTTATTCTCAAATGAATATTGGTACTTATCATCCACCTAATATAAAAAACAATGAAATTAGGGATAGTTTGGTTACCAAAATTAAGAAAATAATTTTCGATATAAAATTTAAGGTGTATCGAATCTCATTTTGCTCCTCCTCTCTATGTGAGGTTGATCAGTTATCGAATTTTATTCTTTTTCTTACCTCATCTTAAAAAATAATATTATTATATAGTTTCGAATAATAATTATGTTATTATTTTTACCTCTCCCTTTAATTTAGGATTTGATGGATTAGTTAGTCTAACAGCTTCTCTATAGTCAAGAATTTGTCCATCAGATCGATCTTCATCTGTTGGCATCATCCTTTGAATATCATCTGATATTGCCATATAATGGAACCTAAAATAATTCCAAATTCAACCAAAAATGAATCTCATGAAATAATTCAATAATATTAAACTTTGAATATTTCACTTATTGTAAATTATGAAAAAAATCGCAACGATTTACTCAATAGTTGAAATATGATTAGAGGGAATAATTTTCTAGATTATTTTTCTGAGACGTTGAAATGCTAATATATAGCCCCAGGGTATTATAGAAAAATATGCACATCATTTATTATCGATGAAAGTACGTAATTATATAAATATTTTTATTATATTTATTAATTTGTTCTATAGTTTGAAAGAATTAAATTTTATCTCTTTATTTTATATTAATTTTTAAGTCAGATAAATACGAATTACACTAAATACGCACCATATATATCATACATGTATCTGCCTATATGCTATGATTCACAAGTAACTGAGATAACAGGTATATGAGCAAGATATGAAAATGACGAACAAGATTTATCTATGTATTTCAGATACATGTGAATCTATTCGGAAATATATATATATATATATATATATATAAAAGAAATTACACATAATTCTGCTAGAATGAATTTTTAATTTATATATATTTATAAAAAAGTTAGTATGATATGATGATTTTTTTTTTACAAAATATAAATGATTGGAATCTTACAGTGTCCTTTTGAGCTTAAAGGCAATTCTGGCTTCTTCAAGAATTAGGCTTGGCCAGCCTTCCAAGTGTTCAAATATTCCATATGAATAAAATCCAGAACTTCCCCTCAACATAACAAACCTGAAATTTTTTTTTTTATAAAAATTGCTGATATTTTATTAGTACAATTTTTATCTTTATAAAATTCAGTACTAATAATGATTGTTTAATTAAAACTATAAAAAGCAAAAAAAAACTTACCTTTTGTCAATGTTTAGAGGAAGATCATGTGTGGTACCATTATTTGAAGGATTCCATGTTTTTGTAAAAGAAACTTCAACTTTATTTTTGTCACTAGCAATGACTCTGAATTTTGTCCCTAAAAGCCTGCAAAATATTTTTATTTGCATGCTTAATTCTAATAAATAATACCCTCTATCCAAATTTATATGTTACTATTCAAATTTCGAAAGTCAAATAACTTTTTTTAAATTAAAATTATTCATATCTTCTAAATAATTTTAAATTTCAATTATTTAACTTGCATATACATTTTATATAGTTTTCAAAATATATAAACTTCATTTTTTAAAAATATAAATATTTCATGTTAATATCGAAGAGTTTAACTCTCAAAATTCAAAAGATTTTAATCTATAGTAAAAGAATAACTTACATATCAAAAGTGTGATCTTTGTCTCCAGGACGTTCCCACACTGTATCCCAATATCTACATAAATAATTAATTAAATTATTCATTTTCAAACTTTTTTTTTTATCTTTTGAGTTATATATATATTTTTTTAAAATAGAAAAAAATTGGTTATAATTAACTTACCCTCTATTTGTATCTTTGAAGTCTGTCTCTAGTACATTATCAATACCATTGTAGCTCACCCCAGCAATGGATCCAGTGGGATTAGTTAGGTTAACTTTGACAATGCCATTATCCATCACCACCTAATAATATTTTGAACATTAGCTCAACAATCAAGTAAGATAGGTATACGTAAATTTCGTTAGTTTAGAAACTAATTACTGAAATATACTTTAGTTTGAAATTATATGAATCTTAGTAGTAAATATATATATATATATATATATATATATATATATATATATATATATATATATATATATATATATCTTGATATATCTTTCTCAATATATATAGTAGAAAACTTTTAATTACTATTAAGATACGTAATTATTCGAATAAGTAAAAATAGAATTGGTTTATATAGTATGTATTTATGTCTAAATGAGGTAGTTTTCCCAAAAATAAATGAATTTTGCCTATCAAGATGAATTATTATTCAAAACACATAAAGAGAACATTTAATCACTCTATAGTCGATGTGGGAGAAACGGAATATATAGTACCATTCCATTCTCATGATGTTGGTTAACCGAAGCATAAACAATATAATATAATAGCCTAACATTGAGTAAATCATAAATTGAAATGTGTAAGGGCCCGTTTGGATGGGCTTAATAAAAGCAGCTTTAAAAAAGTATTCTTGTAAGTGCTGAAACTTATTTTTAAAATAAGCAGTTATGCGTTTGGATAAAAGTGCTGAAGTTGCTATGCCAAACGTGAAAAGGGAAAAATGAAAGAAAGAGATGTTAGGGTTATCTGGGTAATTTGGAGATTGTATAAAAATATTAAGGGCAAAAAGATAAAAATGTGGTCAACTTAAAACAACTTATAAGCCAAAAAAAAAAACATCCCTACCCCAGTTTTTAATTTTTGGCTTAAAATAAGTTTTTTTTTAACTTAAAATAAGTTATTTTGAGTCTTGCCAAACAACTAAATAAGTCAAAAATCAACTTTTAAGTCAGTTTGACCAGCTTTTAAGCTGAGCCAAACAGGCTCCAAGACTCTTGATATCATGTTACAAAAATAAACATAACTTAATTGTATAAAAAATGTTTATACCAATAGTATATATAATTCAAACTCTAATAATTAAGAATTAGTGAAAGTGGATACTTACATAATTACTTGAGATAAGCAGTTCGACAGGAGGAGTAGTTGATGACAACTTTTGACTATTTCTTAGTGGAGTATGCCTGCAATTAGAATTTAATAAAAACAAAGAAAATTGGATATAAGTTTACAACTAAGAAAATAACTAAACCATTAGAAACCTTTTTAAAAGAACATAATTAATGTGAGATGTAGTATTTCTCTAATACTAATACACTTCAAAACAAAATGTGAAGAGATATTATATTGGGAACATATATTATATAATAGAATTTGATAAGATTAAAAACAAAAAGTCAACTTATGCAAATTAATATCCCATATTACTACATGTTTAGTTTACATAGACAATGATCTCAAAGTAATAGTCTTATGTTATGCTGCCTCTTACTTTCAATTTTGTTAACTTAATTTCTAATATTTTGATTTTCTTTGGTGAAAATTTTGACTCTATCACTGGCTACTCACTATTTTAAACACATCCTTCTGACTAATTCGTGCTGAAGTGGTAAAAACACACCTTACTGTGAAATTCATTATTTCAGAATTTAAATTCCGAGACTTAATTATAATTAACCGTGAATGAAAATTACCAACTTGTTTTTATTCCATTTTACCACATAATACATATATTTCAACATGCATGCATGCAAGTTGTCATGAAGGTTGGCTAAATTGCCATACCTATGGAATAGGTTGTTCAACCAATTCTTACAATTTTTGTAAAACTAATTATGTTCAAGATGTAGGGTCAATGTGAAAGAAGAAATGGTAGAATCAATTAAACTTATGACTAATTTAATGCTAGCTAGAGAAAATAGTACTTAAGTGGATGGAACTTTTTTCAATTGTGAGTTATGACTTTTTTTTTTTTAGGATATATAGTATAGTCATCATTGCATGAAAGTAATAAAAGAAATAAATAAGTAAAATTAAATTCTTGTCAATTGTCATGTTTGATGGCTATAAATTAAATCAAACTAGAAATGCTTAATCATATCATATATATGCAAGATAAAGAGTTTGAAATAACAAAAGACGGCGGCAATATTTTTCTTCATATGATAAGAAAAATGCACCAACATCGTAAATTATCGAAACTCTATGTAAGACTATTTATTTCGTCTTTCATTCTGATATGTGATCACCTAATTAAATAAAATAAAATGTCATGTGCGCCTCATCTTAAGAAGCTTATCAACCTAAAAGTATGTCAATCTACTCGACGCTTCAATCGCGGCCTTAATTAGAGACTCAAAGACCTCACTAAGGTTTAATCCACCATCGTATTATTAAGGGTACAAACTTTAATACCATATTTTTCACTACCAAATCTATGACACATATTGTTTGCTTAATTTGGCTAGGTTCACACAAATTTGTCTTTTGGGCTACACCATATGGAACCCCAAAAATGCACAAACTATGTAAACTTAAATTGGCTCTTATAATCTCTTTCACTTAATTCTCACATTCAGATGTGAGATTTTTTTAAAATATCATGTGTATCTCATCTTCGTAAGTAAAAAATGCATCATCTAACATAAATGATGATGAATTCATAAATTTATATTGGAAAAAAAAACAAGAATAAGTTATCATAAAATTTACCTAAAATGGTCCGTTCTTGAACCATTAACAAGCAAGAAAAGATGGAAAACAATTGCAAAAAACCATAATACAAGATGTTGTAGTTGCCTCTTCCACTCTATTGTATTCATCATTTTTAACTCTGCAACACGAACCAATTAACGCTAACGTTAATGACTGAGTACAGAGTTTAAGAAAAAATAATCCAAGATCTTAAATATGTATACCATGAAATTCTCAGCATGGCTATATAAACATATCATTTATTAAAGAAAAAGTGAAAAAAAGAAATTGAAATCACATTATTTCCAAGTGTATAAAATATCATTTTAAGAATTAACTAAGAAGAAAATAATGTTGTTTCAACGATATAAAAAATGATAAAAACTTTTATGTATCAGATGTTTTCACCGAACTATATTAACTTACAAGTGATTTACTGAGGTGAAATATATACAATAAAGAAGTGGACAAACAAATACATATCGTTCATTTATTAATCTGAAATTTATATCGACATTGATAATTTGTCTTTACCGAAAAATGTTATTTGATGCTAAATAAATTGAAATAAGAAAAAAAGAAAAGTTGCATGCATACCTTAATAATCCCAAGAAATGAAAGAACAATTATAGAAATGAATTCTTTATAACTAATCTTCAAATATATATATAGGCTTCGAAGCTTATAGGTTTAGATGGTCTAATATTTATTTATTGTAATATAATAGTGCAGCTAGTATATGAAAATTTTAGCTGAATCCTATACCAAAAAAGTGTGTTTTGTTTATTATATTATATTACATAGTCTAAAAAATATAATTTCATGTTGAATAGAAGTTTGACTTTTAATTTATATTAGGTATTTAGGTATTTACTGTTGACCAATGTGCTTTTTTTATTGGGCAATAACGCAGACATAGGGTTTTTTTCTATACACGGCAGTTGCTACAAAATATTAAAAAGAATATTAAAATAAAAAAAATACCAGAATCATTGTAATTTTATATATTAGTGTACATTTTTTTCTTCACTTTTTGGAAAGTTCCAAAATATTTGGCACAATTATAAAGTATATATCTACATAATTTTTCACAATTTTAAGTATTCAAATTAAATTAAATATGTAGACTTCAAAATATACTTAATGTACTCTGTTCATTTCAAAATAAGTGTCATTTTTTCTTTTGAGGTGTCTGATCAATTTCTTAATATAATTATATCAGCTCGATATTTTTTCTAAAATTTGAGATTTGGATATTCAAAAATTATACAAACAATACTATAGTATTGTATTTATTCTCATATCAATATAATATTAATTAAATTCACATTGAATCTCGAGAACGAAAAGTGATAAAATTCATTCTGAATGCTTCTACAATTTAGAAAATTAACGAAAGATGGAGCCCGTATCATCGGCAATACATTTTGTTATATCCAACAAATACTTGTAATTAACCCCTCTTGTTAAAATTAATTTTGTGTTTAATTTCTAATTAGGAACTATATTTTTTTAAAAAAGAAATTAAAATATTAATTTATTTATGGGAAGTTGTACAATTTGGTCAAGTGAAGTCGTTAATGGATTTGTCAAAGTCTGTTTTGGTGGTTGGCCCTAACTTTAATTTGGTAAACATTCCACTCATTAACATGAAAAACACCCACAAAAAATTCTACAAATATACATTTATGGCTAAGAATTTGGAGAACTAACTTGTTCTAATTCAATTTTAATACATGTACTTTCGAAAAAAACAAACATATTATTATTATTATTATTATAGGGTAGCCAACAATATTGTTCCTCATTTATATTACTCTTCCTTTGTGTTTTATCTATTGTTTAATTACCTCAAATAATATTGTGTATTTTTCAACTATATTTTATAAGTTAATTGGTCACAAGTGGCACATATATAGACTTGTTTGGCAATATGTGTGCATATATTTTTCTTTTCCTTCAACTTGTATCAGTTAAAAATAGAATAGATAGTGAGAGATCGAAGTTTAAATCCGAGTAAAATTTAAAAGGATTGAAAAAAGAAATGGACATAAAAAGGCATATGTAGATGTAGGGGTATGCATGGTACAATAGATATTTGAAACTAAAAAATTTATATCACGATTTTGATATTATGATATTTGATATGATATTTGGTATGCATTTAATTAACAAAAATTATATTTGTTATTTTCTAATAAAATTACCAAAATGTTGAATATCAGTGAAGTATATGGTAATATATACAATTAACAATATTTTATTATAGTACAAGTAAATATGTAAAGTTATAGTTCTCCATTATATGTGTATATGTAAGTTGAAGTCGAATAAATTATGATTATTAATTTACCATATTGCAAAATATTAAGCAAACCTCAAAATACAAGCGAACTATACCCTTCGGAGTGATAGTGACTCGGTCGTTCGGGCTTGGAACTTTCATGTTGGAGGTCTCGAGTTTGAAACTCCTTGCTTGCAAAACCAAGGGGCTTGTCTTCTGAGTCAAGCTCGTCGCACCTGACTTGCCTAGTGCAGGTTACCTCTCCTGTATGATTTGCAAGGTGTATTGCATAGGAACAAAAGTTTTACCATATACACACCCAAAAAGTAGCGACTGTGAATTTTCCTTGTCATTAAAAAAAAGTTTTGAAAAATACAACCGAAACCACACCACATACAAACTATGATCTAGTATTTTGAAAAATCAAAATTTTCAATATCGTATTGTTGCCCTCCCTTGCACTTTGTTTGGATCATTGTTATCCATTGTTCCATAACGTATTATACTCTATTGTATTGTATTATATGGTAGAGACAATGTTTGGCTAGATTGTATTGTTTGTTGTTGTTTAATAACATTTTAATTGTTGATTTAATTGTATCATAATATTGTAATTTATAAATTTATGAAAATATCCTTAATTAATCTAGGGTAGGAGGTTTGACTAGATTTAAATAATTAAGGTAACGAGTAAAATAGTATTTTGAAATATTATGTAAAGATATAATTGGAAGACAAAATTAAGTAACAATGGAAATACACCAAATTAGTTGTTCCATAAATAGGAATTTTCTTTGTTACGTAACAACACAATTTAGCAATACAAGAGAATACATTTTTAGTAACAAAAATTGCAAATATAGTAACGATACAATACAATACAATGGGTAACAATGATCTAAACATAGTGTTAGTGGTCACGTGTTTGCTTCGTATGTACAATATGATGTATTTATTGATAATACTTAGCTTTCGAAGCTCAATATAGTTAAACTTACTTACAACGACATCAATTGTTCAAATACTAAAAACACATAGTATAACATGACATGAAAAATTGATTTTAAAAAAAAGTTGACCAGTATAGTGAAATATACTTTATTTCGGTAAAGAGAAAATGGTCAAATACCCCCTCAACGTATACCCAATTTCCAACTACACACTTAAACTTCACGGATGTCCTATCACCCCCTGAACAGTTCAAAAATGAAATAATTATACCCTTAAAGAGCCATAACCAGATATATGGTGGCATGTGAGTTTCACGCATTTAACACGTGGAAAGTCATCAAATATAATTTCTTTTCATTTTTTATATTCCATTACTCTCTTTTTTTTTTTTCCACCCATCCCTTCCATCACCAAAGCACTTTCACCATTTTCAACATTACTAAAATAGCACAAGTTCATCAAAATTGGGTCTTTGAAGAAGATAGGTGAATAATAAATTGAGTCTTTGAAAAAGATAGGTGAATGATGATATCGGAATATTTGAACATTGCTTTGAAAATCTAAAAAACAAATTAAAAAAGTGAAGTAATAGGGGAGAGAGGACGAACAGGGCAGATTATTATTGCCATTAATGGAGGTCATCTAACTCCCGAGGAAGATGAGGAGACTTCGATGTCTTCCACATCATCATCGATAATTTCGAAGAGGAAAAACCTGATTCACCGACGATTGATGATTTAATGAGATTAATAGCTACAATTTGTGATGTGTAGTTGATTAACTGAGATTTGAGATTGATAATTAAAGGATCGATTAGGGAGGAATGAAATAGTTCTTAAAAGGCAAGAAAGAAGAAAAATGGAGTGCCCCATTTTGCAATTTCTAGTGTTGCCTCCCAAATGAGGTGAAGATACGAACATAAATCGATCAATAAATTTGGAAGGAATATTTCAAGAATCCTTGAATTCCATAGAGATTAAGTACTTGATTTTTCTCAAATCAGATCTATCAAAACTTCAAGCTGAACCTAAGCAGCCATTGACGAAGCTGTGAAGCTCCATAAAGAGAATATCAAAGAGATTGTATTGTAGAAGATGATTGATTGATTGTATTGATCACCCAAGAGGTGTATATATACATGTGAGATTGTCAATCTAGTAGAGAAAGAAAAAATAACTAACAACATAACAAACTAACAAACTAATTAGTTACATAACCAACTATGACACCACTAACTATAAAATGGAAAGTAACCAACTAACTAACTTCTTGAAAATAAGTAATATACATGTTTAATTGTGAATGTTAATACCCCTCCTCAAGTTGGAGGTGATGATTTCGCAGCCAACTTGCGCAAAATGGCTGAATGCTTGATGCCAGTGAGGGCCTTAGTAAGAATGTCAGCAAGTTGATTAGAAGTAGACACATGATGCAAAGAAATCAACCCCTCCTGAAGCTTATTACGTACGAAATGACAATCCACTTCAATGTGTTTAGTTCTCTCATGAAACACAGGATTGCGAGCAATATGGATTGCAGATTGACTGTCACAGTAGACACTAATAGGAGAGGAAATAGAGACAGTTAACTCAGTGATCAATCTGTGAAGCCAAGTCAACTCTCCTACAACTTTTCTGAGTGACCTATACTCTGCTTCTGCTGAAGATAGTGAAACTGTCTCTTGTTTCTTAGATTTCCAGCTAATAGGACTGTTACCAAGCAACACCAAGTACCCACTGACTGATTTCCTTGAATCTGGACATGATGCCCAGTCTGAATCACAAAATGCTTGAACTGTACAATCAGGATCTTTGGATAATTGAACTCCTAAAGTAGTGTCTTGTTTGAGGTATCTAAGTAGATGATAAGCTGCTTGTAAGTGTGGAGCTCGTGGATCCTGCATGAATTGACTTAAATGTTGAACACTAAAAGCTATGTCCAACCTAGTATTAGTCAAGAAATTCAGCTTTCCTATCAATTTTCTGTAGAAAGTGGGATCAGGTAAAGGAAGTCCTTCCTTGGCTTTCAACTTCACAGTGGGATCCAAAGGAGATGATAGAGGTGTATAGTTGAAACAATCATATTCTTTGAGTAAGTCTAGAGTAAATTTCCTCTGAGAAATCAACACTCCATCTGTTGTATCAAGAATCTCCAGGCCCAGAAAATAGTGAAGTCTTCCAAGATCTTTGATCTTAAGGTGTTGTCTAAGTATACCTTGAGCTGTGCAATCTCATTTGTGTCTGTCCCTGTTAAAATAACATCATCTACATATACTGCAACAAATACAGCCAAAGAACCTTCCTTTCTGTAGAACAAAGAATGATCAAATTGTGAATGTGAGTAGCCTCTAGATGATAATGCCTCAGTTAGCTTAGAATACCACTGCCTACTTGCTTGTTTGAGGCCATAAAGAGACTTTTTCAGCTTACAAACTAGCTCTGAATTATGTACTTCAAGTCCTGGAGGTAATTTCATGTAAACCTCTTCATGAAGATCTCCATGAAGGAATGCATTATTTACATCAAGTTGAGACATACTCCAACCCTTCTTTACTGCACATGCTATCAAAGTTCTCACTGTGGTCATCTTGACTACAGGTGAATAGGTTTCAGTGTAATCAATTCCAGCCTGTTGTGTATACCCCTTCACAACCAATCGTGCCTTGAACCTTTCTATGCTCCCATCTGCTTTGTGCTTTACTTTGTATACCCACCTACACCCAACTGCTTGTTTGTTTGGTGGTAAAGTAACAAGATCCCAAGTGTCATTATCATACAATGCTTCAAACTCTTGTATCATGGCCTTTTGCCATGCAGGATTCAGTGATGCTTCCTCATATGATGATGGCTCACTATCATGACAAATGTTCTCAACAAGTGACTGACTAGTAGATGCAATGACTTCAGGAGATATATGGTGGTGTTTGGTAAACAATGCAGTAAGGGATAGATTATTGTTGATCTCTGTGTTTTGTGTGTTGGAATTGACTGATTTTAGTTTTGGGATATTGATAACATAATCTTTCAAATGTGATGGTATTTTGTTTTCTCTATGAGATCTTCTCTGTACTATTGTGGGAGGATTGTGTTGGGAGGATGTTGAAGAAGTAATGGGAGCACTGGAAGATATACTGGGATTTTGAGTAATGTGAGAAGATATATGAGAAGGAGTTGTATCAGCCACATTGTCACAATCATTTACACAGCTTTTATATGAATCTAAATCAGTATATTCAGAGGATGAAAAAGACTTTAAAACAGAAGGAAAAGAAGGATTTTCAATTGACAAAGCAAAAGGAAAAACATGTTCATGGAAAATCACATCTCTGGAGATATGTATCTTCTTTGTAGCCAGACTCATCACCTTATAACCTTTGGTTCCAAAAATATATCCTAAGAAAATGTGTGGTGTGGTTTTTGGTTCAAACTTGTCTCTAAGTACCTTTGGAATAGTGGGGTAACAAAGACAACCAAAGGATCTAAGCTGGCTATAGTTTGGTTTCTTATTGTATAACACTTCATATGGACACTTATTTTTCAAATAACTTGATGGAAGTCTGTTAATAAGATGTGTAGCTGTTAACACACACTCTCCCCAGTATCTTATAGGCAGTTTAGATTGAAATAGAAGTGCTCTAGCTGTTTCCAACAAGTATTTATGTTTTCTTTCCACTATACTGTTTTGTTGAGGTGTGTAAGGACAAGTTTTCTGGTGGATAATCCCTTTGGACAGAAGAAATTGGTGTGCTTCATTATTAACAAACTCTAGTCCATTATCTGTTCTAATGCTTTTCACTGTGGTATTAAATTGGTTCTCCACCATGACTATAAAATTCTTTAAAACTTGTAATGCATTACTCTTGGTACTTAAAAGTTGTGTCCAAGTTGATCTACTATAATCATCCACCAATGTAATGAAGTATCTGTAGTTGTCATATGTAGGTGCATGATAAGGTCCCCATAAATCAATGTGTAGTAGCTCAAAAATGGATTTAGTTTGGCTGTTACTATGGTTAAAAGGTAGCCTTTGTTGTCTTGACATTGGACAGATGTTGCAGGAAAAAGGTTGTTTAGGAGAGAAAACAGCTGGTAAGTCAGTAATACTTTTCATCTTAGCAAAAGGTACGTGGCCAAGTCTATTGTGCCACAACAAATCTACATTATCTCCAAGAGTACAAGAGTTGTGATCATCCAGAACATTCATATTATTAGGAGAAAGTTTACACTTAAGAAGAACAGAATTAGAAACCAACACTTTGAACTGATCTGGAAAACAAGGACTAGTAGAAAAAGAATTACATGTATCATTCTTAATGGAACTAGACAAAGGTTTGTTATTGGAAAGACAACAGCATATCTGACATGTATTGACTTTATTAGAAGCCTTCAAACACTTTGTGCACAAGAAGTAAAGCCCATCTCTACAATTACCAAGAACCTGAGGCCTCTTCACTAAAGGGGCCTGCAATAGACACAATGCATTAGTGAACAATACTATGCACTTCATTGTAGCAGTTAAGGATTGAACTGAAACTAGATTATACTTAAAAGAAGGCACATATAAAACTTGATGTAAAATGATGTTAGGTGTGACTGGTACTTCTCCAAACTCTGTTACTTTGACTTTGTATCCATTTGGAAGAGAAACAAGTATAGGAAAAGGTAAGGTTTTAATGTTCCTTAAAGAGTTTCTACTAAAAGTTATATGGTTTGAAGCTCCTGAGTCAATGATCCACAAATTAGCACTTGATTCGAAACATTTGCAAGATGGATTGTCAACAACAGTAGAGGAAGAACAAAACACAGTACCTGCAAAGTTCATTGATCCAACAGAAGTATTGTTAGCCCCAGTCTCTTCTCCCATATTCCCATTTTGAAAATGTTGCAGTAAATTCATGATCTGTCCATATTGTTCTCTTGTGAAGTTAACATTCCTTGAGTTGTCACCTTGAGATTGTGAATTTTCCTCTCCATTACCAGACACCACATCACCTGTAGCACCATGAACATTTGCTACTACTCTTCTTCCTTTGTAATTTGATCCTTGCTGTCTAGAACTCTGACCACCACTGTAACTTCCTGATCTGTTATTTTGATTATTGTTGCTTTGGGGATACCCATGCAGCTTGTAGCATTTATCTTTGATGTGCCCAGTCCTCTTACAGTAGTCACATACTATGACATTCGTGTTGTTTGGATAAGAACTCCCTCCTGAGTTACTGTTAGTATCACTATGATTTCCATAACCATTTGCATAGTTATTCCCTTGAAAGTTTGTTCTAAAAGGTCTTCCTCCATGGCCTTTGTTATCAACAGCTTTAACATTCAGGGAAATAGAATCTGTTCTACCAACAGGTTTGAGCTCTCTTTGCTTCTCCTCTTGAATTAGCAATGAGAAAGCCTGCCCCATAGATGGAAGAGGATTCATCATGAGAATGTTTCCTCTTATCACTGTGTACACTTCATTTAATCCCATAAGAAAATGAATTAACCGCCTATCTTGCTCAGCCTTGTATATACCATCTTTCGCACCACAAACACACACACAGCTACAATGGTTCTTCACATTCAAAGTGTTTAAGTCTTCCCACAACTTCTTCATTCTTGTGTAGTAGACAGTGATGTCCAAAACTCCTTGTGTGAGATCATTGATCTCCTTTTGGATTTGGTACAATTTTGCTCCATTGGTTTGATCATACCTATCTTCCAACTCCTTCCATAACTCAGCAGAATTGGTAACATATTCCACACTATCTGAAATTTCTTTGGTTAAAGAGTTTAGTATCCAAGATGTCACCATATCATCACATCTTTGCCATTGACGTAATTGAGATGGATTGTTGTTTGGTTTCTCACAACTTCCATCAATGAAACCCAACTTATTTTTCACTGACAAGGCTCTCATTACACCTCTTCTCCAAGACCTATATCCTGTTCCATCAAATTGGATAGGAACAAGCATCATCCCTGGATTATCCGAGGGATGTACATACAGAATACCATTTGTATCGTTTCCAGATATGACAGATCCTTCAGATGTGGATGCCACAGCTTCAACAGCCATCACAACTAAGCTGTTTGATGAGCAAAAGAAGAAGAAAAACAGAGATGCAAACGAAGATGAACAGAGATGAAAAAAAATCTCTGGAAAACGAATGTAATCAACAGAGTAACTTCAGGATCTACTATCGATTGCTAAGACACGTAACTAGACCAAAGAGAAGAAAGCAACTCACTGTGCTCTGATACCATATCAAAACTTCAAGCTGAACCTAAGCAGCCATTGACGAAGCTGTGAAGCTCCATAAAGAGAATATCAAAGAGATTGTATTGTAGAAGATGATTGATTGATTGTATTGATCACCCAAGAGGTGTATATATACATGTGAGATTGTCAATCTAGTAGAGAAAGAAAAAATAACTAACAACATAACAAACTAACAAACTAATTAGTTACATAACCAACTATGACACCACTAACTATAAAATGGAAAGTAACCAACTAACTAACTTCTTGAAAATAAGTAATATACATGTTTAATTGTGAATGTTAATAAGATCTAAAGTAGTTTGAGGTGATATGAATATGTAAATTATCTACCATTGATTTAGGTTGATTGGTTTTGCAAGAGTTTTACATGAGTTCAAAAATTTGTTTAAAATCAGATGACAAATTCATTGGAGATGGTGCTGACAACAATCGCTTAGAGATGATAACAATGGCTTAGAGATGATGAAAGATGAAGATATTTGATTTATATTGATATGGAGAAAGAAAGAAAACAAATAAGAACAAGAAATCATTTAAAATAAATATATTTACTAAAAAGATATATTTAAAACAAAATTTTAATATTATTTTGGCTGCTCACTCTCTCAAAGAGAGTGAAATACACTCACCTTGCCAACTAAGCGTTCAAGGAGGTAATAATTTCAGTTTTATAAAATTCAGGGGGTGTTAAGACCCCCGTAAAGTATCAGTGTTTAGTTGGGAATCCGATTATAGATTTTTTGGCGGCGACTTTTGGCCATTTTCTCTTTTGGTAAATAAACCTTTTATCATCAAACTTGGAAGAATTCATCTTAACAAAAACAAAATGTAGAACACATAAGCTTCAAATGCTGACTCCGTCTCTGTATATAATATCTCCACAATAATGAGCTTGACAAGCTCCAGGATACCATCAAATCCATATAGCTGCAGAATAAGAACACTCAAATAATAGATGGAAAGTTGTTGCATCCGTGTTGGATCAGATGCACACCTGTTGATATTTTTGAAGAGTCCAACCACATAGCTTGAAACGATTCTGTGGATTGTAAGGCAGACATCTAAAAACTTGGTGACAAACTAGTCATATTAGAGATAACAAATAACTAACTAAGGTCGAACAAAAGTCGAGGTGATCTTTTGATTCCTAAAAGAAAGCTGACTCTGGAGCTAGTGTGATTGTGGACTGTGCTAGTAAGGAAAATGCAGAAATCAAGACTATATATATCGATATAGGGAGTGTTTGGTACAAATGAAGTACCTCTGATGTCTCGTTGATCCGGTGAAGGGCTGACTCAACACGTGCATATATTATGTTCCTCTGCAGGTGATGGTAAATGATGAGAGTTTATTTTATGCGAATTACAGGAAGCAAGTAATTTGAGGTCAAATACGAACAGGAAGCAAGTAAAGATCACAAAATGTGATGCATGCAAGGAGAATAAATATCAGAAAAATTTAATCGAAGGTTTGGAAGTTCACCAAATGGAAGTTCACCAAATGAGAAATAATTTGAGGTTGACTTCTTTTACCACATTTTGTGTTACTCATAAATGTATCAGACAACACCAAATCATAAGAACACTTCTGATAAGCAGAGAAATAGTCTAGAGAAATTGCATGCAAAATATTTTAGATGCCTAAAGGCAGAATACAAGAGAATATGAGGGAGGCGAGGGTATTAAAATCTCGCTATATACGTGGAGTGTGGTTCTCAATGACATTTCCTCTATATTCGTTTTCTGTAGTCAATCCAATTAGCAGAAAAGTTAGATTGGTTGGAGATCAGAAGTCATCAATATCCTTTTAAATAGTTCCATGATTGTAGTATACAGTAGAAAGTCATATTGAAGGACACCAAAACAAACAAGATAAATAAGGCAAAGCAAACTAAGTAAAAGCTTCACGTACCTCAAAGGTATCTTATCATTCTGATGTTGGAGTACAATAACTACATCTTTACATGTCCAAACAAGACTTCCGTCTTCCATTATAAGATGTTCATCCATATCTGCTAAAGACGGAACAAACCTGTAAACAAGGAGGAGATTGTTAGAGCATGGCACTATCGTTCACAATGGCGGTAATAGGAAAAAAGATCTTCTGGAATTTAGGTTTTTAGATCTTGTTGGGGGATTTTTATGTCAGTGTAAAAGGTAGAGAATCTGATTTTAAAATTTTTGTTTTTTGATAAAGGTTAAGTTAAGAGAACTTGACTTATTGAGTATAAGATAGAGATATGTCTAGATGGACCGGAAGGGGTAGTGAGGATTCACATAGCCGACCCGACTAGGTTGTGATTAAGACTTGGTTATATTTTTTTCCATTCATTGTCAAACAAACAGAAGAAAAAAAAATCAAACTTCACAAGAAATAATCAGAACTACCAAATAGAAGAGAGATGTCTCAAAGTTTGTTTTAATTCATCAATCTTAATCATCACATAAATAAAAAAACGACTACGGGCGTAGTGTAATATGCTATTATTGTTGTCCATGATGTCCAATATGAAAGATCAATTCAATGATTAAAGCAGAAACATTTGATGACCATATCTAACCATTCAGTGCAATATGTAAAAAAGTTCTCATAAAATACACACAAACTCCTGAAAATTGAAGATAAGTCTTTTAGTAGAACTAGTAATTGGTCACTGAGCAAAGAAAGAAAGCTGCACTGTAAATTTAGCTCCCAAGTAGGCACATGTCACTGGTTCGGACCTTGCAACAGATCAACCTTGGTATCTAAATGGAGAAAGGGTAGATGAGCAGGCCCATTATCCACCGAGTATTGAGCCTTGCACCACTGCTCCTCGGTGATTTCTCAGTTATAAGAAAAATAGTACAATCGATTTGTATAGCAATATTTCTGATGTGTTTATTTAGTATCAAAAGGCAATGTTAAATATCAGAGAGAGAGAGAAGTGGCATCAATACAACAATTATAAACAATCGATAAAAGGGATGAGATAATAGATTGTTGCGCCACTTGAAAGACTTTGGTACCATATGTGCCGTGCAGATCACCTTGTTTCTTCTTTTCTACTGTTCTTTTCTTCTCCTTCTTCCACTTCGGGTTATAAGTAGCCCAGATAGGTTTATGCTTTAGTACGGAATCACTTGTACCATCACTCTCATCCATCCAGTACTAGAAAAAGAAATAACAGATTTAGAACAAGCAGGCAAGGGGTAGAAGGTATATGCATGTGCAATGGATAAATATTGACCACGTTACAACCTGCTACAAACATTCACCAATGCCATCACAAAGGAAGTTGTGCGAAACAACTTTAATCCGCTTACTGATACAACAAGACAGCATTGCAAATAAAGTAGAAAGCTCAGAAATATTCTATTGTATGTTGTCAATCTCGGTACGTCTTTGTCTGTACAGATAATTAGCCCTTGTTTCATCACCCCTCTCCAAGTGTCTTGCGATCAATTTCTTATAAACATGAATGCTTGGTCTCAAGGATTGACCAATCATTAAAGACAGAAATTCGTCCGCTTCTTTTAATCTCCCACATTCACACAAAGCAATAATTAAATAATCAAAAATAGAAGTATTAGGAGAGATCGACCTATATTGCATTTCATAATAAAGCTTAAGTGCTCCCTCAACGTCACCGACGTTGGCATAACCAACAATGAGGTAACTATAGATGCTTTGATCTGGAATGAAACCCTTATCCATCAGAGTAGTCAATATCTTATTAGCACACTTTGCACTTCCATTTTCACAAAGCTTGGCAACAAGCGCATTAAAAGATAAACAACTAGGAAGGAGTCCATTTCCTATCATTTTATCACAAATTTTCAAGCTTTCTTCCAATCTTCCCACTTCTGAACAAACCTTAATCAGGTGATTAAATGTTTCACTAAATGGTTTCATATTCAAACACTCCATTTCGTCCATCAACTTAATCGCTTCATCTATCCGCTTCTCCTCACAATATGCCCCAATGAATGAATCGTACACCAGTGCATTCCCTTCAAAACCCCGCCTAAGCATTTCATCGTAAGCCCCCCAAGCAGACTCCAGATCTCTCATCTTCACCTTTGCAAGAACGATCAACGAACAAGAAATTGTATCAAGTATCATATTCTTTTGCAACATTCTCCTCATCAACCTCAACCCGTCTTCAATTCTACCTTCCTCAATCATCCCACATATCAAACACGTATTCACAACAACCCCAGGTCGACATCTTTTTCCATGACTTTTCTCCACAACATCCAAAAATCTCTGTAACCTCCCTTGTTTGCACAAAGCACTAATCATAATTCTAGTTGTCATTTCATTCGGGTATATCCTTTTTTCAATCATATACTCATAGATACCCCAAACCATCGAAGTCTTCTCTGACTTTTGCACGACATGTAGCAGAGTATTATAACTAATTAAACTAAGCATAAATCCATTTCCATCCAAGAATTTACAAACATCCAGACCCTTATCTATCATTCTCAACTTAGCACAACATTGCACAAACAAATCAAACACAAACGAACACGAATCAGCTAATTTATAACTTCCAATTAAACAATCAAGAACACTAAACACATGTTCATCAACCCCTGATTCTTTCCTCAAAACAGATTCAATCAACGCATTGGCATGTCTAACAAGCTTAGATTTAGCAAGAATATGAATTATAATGCAATAAATGAAAACCCCATGTCGAGAATTAAAACTTTTTGCTGACCAATGGAAGAAACTGAGGGCATTTTTGGCATCATGAGGTTCTTTGAGCTGTAAGAGCACTTCTTGAACAATTGGGTCTGTAAAGTGAAAAGATTGAAACTTTTTTGTTAAGACTTGCCAATTTTCTCCTCTGCGTAGTGAATTACATATAGAAGTGATGATGGGGTTGTTCGCATTGGGGGAATTTTGAAGAGCTTGGAGTGAATGAGTTGAATATGGATTTTGGTGGAATTGAGTGTAGAAATGGGAAGTTTTTGTGAGTAAATTGGAAGCTAAAGGGGAGATTATACGAGGTGATAGGTTCATTTTTTTTCCCATTTGAAGCTCAAAGAGGTAGTTTCATCTTCATGGCTGATTGAAGAGGATGACAACAGAGCTTCATTTACGCAGATGGAAGAAGGGGAATTATATCAAGAATGGGGGCGGTGATGCAGAGTGGCGCTGCGGATGGGAGGGTAGGTAGGGTGGCGGCGTCGTGGTGGAGACGGCAAGTTGGGGAGGAAGAGCTAAACTGTTTGGATGAATTGGCTTAACTCAGGATTTTGAAGATAAAAAAATAGTTTTTTTGTGTAATATTTTTTTTTTTTTGCGTATTTTTATAGTATTGAGTAAAAGAATAAAAAAAATTAAAATATTTATTTTAAGTTAAATTTTTTATTTAAAATAAGTCAAATGTTATATTCCCTCTCTGGCATATTTTTCTTTTTATTCCTCGTCTTTGTTGCATATATTTTTTTACGTGAATATTTTACATTTGTTAATACTTTACAACATAAAACAAAGTATATCTAATCATCATTTTATAAAATTCACCTTTAAATTTTGACGTCACATTTTAACCGCAAAGTACCCTAGATGAGAGCTTCAATTTCATCCATTTCGCTCCAATATATGTGCAACATCATCACCAGTCTCAATGCCTCATTGAATTATGGAACAAAGGTACTTTCAGCTTCCTTTCTTGAGTGTGACTAATGTTTTGATCTTCATTGAACTTGCATTCCTGAAAGTCCCACCGTAACTTTTCGATTTTTAAATTCTAATATCTCGTTAACCCTATCACATATCTCATCAATCAATACTATATCATTCGTGAATAACATACATCACCACACTTCTTATTAAATATGTCACATCAATTCATCAAACACTTGTATAAATAGGAACAAACTAAAGATTGATTCAAATTGCAATCTCATCACGATGAGAAAATGATGTGATTCATCTTTCACTATCTTAACTCAGATCGTTGTCGTCATCACTCATATCCATGTATTTGTAGTAGAGCTGTCAAAATGGGCTGACCCAATCCAACTCTAACGGACTAGAGAATTAAATGAGTTGGGGCGGACTGACCTTTTAATTAAAGGGTCAATAATATAGCGGTCCAACCTAATCCTAAGCGGGCCACGGGTTGGCCCTTCAACCAAAAAATGATTAATATTACTCTCTTAGAAGGAGTATCTAAGAGTATCGAATGTTGACGTCCGTGAATATGACATCAATACATACAAATTTTTCTTTCGTTTATGAATCACACACTTCAGCGTATACTTACAGGAATATATTTATAAATCTTACACTTCGGTGAATGCTTACCAAAATACATAATAGTCAACATAAAATTTAGCAGAAAATGTTGATCATTCAATCATTTCTCCCACAAAAAACAAGTTAGGTTAAAATATGGGCAACTTTCACATATAGCAAACAAAAAATTCATATTTGTATGCTATAGCAAAGTTTGCATAATTGCGCTCCATAGCAAACATAAAATTGTATAATTCGCTATACATGTACAATTGTATAATTCGCTGGCCTATTTCGCTGCAATTGTATAATTCGCTATCCTATTTCATTGCAATTGTATAATTCGCTGCCTATTTCGCTGCAATATTATTATAAAATTTGTTTTGCATACAATTGAATAGAATTAAAATGTATGTATATTGCATAATTACAAGTGTATAGCAAGAAGTATATGTTTTTCTCTCGCTTTATACAAAAAACAGAAACACAATATATACACCTCTGTTGTATAAAACTAGAGAAAATTGTATTTCACTGCAATTGTATAATTCGTTGGTCTTTTTCTCTGCAATATTTGTATAAAATTTGCATTTGTCTACAATTTTATTGAAGTAAAATATTTGTAAATTGTATAATTAAGTGTATAACAAAAAGATAGGTTTAAGACTTTCAACATGTTATTTGAGGAAATTCATTAGAGGCAATCTCAATGGACAGTTCCTGACAGTGAGTTGCGCGAGTCTTTAAGGCTAGCAGTTGCTGAAGTTCTATTGCCAAGCGTTTCGGGTAATGCTTGCTTAACACTATACTTTGGAAATGAATAGTAAAAACGTAAAACTCCCAAATCTTGTCACTTCAAAGCATTATGTTTTGAACTCTTCATATTTGTAATTACGTCTATCTAATGTCATTCTTTTGTTCTGTTTATTCATCGTCATGTCATTGATGTTATTATACGAACGTTAACTTTGGGAAAGAGGCGCATGACAAACTTTGGCTAACGTTTGCTATGGAGCACAATTAAATCAAACTCTAGCTACTCCATTTATTTTAGGTTATTAGTTTGTTATTATATACAATTTTTCCTATATATATAGCACACGGGTTGAACTCTGAGCTTTGCGGATTGGCCTACGAAGCTAAAGGGTCAAGTGATGCTGAACTAAAAAGTCTCATTCCTAAATGGGCCAAAAAAATTAAACCTAACCTCACTTAATTCAAGGATTGAACCGGCCTCGCGGATCAATTCCATTTCGAAAGCTCTAATCTCTAGTATACATCACATATACACCTTTAAATTTCAAATATCATCAAAGGACCATCATATGAATATTTTGTTTTAGATCAATAGACACCATATACAAGTCTCCCTTAGTGTCACTATATACTACTCCAACAACCTATTTATACGATAACTAACTTTTATAATAAGATTAATAGTAAATTCAAATTGATTTTTGAAAATATGATTAATCCTCCACACTATTCTTTCATATCAAAATTCAATATTTGCAAATAATAATATCCAATTAATTATCCTCTCTATTTTGCTAGTAATAAATTTTGATTAGATTAGTCATTAAGTAAAATTAATTCCTTTTTTACAAAGTCTTAACCCTAAACCGAAAGTAACGCTCAAACCAAATTAAAACCAAATCACAAAATTAATCAAAATCTCAAATTCATGAACACAATAGCACTGTTATCGTCTTCAATGGTTCAGCCCTTAATCATATAGCCATGGACTCCACTCTTCCTCTTTCTCAATCAACCCAAATAACTCAACCCATTATACCCTCTTCTCCTAATAAACTCCCTATCAAACGCAAAGCAACCGACGACCCCTTTACCGGCGCCGGCGCCGGTGATGCCAATGGAGGAGTTGGAGAAATGGGTTCGGACCCACCATTCAAATTTCATAGAATATGGACTGAACCGGATGAGATCCGGTTTCTTGAAGGACTACTTGATGGGTCATCGGAAAATCTCTTCTTCCCTCGTGATCTTAATGTTTTCTATACTCGCTTTTCGAATACTATGTCGCAGCCTTATACGAAATCTCAGCTTTCAGAGAAGCTTCGCAGGCTTCGGAAGAAGTTTCGGGTTATTTCTTCTCGTTTGAGTAAAGGGTTAGATAGGTCGTTGTTGTCTCCTCATAATCGTGCTTTGTATGATCTATCGAAACAGCTATGGCATCCTGATTTTTCTGATACATCGCCTTTTAATGCTGAGAAATCGAAGAAATCGAATTTGGTTGGGGTTAAGGTTAGTTTTTTGCCGAATATTTATGACCCAAATCGATATGGTATTGTTCCTTACCAAGATGAGAATGGGTTGAACTGTAATGGGGTTTCAGTGAATGAGGAAGTGGAACAGGGTGAAGAAGATAAAGAGAATGATGGTAATATTGAGTTTGATGATGAAGATGGGAAGTTGAGTGAGGTGAATGTGGAATTGGATACAGGGGAGATAGGGGATGAACGCGTTGAATTTAGTCGTGTGAATGGTCCGGTTCGAGTTGGAATTGAATTTGGTGTTGGGGATACTGCTGCAAAAGTGGTAATGGATGTGTTTGATGAGTGTTTGAAAGATTTTAGAAATGGAGAAAGATCAAATCGTGGTGGTGTTATGAAGGAAGCAAGCTCGAACGAGTTTGAAGAGAGGTGGAAGGAACAAAGAGTCGCGGAGTTGAATGTATTGGCTCGTCGTATGAGGTTGGTACTTGAGCATTCTCTTCAAAGTCTATGAGTAAATGTGTTAAACTGTATATGGTTTGAGTTTTGAGTTTAGATTTCCGTAGTAGTTTTTTTTTCGCTCATATAGTAGTATCACTACCTTTTGTTCAAGAAATTTTGTAAATTTATGGCTAAAGAAGAGGTTTCTTTTTCATAGGGTGTGTTATTCTGGCTTGCTACTATTTGATTATCTTTTTATCTCGAAATGTAAAATGAGTTCAGAAGGTATCGGCTTAGGAACATGTTTAAAGAGAATGAAGTAACTAGCCATGTTTCGCGTCATAATGGAATTGATTGAATTGATATGCTACTGATTGATACACATAGTTTTGTTTGAAAACGTAGTTACTGGCTCGTTAGTTATGTGTTGATAGAATGCTCGGATGACAGTGGTTGTGCAGGTTATCGATCCTGTTATGTATCACTTGCGAATGTTAGTGTGTTTCACAAGAAGCTGTGATGGCATGAGTTGCGACTCAAGGTCGTTTTATGAGATATTAGGATAGCATATAAACATAATTCACACTTTATCAAAAATATGAAACATAATAAGTTGAAGTTAGAGTAGCCAGAGAAACAATCGTAGCGTTTGGACTGTGATTATGATACCAAAATATGCAGTTGTCTTGTTTGTGTGGTTTTAGAGTTTGCATGAAAGCTTAAAGGTCCTAAATCTATGAACATAGTTCCCCGGGGAGTCGTCCTGTACCTCAGGTAACTCAACGAAACGATTTCATAAATGGTATGGTCAAGATATGAATCTTCTCTTCTCTTTACTTTTGATCTGTCTTCCCAGATTCTGGTTATTGTCTTCTGTTCTGTCAGTGGACATTGCCATTCTTTAGAACTATGGCTTGTCTTCTTCCAAAGCGGAGCTAAAATCTATGTTGCTCGGACTGTCAAAAAAAATATTGTTGACATGATGAATCCTCAGAAAATGCATTACTTTTGGAGGATCAAACATGTACCTAGTGATACATTCAAACTTTTACAAGTGAATTTTAGGGCAAGTAGTCTAGTCATGCAGATCGTGTAAATCGAGAAAGTAGTTCTGTAGAGTCGCAGTTTGTGTTGGACTATTTAATTTTTTAAAATATTTAATTAATATTAGAATATGAATTTGTATTTAATCAAGCTTTTAAAAAGAGTTTTGTATATCCAAAAAGTTTGATAAAAAACAAGCTTTTCAACTGTAATACCAAAACGCAAACAAAATGAACCAACTAACATTAGTTGACACAATCAATCCAAACAAAATAAAATACCCAAAAAATGGCTCTTTTTACTTTGTCATTATAAAAGAAAAAGTATAAATAAGGAGCTATGTCTTATCTTACTAATCTTGTTATGTTCGTAATCATGGGCGGACCCACAGGTAAGCCAGTGGTTCACTCGAACCCCCTCGATAAAATTTCTGTATCTATGTGAATATATATATTTTGAACCCTCTCAATGAGAAGAAAAATAAGATAGCCCAGTGGTAATTTCCTTTGAAAACAAAACACGTTAAAAGTGTGGTTTTAGATCCAATAGAATTCAGGGTCACATTTCTTTAAAAAAAAAAGATATCGGCTTATTTACACATTTATACTTTTATTTTTCGAACCTCCTGAATGAAAATCCTGAATCCGTCACTGTTCGTAATCCAAAAGAGATCCTTTGAAACAATTTTGGGCAGCAATGGAATTAGGAGTACTATAGGATGTAATGTAAATATGATAATTCACATCAATTTTAAGTCCAATAATTGCATCAATTCAATCTCTTACAAGAATTTGGACAAGGTCTATTGTCACAATTCAATTTGCAAATAAGTTTAGGATTTAAACTCTAATTTGCTACTTATCTTTAAATATCTGTGTTCTGATTTTTATAATCATATCCAAACAAGCTCAATAATCTTTTTACAAAATTTAAGATAATTTGCACCCAAGAATATGAAGCACAACTATGTTTTCAGCCCTTGAAATTCAACAAATCTTGAAATCATGAGACATAGTAGTCCTCTTCTTGCAAGTTGCAACAAAAGATTACCTTCTAAATCGATATAGATCCATAACTTGAACCTCAAGCGCTAAAAACTTAACTCTAAATTCAAAACTTGTACATATTCAACGAATTTCTTAACACAAATACAAGATTCAGGACAGTCTTACTAGCTCCAATCGAACCGTACGTTGCCTTCTAGTTCCACCCCTCATTGAAAAACACTATTTTTGTTTCTTATTTAGGTCAAATGTTTGGTACTTTGCATCATCTTGGATAAAACTCCACCAAATACAAGTAAGAGGAATTGTTGTGGCATGCCAAAGTGCAAGTGCATCTATTAGTCCTGCATATGGAGGAAAGTCACAATTCTCTAAGAACATAGCAACTCCACTCCCAAAAACAAGTGTCCATATTTTGCTTTTAGATGGATGTTGACTAAATCCAGCCCAAATTGCCCAAATTAGAAGCTGAGCAACACTCATTGTAACACAAACTTTTGTATTCCAACCTGAGAAAAGTTTCAAAATAAGTATCAAATATCAAATGTGAAGAGTAATATTCATAGCAAAAACATAGATGATTATAGTCTTATTATGCACATGACAAAGAAGGGGCGGATTCAGAATTTTGAGTTTAGGGCATTTAAGAACACAAATAAAGAGTTTTGGACAAAACCATTGAGTTCTGTCGAATCTGTAACTAAAACTCTAGCTCCACGTACCCCTTGGTTGGAGGTAAGTATAGTCACGTCAGCAACTCGCTTTACATAATATTTGTGTGATACAATAAAGAAGTAGAAAAAACAATGAGATGGTGAAATTACCATGGTCCATTTGATAGTTGTTGAGGTACAAAATATGAGTAATTGTAAAGGCAAAGAGTGGAGAAGAAGCCAATACTCTTGCAGCCTCATTATTTATGTTGAAACTTCTCAGTATTGATATAATTAGTGAAAATCCAAGTAATGCCACAGCAGATGTGCAATCTAACTTTTCTGTAATTTCCATGCCTCTGTAATAAAATTAAATGAATTAAATACAAATTCTCTATTATTATGAAAAAAATATTGAGTAACAACTTACACAAAGTATAATGGTAGAGTCAGAATTTTGGATCTTTGAGTAGAAAAAGTGGGCTTTGAAATGTATCTATACTAATTTTTTCACACACATATATTTATAACGAATATTGACACGTTGACCTACTATTTAGCTCATCTTAATCCAAATAACTTTAGTTTGATAAGTAATGGACCCCACCAGTTTATAAACTCGCATTCATTATAAATCATCTTTAACTTTATCAATTCAACCCGTCCATTTGACACCTTAATGTTTGACAAGTAATTGACCCCACCACTTTATAAACTCGCATTCATTATAAATCGTCTTTAACTTTATCAGTTCAATCCGTTCATTTGACACCTTAATTATGACAAATAAACTCACCTGCTGTGGAAAACAACACTCCAAACACATGAATTTACAGACAAGAAGCCATAAATATGCCACAAAGCAGCATAATTATAGGATCTCTTCTTATTTAGGTTGAAAAATGACAAACATCCTTGGACATTCTTTGCAAGATTAAGTGCTGAGAAAGCAACTGAGAGAGGCTCCTGGAAAGTCAAGATAATAAATTAAGTTATATACATTGACATTGACATTATATTGACATTATACGTAAAAATTATAAGCTATATATGACGTAAAAATTTACGTATTAAAGAAACCAATAAATATACAAATTAATGATGGAAATTCGATATTAATAAAACACAATTCAAGTATATCACTAAAAGGATTTGTATTTCTAAAAGTGTATCATTGAAAGACTAAAAATTCCATCCTAAATAGTAACACGTAACATAACTAACATGCAGGGGTGTACGTAGCATATCTTATAGTAGCAACCTACACCCTTGCATTTTTGTTGTATTATTTTTATCAATCTGTGAGTTAACGTTTATCATAGAGATTTATTTATAACTATCTAACGAGTTACATGATTGTGTATTATAATTATGACTAACGTATAAAACATAGGTCCAAGATTCATAAAATTACAAACCTGAAGTCCAAATACTCTTTTTAATGGCCATTTACCATAATATTTGACAGGTCCAAATCCAAGTGAAGATCTTTTTTTCTCTCTTTGCACCATGCAATGGTACTTGCAATCACTAAGACAATCCCTTTGATTCAATTGCATGTATAGAGGCTCTTTTTGGCTATTTAATAAAGAGCCATCTAAAGAATATTTGCAATGTTGTAAGCATATTTCTCCAGCACATCCAGTCTTTTCACATTGCACAATACATGCCCTACACTCATAAAAATTCAAAATTTTAGAAGTGGTCATGTTTTAAATAATGTGCTAGATGATGAAACACAAAAAAATGAATTCTTCAAATTAACGGCAATTTGTGTTTAAACTTGAATGTGAGAAAATCAAGAGGTAGCCTTTTAAAATAAAACTCAATAGTTTTGGATTCATATTCATGTATATATGTAAAATGATTTAATATGAACATGATACATAAACATGAGTACTGTTAACTTGACATCAGCTAACAACTATGATCTTTAATTTTGAGTGTATATAAGTAAATACTTAAATGATTTTGGTGAAAATGGACAAGAGAAATCGAACAAATTTCAGAACGTTATTAACGTGCAAAATATAAAAAAGATGAAAATGATCAAATATGTTACCTGTACAATGGATCGATATCCCCAATACTTGCATCAAATATTCTGAAAAGACAAGAAAAAGATACAAAGAAAATGACCCAACAAAGATCTGCCATCTTATCACTATTTTAAAAGACAAAAATCAATAACTCCGATGTCATGTTTTTTTTTTCATGAATCAAGTACGTAGAAATATGTATTTTTATTAATGATGAAACTCAAAATCAAGAATGTTGTGAGATTTATATCTAAATCACCAAATGGATGATTGAATTGGATTTTGACTCGAAAACAAATTTTAGAATAGAAAAAATCATGTATTTGTCCAAGAATGACATATTCGAAAACGTTTTTTAATCCAAAAGAGACACGTTGTGAGCAATGACAAGAGCTGGAAAATAATTTGATCGATAATTTTAGGCTTTTTTTTATTCGAATGAGTGATTATAAGCATGTTAGTAAATGTATTATGGAATAGAGGAAGACCATAAATTCAGGAAAAAAATTAGATCTTGAAGTCATATTGGAACTCATTTGTATATTAGTTAGGGGAAAAGTACAATAAAATTATGATATATACTTTTATAAGCAAACTTTCTCTCTTTTTCTAAAATTACTTTTTATCTTCAATCTTATTTGCTTTGAATTATCCATTTTTTTGAGTCGAGGTTTTATCACAAATAACCGCTCTAATTATAATATAATAATACGATTTGCATACCTTCTATCCTCATAGATTCAATTTGTGGGTTATTAGTTAAGTGAATTGTTGGGTTATTACAACACATCTTTTAAGAAAAAATATTTAAAACAGAAATTTAAGGTTACTTACTATTATCCTTCTGATTAATCATAAATTATTCTATTAGAAAACGTAAAGTAGTTTTAAACCTCATCAAAAGGAAGGATAACTAACACTACAATAAAAATAACTTGTAGCGGCATTAAATGTTGACATTAATAAAGAGTGTTAAAGTCTTTATCGACATTAGTTAAGTATTATTAGAATCAATGTTGTTAAAAGCTTTAGAGAAATATATTAAATATGTATTTTTAGTGACACTTAAGAATTACTTCCCGTTAATAATCATTTTTATGTAGCGTAAGAAAAAAAGAAGAGTAACTTTGAAATGGTCCAATGGTTTGGGCTTGAAAATTGAGACTTCTATGTTGGAGGAGTCTGAAGTTTGAAACTCCTTGCTAATAAAAGCAAGAGTATCGCATCGGACTTGCTTAATGTAGGTTACCTCTCCTATTGGTTTGTGAGGTATTGCACAGGACAGGACGAAGATATTATAACAAAATAATTCAGACTTTTTTTGCTTTTTTATTTTTCCCTCCCATTTCATTGTTTATTTTTAGTTTTCATTTCCATTAATTACCTGGAGATGATTTTTGACGTGTATAAGTTTGAGATATTTGATATCTATTAGCTCCAATATTGATTGCGGATCAGCCTCTAAAAATAAAGAAAAAATTGAAGATTAGACTTTTATATATACAAGGGAAAAAAAAATAATATGAAAACAATCATTAAATTGTCAGGTTATCAACAACTTTTGATTTATGGGCAGGTTAAAATATAAGATGACATCTAAAAGAGAAAAAAACAAAAATATTTGTTAAACTTGTATTATATTTAATATTAAATATGAGTATAATAATATATTTTTAGGTTAATTATTGTTCTTTTCATGAATAGTGCTATATTCAAAATAAACAATTAAAAGTGGATCAAATAAATAAGGCAATACATGTGAAGAGTGATTATTTGTCTCAGACTTGTAAAATATTTATTCTAACATTTAAAATTTTGATTTTCATTTCTGTGATATTTCAAACTTGAATTATTTAATCTAAACAAGGAAACATCTCAGACTTGTAAAATATTTATTCTAACATTTAAAAATTTTGATTTTCATTTATATGATATTTCAAACTTGAATTATTTATATATAATGTAAACAAGGAAACATGAGTTCACCTGAATCGGATATCGCCATGAAAATATCTGTTGTCGCACCATCTTGTGATACAATTTTCTGGAAAATGCTATGGATCTATTCAACATGCTCTGTTTTTTTTATTAATGGTCTTAAGAAGTGTAAATATATAATAAAGTTGGACATGCCTTTATTATTATTATTGGTCAAAATCCAGCTGGAAAATGCACTTATAATATATAAATTTGTCATTGTAACTTGACATTTATATATATATATATATATATATATATATATATATATATATATATATATATATATATATATATATATATATATATATATATTATGCCATTAAATAAATAGACACATTAGTTGTATGTGGCATTCTACAATGAAAATTTTGTATTTTGTATGGCGTTCTATGTGTATATTACGCTATGAAGGACTTGTGTACTTATATACTTATTCAGTTTTATATAAATTTAAATATGTACTTGTACACACTCAAAATTAGGGCCCGTTTGGATGGGCTTAATAAAAGCAGCTTTAAAAAAGTACTTTTGAAAGTGCTGAAACTTATTTTTAAAATAAGCAGTTATGTGTTTGGATAAAAGTGGTGAAGTTAAAAAAAAAGTTGTTGATGTGTTTGGCAAATAAGTGCTGATAAATAGCTATTTAAATCAAAATGTCTGAAATACCCTTAAAAACTGTTAACATAATAAAAGTTAATTAATTTATATTTTACAGCCATAAATAATTATATTTTGCTATCATTCACAATTTCTTTCTCATCACAAATTATTTATAAGAGGAATATAGACTTATTATAGATTTTAAAGATATTTAATTTGAATAGATCAAAGAACGATTTAAGATTTATTTTAGTTTCATCCATAGGTAATAATAATTATCTATCATTCACATATTTTTTTATTATCACAAATTATTTATAAGAGGAATATAAATTTTTATTTAAGTTATATGTGTAAAGCGTGAGAAGGAAAAAGGGAAAATGGAAGAAAATGTGAGGGTAAGGATGGGTAATTTGGGGATTATATAAAAATATTAAGGGCAAAAAGGTAAAAGTATGCTCAACTTAAAACAGCTTATAAGCTAAGAAAAAAAAAAACACCCCTACCCCAGCTTTTAACTTTTGGCTTAAAATATATATTTTTTTTAATTTAAAATAAGTTATTTTGAGTATTGCCAAACAGTCAAATAAGTCAAAAATCAGCTTTTAAGTCAGTTTGATCAGCTTAAAAGCTGAGTCAAACAGGCCCTAAAGGATATAGATACTAGTTTAAATCAAGTGAAATGAAATATTCATGTATTACTTCTTTATTTAACTAAAAATTATATGATAAGTTCTATTAAATGGACTAAAATCAGAATTAATCAATAATTGAGGGATCAAAAATGTTATTCTACCAACAACAAAAAAAAAGTTGACTTTTTCAACAGCTCACTCTTTTATAGCAGAGCAGGAAGAGGAAGGTTAACTCCAACAAATTATTTTTGAAAAAAAAGAAGAAAGAGTTTTAGAGAGATGTCAATGAACACAATCACAGAAGAACATTCAGATTCCTTTGATTCTAATACAAATGCAATCATCTACAGCATTTATGACGATTCTGGATCTGGTGAAAGCTTGATCTCTGATCCTAATATTCCTTCCTCTTCATCGTCTTCATCCGAAGAAGATGAAGACGATGACTTCCTACAGCAGCAGCAACAGTTGAAATCAACTGCTGCTGCTATTGACAGTGTTGGTACAGTTGATTTGACTGTACCAACAAATGCATCTGTTAGCTGGCTTACGAGTATTGATGAGCCCAAGGCAATAATGATATTTAATGTTGATTTCAGGGCAATTTCTTCACAAGTCAATAATGAAATTGAAGAATTGAATTTAAAGTGTTGTGGGAAAAGGGTAAGAGAAGAGGAAAATAATGTATTTTTGGTGAATAAGGAAATGAGAAGAGAGCAAATGGTATATCCATTAAAATTAACACCATCAAATTGGTCCTCAATTTGGGATGGAGATGAAAATGGTATTTTTGATGTGCCACCGTTGTCACCACTTTCAAGTTATGATTGAACACTTTCTATCTTGCAACATGTGAAAATATATCCTAAGTTCAAGTTTAGAGCGTTCTCAACACTTCTTCTGGCTTTTTATTAATAGAATCATGTTTCTACTAAAGTTTGAAATCATTTGTTATGTCATGTAACAGATTGGGATGTATTAAGTTTAATTAATCAAATAAAAACGTTTTTTAAGCTATGAATAGTTTGAAGATAAAACTAATAATTTGTTGCGAATTTTCTAAGGGAATCCCTCGGAAAACTCATGTTTTTGATGGATCTTCTTCGTGAAATTTCATGTAACTTAAAATTATGTGAATGTTTTGAGTCTTGTTTGCTTTTATATTTATGTACAAATAAAAATGTGAAAATTTTGTTTGACTAGTTAATAACTCAAAGTTAGTATTTTTTGTATTAAAAAGGATAATTAAGTGATCATAGTGTAATAAGACCTAAAGGACTATTATCGGTTTCTTACATTAATGGTCACCAAATCTACTCATTTGCAATAAGATCTAGAGGATGAGAAAGTATTACTTATTGTAATTTCCCTATATTTTTGCCATGTGTATATTGAAAATAAAGAATTCAGATGAGCTGCGATAGAAAGTCGTATTGGCCCTTGTGTGAACGCAGAAGGTTCTGTACTGAAAGACCATTGGGACCCTCTAAACGTGGAAATCACATTATGGTATGAAACCAAGAAAATGGAGAGGAACAAAAAATAATCAAGAAAATTAGACTTCTCAAGAGTTGTATAGCAATATAGAGAAGATGTAAATAAGTGTCTTCTTGCCGAAATAACGGTGGAATTAGAAATTTCATAGAGGATATTTAAAAAAAAGCTTAAATTGTTGCAACAAGTGAGATTCAAAGTGGAGACCTCCTTAAGCCTAAAGTTTTCAGCCATGCCAGGAACTACTAGGCTATTAACATTTCATTGTTTCAATGACGTTCAAATTATCTTATTTTACCATTTAACTTATTATTTTACTTGTATATATAATATAATTTTTCAACTAAAGGTATCCGTTTGGACACCCTGAGTATAGTGTAGAGCTGCGATATGCCACTGGCTGCAAGCCTGCAATGTAAGTTGATCTACTATATCTGCCTGATCTTTCGTTTTCTCAATGCAGTTTTAGGCTACACCAAGCATTTAGTAGTAGTGATTAGGAAAAAAAATAAGTACTCTTACCAATTGGTTAAGCTTTTAAATAAAATATGATCACGCAATTAAACATAAATAAATTCAAAATAGAGAAACATGCTGATGTTATATATGTACTTATGACAACTGTTGGTTTCATTTACAGATACCTTATTGCGACTCAAATGTGTAATTCATGAACAATTCAAATGATCCAGAGTCCAGATCAGCTGGTAAAATCACTCTGTGAATTCAGTTTCCACGTATTTATTAGCTCGGGCGGACCTACAATGTGTCAAAGTCAAGCCATTTCAGAAAAAACTAAATACACATAGTATTTAAGTTTGATAAAAACAATTCATACAGGCTTTAAATATGCCAAATACAGAAGTAAGAATTGTCAGGAGTAATAAATTTTACAGAAAATTAGACTTTTCATCGTTACCTACCAATAAATTCAATAACACCAGCAGTTCCGTCTTCCCAAAACCCATGTAACATTATTGAATCTTTGATTGGCTCATTATCGCGGCTTTTGCAAACAGCAAGACGAGAAAGTTCCCCAAAATCAACGTTAAATATCATTACCGCTTTTTGCTCAATCTGCTTATCGTTATTATTATTATTATCATCATCCGTAAACCAACTAGAAGATGCACATGATGATACAGTCAAATCATCTGTCCCATCACCACTAGCTGTATTTGTTGCTGCTGCTGGTGGATGATGCCATCATCGTCTTCTGACGATGATGACGAAATGTTGGGAGCAGAGATCATGCTTTCATCAGATCTAGAAGGATCAGAAACGCCGTAGACGATTGCGTCTGTATTAGAATCAAAAGAATACTCATATTCTTCCATGATTGTGTCCATTGACATCTCTAGAATCCCTCTTCAGTATTTTTCTTATTGCAAAAATGAATTCTCATTTGTCAACTTTAACTATCAACACGCTTATGCAAAAGCCACCAACTAAAGCGACATTCACCAATACGAATAGTAAGAGAAATTTTATAGGAAATTTCTAAAATATATGTTTTCGCCGTTCATTTTTTATTGTTATATTGCGTTATTCGAAAGTTAATTTAATTAATTTTTAAAATTAATTTGATTACGTTAATCAATGTAAACAAGAAGAATCGATATTTAAAAACTATACTGAAAATACTACTCCCTCCGTTCCATTTTATGAGAGGTAGTTTGACTCAGCACGAAATTTAAGAAAGAATAAAAGATTTTTAGCATTTGTGGTCCGAAATGAATGATAGAAATTTATACGACGGTAAATCATTTAATTAAGGATAAAATAGACATTTTATAGTTAAACTATTACTTAATATAGAAATATGTCATTCTTTTTACGACCAACTAAAAAAAAGTTAGTCACATAAATTGGGACAGAGAGAGTATAACTTGCAATTTTTTACCTAGCAATATGATAAAAACAATACATCATAAAATGTTAGTTAAAATTATTATAGTTTGACTCTAAAAAGAGAAATCGACAATTGAAAGTGAACATAGTATAGTATTACCTGCTTCCAATAGCAAACATCTTATTACAAATATATGTTCCATATTACTTGATCACTTATTAATTAGGATAAAATTAATTATTTTCTTTCTCATTTTACCCCTACCATTAATGTGGCTTTGGAAGTTTTAAACAAATTTTGAATAGCCAAAATTTCATTTTTTTCAAGAGACTAATTGATATAAACAAAGGGTAAAATAGTAAAATTGATCAATTTATCAATGAAATTTTAATAATCATGTAAAATAAAAAGAGTTTATTTAATTATATAGAAGGAAAAATGTACCAGTTACCCCCTAGATTATGACCGAAATTTCATAGACACATCTTAACTAAATTAAGTACCTATTACCCCTGAACTCATATTTTTTAATAATTTTGTGCCCATTTTGTCTTACGTGGCACACTTCATGTCTCCACGCAATTGAGCCGCATGGGAAATATTTGTATGCCACATAAGCAAAAAAATACACAAAATTACAAAAAGAGTAAAATCAGGGAGGTAATAAGACCTTAGTTTAGTTAAAATATGTCTCTAAAATTTTGATCATAATCTAGGAGGTACTTGTGCATTTTTCCAATGTGAAACTGAGGGAGTATACATTTAGTCCAACACAAAATATTATAGATGAGTGTTAAACACACTTAAAAGTATTTTTTTTTTCATATCTAAACTATTGGTATATGTTTCATATTTGAACTATCACTTATAAATTTGACAAATGTTATCTCTTTTATTGAGTTAATACATCATATGGTCACTCAACTATGCACTCTTCTTTTAGAAAGTCATTCAACTTTCAATTTTCACTCAAAAGTCAATTCAACTGTGCACTTAGAATATCACTCAACTTTGAATTTAAACTCAAAAGTCATTCAACTATTCACTCTTTCCTAAAAAATCACCCAATCTATTATATTGTTTTTTAATTGAATTTGTTGATATTAATTGTTTAAATAACAAACCAATTTTTTTTTAAAAAAAAATCATTTAAACTATTAAGTGATCCACCCTTCTAACTCGATCCATTAAAAAATGTAATATGACCATTTTATTTTGCCCTTAATCCTAATTTATTCCCTTCTTTCTCATCTGCTCCTCAACATTTTTCTTTTTCATTCTCCATTGTTGGTGCCTCTCCTATTCTTCCCCTTTTAGCTAGCTTTTAATTTAGACATCTCAACTTCAAGCTCTATTATTACGTTGATATCTGAATGGACTCTCCTCTTCCTCTATTTTGATTTAGGCATCTTCCATTATAGTCCAAAATTCAACTTCTGAGGATGGAGTATGCTACTGAATCAAGAGAACAACAATTGAATCTAAAATAAATGATGGGGTGTGTATTTGTTTTTTCGGTTCGGTTTTATAGTATTCGATTTGGATTTTTGATTTTTGGTTTAAAAAAAGTGTAATTCAATCCAAACCAAAATAAATTCGATTTGGTTTGGTTTTTCTCTTTTTGGTTTGGATTATTTCGATTTGGTTAATAGGTTGTGTCAATAATTAGAAACATAACAAATTATTTGCAACTTAAAAAATTATATATATATATATATATATATATATATATATATATATATATATATATATATATATATATATATATATATATATATATATATATAAAATTCAATTTTTTCGGTATTTTAGTTTTTCATTTTTCTAAAACCGAAATTAAACCAAAAAACCAAACAAAGTAAACTATAAATCCAAAATCAGACCAAGAATTCAAAAAACCAATCCAAATTAAAATTCGATTTGATTTTTCGATTTAATTCAAATAGTGTACACCCCTAAGTATAATTTTTTTTTTAAAAAAGTACTTTGTCATAACATATATTTTAAACATAAATAATCTAAAGAATTATTAAATTTTAAAAAATGAAAAATAGGTTTAACAGGAAAGAGGCCATGAACCTCTGGTCTATATTTAAGTGTATTGTTGAATTTTTTTTTATCACTATTCAAATAATTGAACTTATCAAAATTTAAGAGAATTATTGAAAATTTTCTTTTTTAATAATTACCCTTCCCTTTAATAACACTTTTAACTATTTTACTTTAAAGAATAATATTAAACCTTTACTTTTTGTCTTTAATTTTTTATCTGTGTCAATTTAAACCTTGGGATTTGTGGTTCAATCCTTGCTACTTCTATTTTTTAACATTATCTTCTTCAGAGACCAATTTATTTAGGAAAAAAGAAGATTTGTGCAAAGTTACTTCCACCTTATTTAATTTTTTTTTTTTATATATTTTCTTCGCAGGCTTTATTATTCATTCTTTAAAAATATATTTTTTTTATCTTATTTAGTTTAAATATATTTGCGTGTGCATTTTCTTGGTTATACCATTTGTTTTTAAAATTAAACTTGCATCTTTTTAAGTTTAAAATAAAACTCTCATCTTATTTAAATTTTAAAATTTTCATTTTATTCAGCTTAATAATAAAACTTTTATCCTATTTAATTTTAAAATAAAACTCTCATCTTATTTAGGTTTAAAATAAAATTTTCATCTTGTTTATTTTAATAATAAAACTTTCATCTTGTTTTGTTTTAAAATAAAAGTTTCATCTTATTAAGCTTAAAAATATAACTTTCATTTTTAAGTTTATTAAAGTAAAATAAATTTTATTATTAAAGTTATCTACATTTTAATTGGTATACAAAATTATTTAGTTAAAACTATGTAATTAGTAGTGGAGCGAACATTTAAGAGAAATCAAAATATAGATATACAACATAAGAAATAGGCAAATAAATTCAACTTATAATGTATTCATACATAAAAGTTGTATCTCTTAAATATACCTTCTAATATAAATCACAAGTAAAACCTAAAACGCAATATTTAAGAGTATATCAATTATAAATGTCCAAACATAAAACACAATACTCAAGAGAATATCAATTATAGATGATCCAACATAAATATACACTGAATCACAATAAAAGACAACAATTCAATTTTGATTTTTTAATTTTTCTTTACTTTAAAATCCAAAACAAAACCAAAAAATGAAAAGAAAAAAAAGGTAAATTATTAATCTAAAATCAAATTAGAATTTAATTTGATTTGATTTTTCGACTTATTACAAATATATAGTTCACAACCCTAGTTTGTAGTATTCATAAGTGAGAGCCTTCTTCATCAAAATTTCTTCATCTTCATCAAAATTTCTTCATCTTCATCTTCATTCTCTCATCTCTTACCCTTTTCTCACCAAACTTTAAATTCAATTCTTCAATTTCACTATTGACTTTTGAAGAAAGTGCCCTGAAGTCAACATTAAATATCCTTACCTCTCCTTGGTTATTAGTATCGTTATTATTATCATTATCATTCATAAACCAGTTAGACGATGCACATGATGATGTTGTCAAATCATTTGTTCCATCACCACTACCATCAACACCAGTCAAGATCTGCTTTTGCAGCTGGAAGTCATCATCGTCGTCTGAGGACGATGATGATGACATATTGAGTTCAGAGATCATGCTTTCACCAGATCCAGAATCATCATAACCGCCTCCACGAATGATTGCATCTGTATCAGAATAAAAAGAATCAGGATCTTCTTCTGTGCTTGTACTCATTCTAAAAGTGTCTCTTCTCTTCTTTTTTTCCCCCAAAATAAATTGCTATTGTTACTTTCATGCTTTGCTATAAAAGAGCAAGGACTTGGGCTCTTTGGAAATTGTCAACCTTTATTTTATTTTTGTTGGGATAACATTTTTGCCCCCCCTGCACTTTGTTTTAAAGGTTATATTTTGTATTATATTGTGTTGTATTATTTGTGTTACATTGTATAGTATAATATTCAAATAGATTGTACTATTTTCATTGATTAATTCATATATTCATAATTTAAATGATAAACAAAAATTTAGGATATGAGGTAAAGTTATTGTGAAAAAGTAGGATGAATATAAATAGAATTATTATTTAATAATACGTAAAGATAAATTGAGAAGAAATTTTACAGGAAATGAAACGATTTCACCAAATCGATCGTTACATAAATGAGTTTTTTTGTCGTTACCAAACAATGGATTTAAGCGATATAATTTAATAAAATTTAAGTAACAATCAAAAAAAATATTGTATTTAGACTAACAATATAAATGGTAACATCAACCAAATTGTTAGGGAACTTTGATATATATGGTTAGAGTTGTGTTAATATTAGTAATGATTGAAATTAGTTATGAGTGAGTTTATGCATTATTTTATTCAATTATTAGTTATGGATGGATTAATTTATAAGGATTTTTAAAATAATACTTATATTTTCTTATAACTAATACAAATATTATTTATGCGGATTCTTAAATTGTCAATCAACTATCATATTAATTTATACATGAAAAACTTATTTATTTACCTATCTGTTTTGATTAATTATTAATCAATTCTAATCTTAGACCATATATTAAAATTTATCATATTTATTTTAGTAAATTAAAATGTGTGTTTTTAATTTGATCTAGTTAAAAAAAATGCATATTATCATCAAACATAAAAATCAGTATAATTTTGCCATAACTTATATAGCTATAATACATATGCAACAATGGTTAATAAATTTGAAAATTTGTGAACATGATAAACTATCATTAGAATTAGAACTAAAATTTAATTCGTTAATAGCTGAGGGACAATAAATATTACTTTTTTTTTTCCTTTTCCATCTATTGCTTGATAGTTGATATCCATTTTGAAATACAACCAATATTTGGCTAAACGATTAAAATAGACATACATACATATCATATCTATTAATTCGATCCATATTTTTAAATAATTACTTATTATTTCACTATTTTATTAATTATGTACCAAATTGAAAGTAGATACGTGCTTCTTCAAAATAGCGTAAAACATAGTCACACACATTAGCAATTTAATAATTATAGAATCAAAACTTGGTTAGTGAAAACAAAAAGGTCTTAGGGTGTGTTTGGTATGGAGGAAAATGTTTTCCATGGAAAATATTTTCCTAGAAAATGTTTTTCTGGAAAACAAGTAGATTTTGGACTTATTTTCTCATGTTTGGTTGGTGAGTAGAAAATATTTTCCGGAAATGATTTTTAGTGTTGGGATGGGTGGGGGCTGGCCGGGGGAGGGGGGTAGGAGTTTAAAAATAAAAATTTAAAGTTGAAAATATTTTAAAAAAGCATAATTAATTTTTTGGGGTGGGGGTGGGGGTGGGGGCTGGCCGGTGGGGGGAAGGTCAAGGATCAGGTAAAAAATAAAAATTTTGAAATTGAAAATATTTTTTTTAAATTGATGTTTTTTCCAAAAGAAATGTAATTTGAAATTGGAGAAGAGTCATGGAAAATGTTTTCCTTAATTTTTAAAGGGAAGTCATTTTCCTTAATTTTGAGGAAAATGAGTTGATTTGGAAAACATTTTCCAAAACTTTTGTCCCAACCAAACATGGGAAAATTGGAAAACATTGTCATTAGAATTAGTTCAAGGAAATGTAATTAACATCCAATTTTATTTTATTTTTTATATGAATTTTCGTTTCAATTGGTTGATGTGTACCTTTCATACGAGTAAAGAATATATAGATTGCACTTGATAAGAATGACAATATATTGACAACTTGGTGAGGATGACTCTATCATGTTGACTTAATGAAGTTAAAATTTTATTTGAATATAAAATTTAGATTTTTTAAATCTTCATTATTGTGTTGTGTGTTATTTAGTAGGGCGTTTGGTCATGCAATTTTATTTTATGATGTGAAATTATGAGATGAAATCAATATTTGAATCTGTAAACTAATTGATTTGATACTACTGCATGACAATGGAGTTTGAGAGAAAAATGAAGAAGGAAGAGAGAAGATACTATTGAATGAATGAGAATTACAGCTGTACAAACTACGTATATACAATTTGTAGATTAGTTAACTAACTATCAAACTAATTGCCATTATTACTTAACTACACTATTAGCTAACTAATTAATACACGTCAGTCTGCTCACTAATAGTTAGTTACAGCCAGCTCAGCCTGCACTATATTCAACAAGATCGATATGTGATTTCACACTGATTTTATTTCACAATCTCATATCATGAGATGAAATCTTAAATTCTCCAAAAATCATGTTTTGAAAATTTCATATCTTAATATGAAGTTTTTCAAAGACAAAATTTGATCCACAAATTTATGTTTTATATAAATAATTCACATTTAATTTATATATATCTACTACCCATAAGTTAACATAAAAGATATTTGAAGCCAAAAGTGAATGGAGAGTAGTTTCTTATCGATTCAAAATAGTTAGGAGGCATTTTATGCCTTTCTTCGAAAATATTATTAAATGACAATATTATAAAGTAGGGCTATTTTACGCAGAGTAATATATTAGAAGACTTAAAACGTTGAAAGAAAATCATATTCAAAATTTGAGAGGAGATTTTGAGTTAGTAGGGATTGAAAAACCCCCTTAGCTATTGAAGTTTCTCCAATGTTCTATTTTAAAATTTATTGTATTGCCAATGTAAATCTTTACGAATGAATAGTATATCAAAAGACTTGAAACATCTAGATGAACTCATATCTCAAAATTTAAGACCGTTTAGAGGAGATTTGAGTTTGTTAAAATTGTAAAAAATAATAATCAGTCTAATATATTCTTAAACATCACATATACACATTATAGTTATCTATCTACACATTACATATACAAGTGATCGTTTTTGTTAACAAGTTGTGGAACAAGTTATCCCAAAATTAATTATCTTGAAATAACTTATTCCATCACTATGATATAAATAACAGGATAACTACTTATTCTTATTCCTCACGTCCAAACGTCCCCAAAATTGTCAATGACCCCAAGATGATAATGGTGATTGCTTGATTGGTGGCCCATTATTAGATGGGCTTTTACAAATCTTTTTCTCATAGGTGGGCTTAAAATTCATTAGGTAATTATAGTCCATTGTTATCTTCTTGACTCACAAAAAAAGACAAAAGAAAAGACACGTCATATATCCTTGTAACACAATGTAACAAACATTCTCAACCGTTTGATTATTTTCCCATCTTTCAATCTTAAGCCACTCATCTACTATGAATATACTTTTTCTTTTTTCCTAATATTCTTTGTTCTTTAATTCCAAGTTGTGAGTACTTGTTAGCAATTTTTCAACTGTGCTTTTGAAGCTGACACTCTTTTCTTTCTTGTAGGGACATCTCTAGAACACCCTCTCTCTCTCTCTCTCTATCCATGGCTACTCAAAGCTTCAACCAGTTCCCTTCATACCCTGAGGTAAATACTAAATTTCAAGATTTCAAATTTCCCTTTTTTTAAAGCATCTAATTGTTAACATTTTGAGCTCAAAATCATCTTTTAAGGTTCTTTATGCTATAAAGATTTGATCTTTTTACTCATATATCAGTGTTTTTACCTTAATTCTAGATGAAAGATGTAATCTTTGAAGATACATGCAAGAACCCTTTTTTCTTTAACCTCATTGTAACATAAACACAAAAAAGATTCTAGCTTTTTGCCCTTTTTTTCCTGGGATTAGTGGTTGTAAAGTTTGAGGTTTTGTAACTGTTAGAACCCCAAATGAGTTTTTGTCTTTTTTCCTTCCCAATTCCCTAGTTGTATTTGTTGAATAAGAGAACAAATGATATCAAGAATGCATTTTTTTGTTTGTTTGTTTGTTAATAGATCTGTGCATATGTTTGTTTCTTGAAAAAACTGAAGTTTTTTTATTTTTTTGTAAACAGATGATTTATGAAGCTCTTGATGAACTAAATCAAGAAGGGGGTGCAAACAAGTCATCAATAAGTAAGTACATTGAAACAAAGTATGGAGATCTGAATGAAGATCTTTCAAAGATGCTACCTTTACATTTGGACAACATGAAGCAAAATGGAGATCTGATTTTCCTCAAGAACAATTACATCAAACCTGGTCCAGATGTTCCAGCAAAGAGGGGTCGTGGTAGGCCACCAAAACCCAAAGCTCCATTGCCTCCTGGTGCTGTTGAATCTGTTGAACCTGCATCACCAAGGCCAAGAGGGCGCCCAAGAAAAGACCCTAATGCACCACCTAGTTCCAAGAAGCCAAAGCCAGAATCTGTTGCTGGAGGTCCCAATTCAACAAATCTTGGTTCTACTACTGGAAGGCCTAGGGGTAGGCCTAGGAAAGTTAGGCCACAGCCTGCTCATGATGATGATGATGATGATATTGAGGAATGCTGAAAACTTTTAAGACTTGTTATTGGACTCTTGCTGATGGTGATGACTCTAATGACTTAGTTGTCTTATTATCCTCTTTTTTTTTTAGGTGTTAGTAGTATTATCTTATGTAATAGTTTCAGTTTGAGTTGCCCTAGTGTGACTAGGGGGTCATGGTTTCAAAGTTAAGACCGCGTAGAATAGACTAATTGTCGTTATGCGACTAGGGTCATGGTTTACAGTGTGCAATAGACTAATTGTGGTCCGGTTCTTTTCTGAACCCCGCACATAGTATTAGCTTAGTGCACTGGTCTTTTTTTTTTTTTTTAAGTATGTTTAATGCCCCTATTAGTTATACAGGTTGTTAGGGGTTTGTGTACTTGTGTGTTTAACTCTTTGTTTCAAGATTTACTGTGTAGTCTGTGTAATTGTTGCACTTTTCATTATGTTGATGAATCTTTTTGTTACTCTTGTTTCTTTACCATTGACCTTTCTTTAGTAATATGAACTTCATTGTTTACAATTGAAACTTTTTTATGGAGTAGGTTCTTGATGGTGACTACTAAAGTAATGAAACTCAAGTTGAAAGAATAAAAAGGAAAAAGAATAGATTCTTGGTTTAAGTGGATAATGAAATGTAAGACATTGTAGTGGATAACATGTTTTTGTTGGGACAAAAAACATAATGTGTACGAACTAGATTGTCTGTGTTTGAAGACATTATCTCTTATCCATTAGAAAAAATGTTTTATAATCATGTTTTTGTCATAAAGAATAAAAGGTCCCACTTGGGGTTGGAATCTTGATGTATTATGAGTATGACAAGTCCTCTGATGCCTCTTGGTGGGAGTAGCAGAGTGTTGGAATCTTCTTATGTGTCTGGAGTGAGTAAAAGGGTCTAATTGTTGTTAGTGGAATGAAGAATATATTGTTTAGAATGTTTAAGTGGTTGTTGGGTGTGCGAATAAAGTATAATCAAATGTTTATACGAAAAATAAACTATATATAGTGTAGTTTTTATAGGAAATATCAAGCTTAAACTAAAATGGATAATGTTACATCACTAAAAGTTAGATTGGCCACAACCATCATCCTTAACTATAGCTACAATCGCTGTTAATCACCATACTCGACAGGGGCGGATCCATGTTGGTTTCAGGGTGAATCTCCTCGACAAAAAGTTATGGTATATATAAGGTAATCTTCTGTACATATATGGATATATAAAATTTGAAACCCTAAATGACAAACTGAAACAGATAGCCTAGTGATAGTTCCTTTGAAAATTAACCTTCATATTAAGGGTTCAAATCCATGCGGGAGGAATATGAAAGAAGGCTTTTAAGAATGAAAAAAAATATTATCTTCAGGATAGAGAGCCCCCCGTCTGCCTTATCTGCTATGAATGAATGACCTCTCTATTTATTATCAAGCTTGCTCTTCAAATGGGCCTATCGCTCTCCTATATGAAAAGGTTCTTCCGTAATTACTCTCAATAAGACGTCAATTCCCCTTTCAATTGAAAAGAGAACTAGACTTTTCTTTTAATCATCGAAATCCTCCATTCAATTGCAGTGCGGTGTTCGCGTTTTATTTTTTTCAGTTCCGATTCTACACTTTTTTTTAGTTTTTTTTATAAAGCATGCTAAAAGCGTGATTTTACACCCCAAAAAAATTCAACGGTCCGCCACTAAAGTTATATATAATTACTTCCTTGAAATTTTGTTCTGTCAACTTATATACACGTTTATAGTTTTATTTTTCGAATCCCCTGGACGAAAATCCTAGGTCGACTGTTATCATCACTATCACAAGAGTCACCACCTCAACTCAATCACCATTATTAACTATTATGGTCATCAACATTAGCTAGCACCATCAACCGCCATCGCCACCGCCATTACTACTACAAGTCATCCTCAATTAGTTTTTGTGAATATAAATAAAGACAAATTTTACAAAATACGAACAAAGTCCTTTGATATTAATAAACAAAAAAGAAGCTACATATAAGTAAAGTACTATTCATGACCCTAAAGCAAACAATAACACACTAATACATGCATAACTCTATCCATCTACTAAACGATCCTATAAAGTTTACGAGAACTCAAAAACTCCAAACTCAGCTTTCTTAAATTTTCAAAGAAGCGCCATATTTACTTATGCTATATTTGAATCCACCAATAGTACAAATGGTCTTAAATTGGCTAATGGCCTACCTTATCAAGTGTAGTTTTTAAAGACAGTAGCAACAGTAGACATTGAATACAAATATCAAATTCAATAAATATAGATAAGGGTTACTGTAAAGTTAGAAAATTGGCACATGTTAAGCACCAGGACCACCCCCATAGTTTTTCATTCTTTGAAATATCTTTTCAACAGAAAGATGCTGGACAACATGATGGTCCATCATTAAAGCCTCATCTTAGTACATTTTCTTTAGAATCTTTGCCATAGTTGTCATATTTTTTTTACTCTAGGGACCACAAAGCATATGCCTCATTGTTTCACCATTGCCATTTACTTGTTCAAAAGCAAATATCGATATGCACTCCTTCATTCTTAATCAGAAGTCTAGAATTCAAGTCTCCTTGAGTATGAAGTCATCTTATGTGAAACGAATTTACTCGGACTCCAATGTGGATACCAGACACTGAATGAGAAACCAAAACATGTTACTTTCTCTGGAAATCATAAATTCAAGAAGAAAGGATAACATGGTTCAGGGGGAAATTAAACTAGTACTTGTAAATTTCTTGAATAAACCCGTTCCTAAAAAGAGAGCACCGTCTACTCACACAGTAACAATAGGTAGTGGCGGAAGTAGGAATTAGGTTAGCTTGAAAATAGACTCGTAACTAGAAATCGTAATCTTCCACATCAACTATCTTTAGAATGTCTTGTATCTTCCTCTCTTCAACGCTTTGAAACGAGCAAGAAAGTTTCAGCTAGCTATTCAATTCAAATGAATTCCCTCACTCTCTTTCTTTCTACCATATGCCCAAAACAAGAGAAAAAGAAAGCCCAACATCTCAGAAAAGGATGATACATATTATAAGTGACCTCCTAGTAAGCATTATTTGGCAGTCTTCTACAAAAATCCTTCTTTTTTTGGCATAATACAATGATAGACACTTTAACTTGACCTCAACCGACAACTAAACACCCCAACTTTCATTTGACCATCTAGACACTTCAACTTTACCTCAGTGCGTCTCATGAACACCTTAACTTTGAAAATGTATATCAAGACAACTTTAAAGGGGTGCATTCTAGATGTGCATTCTCAAAGCTGGGGTTTTCACGTGGCCAACTTAATGAAGTTCAAGTATTTACTTGCACGTGTTCCGTGGCCAGTTAAGGCCAAGTTTAAGGGTCTGTATTATGCCTTTTTTTTTTCCTTTTATTACTTCTAACTAGTCACGATTTTACAGCTACTTGAAAATACACTTGTAAAAGAGGGGATGTGCCTGAGCTTTTACCCCAAGGACTGAACTTGGCTAACAAAGTTTTAAAAGCTAAAAAGCCAACTGCAAAAAGAAATACAAAGAGGCTATAAAGCTGAAAATTCAAGGTAACATGCTTCAAATCTGTCCAAGTAGAGCTCCATAAGTATGAGTACTATATATACAGAGCTCTTCTTGGTTGTGACTAAGAGACGCCAACTTGTCAACAACTCGATTGGCTTCTCTGTAGCAATGTTAATGTCATAACCCTCACACGATTGCTAAAACAGATTAACATACAATCAAATATTTGTCAAACGTATGAAGCATAACATGGCTAGATATTGTTTCAAGACGGGACACAAAATGCATTTCTAATTTGAGTATCTTAACTGCAAACATACCTGAATCGTGGAGCGAGAGCTCTTCCACATGCAGGATTCCTGGATTATTATGGCCGACTTTCATCTTTGTTTAACCAGTTGGTCTCAGTCATTTTATTCAAACAAGTATAGAGCCAAAATGAATAGTTCTGTGTCTATTGCCAGTTCTTCCTCCTGATTCAAAGACCTATCATTGAGATGGACAGGGTGACAGCGAGTTGGCATTGACAGTAAATTGATTCCATTGAAATATGGCTTTGAGTAACCTGGGGAGCTTTGTGGTGAGGCGTGGGAAGGCCTATTTTCACGTCCAAATTGGGAGGCCGAAAAGGAGTTTTTATACCAATCAGATAAAGCTCTAACTTTCTTCATCACTAGTCTGGTATTCTAATAGGAAAACATGCGTATTAACGAGAAATATTACTACTGTTTCAACATATTTGGTTGGAAACCTGAACCACTACACACTGTACTTAGGCAAGGAATAGGAACAGTGAATTCAAATATATGGACAAGGACCAATATTGTATCTTCTAGAGAAATAGCACATTTCCATGGCATCAAAGAGGCTAACTTGTTTAAACTTAGCCATCCATCATAATTGGAAGATCAAGAATTACTCATCCCAGCAAATACACAGTCAACAATGTGACAGGGAAAAATTACATTGTTAAGGGACAACAAATTGAGAGGATAGCATCAGAAAACCAAATGAACATGATTCTACAGGGAATTATAGCACAAAAATATTTGCAACCGTACTTTTGATGGGGCTGCAAATTGTACATCAATGGTGGCGCTCGTCTACAAAAAGAAGAATTTTTACAGGGCTATAAGGATACAAAAGAATTATAAGTTGTTGGAACATGACTAATGCTTTTATCAATCATACAACAATCATACACAAAAGAGAGAAAAGCACCTTGGAACAGAGTTGCTACTCGGGACCAGTTGATTCTCTCTTTATTTGTAATTTCCCAGATTCGTCTCTATTGAGAAGTGTTTCAACTACTTCATGCAAGCTAGTTCTTGCATCACTTCCCTGGGCTTTGCTTGTGGATGCATCTTCGTCGTGTTTTTGAGATGCCTCAAAAGTTATATCCTCTATGGGTTCTTCTTCCTCTTTTTGTGTTGAGGATTCCTCTTCCCCTACGCCCACAGCGTGTGGTATATTTAAACTGACGGCTCTTTCGATTGCATCCTTGTGCTCTTTTTCTAATGTCTTCAGTCTTTCAAATTTCTGCACTTTAGGGGGAGAAGTGGTGGTCTCCGCACTAGCCTCCTTAAGTCTCTGCATGGACGTATTCCTCAACAAGATCAGAGTCTTTCAACACAAGAGGATTCATTTACTCTACCCCAACCGATTCGGGATTGAGGCACAGTTGATGTAACCACAAAAGAAAATGATAATGACTTGCACACATGCAGATATATGCTGGTTCTGCTGCTATGCTCTTCGGGGATCTTAAAATTGAATATTTTAATGGAAAACAAACATTCTAGTACCACTATATGCAGCATGTAATCCAGATGGTGAGTAATAGCGTATTTCTAGAGTTAAACATTGAAAGGCAATGGTTACACTATGTTTTTAGGGACAGAGAAAAGCTGGAAGCTTTTTATAGGTCGCAGAAGTTACACTTTGATGCAAAAAGCTACACCTTCTTACAAAGGAAATCCTTGGAGTAGTTACTAGTTCCCAAAGACACATATATTTAGTTTCTTTTTTTATGAAGACAATCACCCTCTCACTAATGACAAAATGACTAGGTTCATGCTTTTGTCGTTGAAATTTTAGTGCGATAAAGTCAAGTCATTTACTCCTTACATATTCCATCCTAAAATGTAATCATAGATGACCAACTACAGCTTTCTTTCCAAAGTACAAGGAATATTGATGCTACTTACTGCAAATGCCTTTTCAGATTCTTTTTCTATCCAAATGATCCCATGATCGGATAGAGAGTTGCATGACAACACAATATGTTCAAATCTTCCGTCAACGGGGATTGCAGTTCTAACATCTGGAGGGTACCTCCCACATCTGGCAAGCACAAAATTACACATCAGGAGTAGTCAAGCATCACCGTTGTCAAAATATCATAACAAAAATAAAGCAAGGAATGAGAGCTACAATCACAATCAAGAAGTCGGTGAATTAAAGAGTTCTACTTGTTAGGTAAAAATATTTTCTATTTACTGATAATTGAAATCCGAAACAGTGGGAAAACCCCATGGTCTAATTTGAATATACTCTGCCTTAGCAGCATCTGTACAACAATTGTACATGCCTAAGCATGTTCAGATATTGTGCTGACAGTTATGTGAAGAGAATATGCAATAGAATCAGAAGACATGATGAATACACAACATACAAGCAGGAAAATTTGTTAGGTAGCTAGATCCTGGACAAGAGAAAACTGAACCAAGAATCTATTCTTACTGCTTAAGGTTCTTATTTCCCCCACTTGAAACCAACTCATGTCGCACTTTAGGGAGAAGAACGGGAAAGAATAATCAAATTTATTATGTTTAAATTAAAGGAAACTAAAGCAATGAGACTTAATGCTGCAAGCTGATTGGTGACAATGAAAAGGAATTGAAACAATTACTACAAACTGCTTTTATGCGCAAAGATGCACCATCTCTATTATACTTTACTTTCTTTATCTTCAAACTAAATGTAGGAATGCAGCACTTCCAATGTTTCGTAGTGGTATTCGTAGTGGGCTTCATCTTTTTATGTGAGATTGATACTATTCTGCAATCTTCTGCTTAATATGTTATAGGATATGCAGATGACGATGCATTTCATATGGTAGTTCTCTATTACATCTCCAATAGTTCAGGGACCTAAGCATATCCTAATCCAAGCATCTAACTAGACGAGGGCAAAGAATAATGGCGAGATTGATAGTTGTGTGAACACCGCTTAAGAGCACATGACCAACTCATGATCGAGTATAAGAAGTTACATAAATAGTAACACACTAAGACCGTTTCCAGAAGAAATTCCATTTTGGAGATCATAGCCACCAGATGTTTGAAATGACTCATACTAGTCGATAGTGGCAAGGATCAGACCCTACCCCAACACCAATTCAATAGACTTGTGACCCATGCTATGAAACTTAAATACGGAATCAAGATAACAGGATATTTAAAAAGAATGAAACATCATCAGGTAACTGAGGGAACCTATAATTTGTAAAGAAGACAAAGTTAAAGCACACAATGACTACAAGCAAAGTTACGCGGTTCTGTGAAACTATCCGACAGAGATTCTTTTTATTATATATAATCATTAGTTTGCATTACTTTGACTATTTTCCAGTACAAGCCATACTAGTATCACTCATTTGAATGTGGTTTACCTGCAAAATCTTCTTTCAACAATGTGATACATTCTGCCAGGTGCATAAAGTCTTCTTGGATCTCGGAGTTTTCTGCCCTCAGGGATGAAGGTATCTCTCAAGCATATCAAAAATATCAGGCAGGGTAAACTGTTGAAAGCATTAATGCCTGATATAAGAGATAATTATAGCAATCACTCAAAGGCAGAACATAGAGAACTCAAGGGCATTGTTATGCACACACAGAGTGTATAAGGATTGTACTAACCAGAAGATGGATTTAAATATATCTTCAAGTGGTGTGGCTGTTCTTGGCAGGAAATCATCCTGCAGAAGAAAAAATCATTGTACCATTGTTAATTCACATTGGTAACTGAAGAGAAAGCAAAACACACATATAATTATATTCAGTATCCGGGTCCTTTTGTGGTTTCAAGGCCAAAATTTTAGTCTTAAGAATTCAAGCAAGATAAATAGCTGCAAACAAGAAACTTCTAAAGTTTGCAAATATGATCACAGAATAATAGTGGAAAAGATTCCCACTTTTGTGGACAAATATTTTACTGAGATATCTCAACTAATTTCTCATAAATTGAAAAAAAAAAACCCAAAGAAACAAGATATCCCAACAATTGCACTGCCCAACGGTTTTAACTTAATCAGTAGCTGCAAGAATGAGTAAGACATTAGCTCATCCGTAATTAACCTATATTCTGAGTATAATGTGATAAATTATCATTAGCAACTAAGCTATCAGCTCAGTTGGAATTAACCTATATTCTGAGCATGATGTGATGATTTCGTCACTAAAGATCTTTTCGGTCCTTCAAGATATTTTGTATGAAGAAAACGACAATCAATCCTCTGAGAGTGATACACAAAAATGACCAAGGTGGATCCTATCCTAAAGGAGAAGGATGAGGAGCAGGCGTTAGCTTTAGCAGTGAAGCCAAATGTTAATGAGATAAACAATGAGACATAGGACAATATGTAAACAATTTAATTTGACTAAACAGAAGCCTGCTGGTAGGAATTCCACAGGATACACTTTTTTCATCTAGGGTGTGGTTCAAAGGGACTACGGCGAAGAACTGCTCTAACGTAGCACTTCGTCAGTAAGAATTATAGAGAGGATAGAATATAAGCCTAATTGTTCTTTTTTAAATAGCATACAGTGGACCAGGAGTCAGCCAGAGAAAACGAAACACAATAGAAGAGTTGATTCGCTGCATAAGATCCTCTAATCAACTACAACTACCATCAGCAGTTCATGGAGGTAGCGCAAAGCTAGTGAATTCCCAGTAAAAAAAGAGGAATAAGAAAGGAAAGGAAAGAGGAAACATTGCTAAGGAAATGCAACTACCACCCAAGTCATTGCATTGTAAATTCACCAGAACCGCTCTTCTGTCTGTTTATTTATCATCAAAAAAAAAAAAAAAGAGGTCAGTAAAACCTCGCCAAGGAAAGAAGCCATCTAACTCAGTGCATAGCATACACGTTCTGACCACTCACAATCTCCAATGTTACTTTTTCGTTGCTACTTTTTATTTTTGTCTCTTTGAAAGGTGAAAATTCCAGTTAGTTCCACTACAGTCAACCAAAGGGTGTTTCAATCATCTCATCCCTGATATGATCATATGAATATACTTTGTTTACAGTTTGCTCCTCAAATGCTAACATACGACACGGATGGTCAAGATTCAATTTGTTGTAAATCAAAGGAAAGATACACTAACCATTAATATTCGTTCTTTAGGTAGCATTTGCTGCCTGCTTATCCTCAACTCAGTACATTATCTTATTCTATCACCCTCCTAGTCCATCTCTCTATCACAGTAAAAGCTACAAAAGGAGCATGCATTAGAACATCTTCATTAAGTGCAACTTTAGCAGAATCTATTATGGGATATGCTCTTTGGATAGATCACCTTAAGGCTATGAAGGCCATTCAATGAAAAAACAAAAAACTGATTTTGGCTTCGCATAAGCATTCTTACCATGTGTGTATGCCACATACAAAGATAGCGTCTTTCTATTCAAATTACAAATATAATCTAACTTTTTTCTTTAAAATACAAAGTTCATGTTCCATTTGCACCCATTGATTTAATTTCGAATTAGCTTTGACACTCACCTGCAATATGACTGAGTGTATTACATCAGCATACTTAACAGCCAAGTTGAGTGACATACATCTTGCTGGTGCAACTGCATAACACCTAACAAGATTCCTTGGAATCCCGCCTAACCTATCTTTATGATTCACCACAATTATTGTTAGCAACGACGCCACACCAGAACCCAAAGAATGCCCTGCGAAATAGTGGCAGCAAAATCAACCATTTCTTAGTAATCCACCCAATCACTCGAGTTTAAACAAGTTTCGGCTGGTTAAAATGCAACTCAAATCCAAAAATCCAATTGTATTGGACATCAATTTCAAATGTAATTGATTTGAAATCATGCTGATTTGAAGTTGAAATTTCGTTTGGATATGCAAAACTTCTCCAACTGAAGTTGTATTATTTTCTTATTAATATGAAAACCCCATAATGTATGAAAACTATCAAAACTTCTCCAACCCTTATACAATCTTACCAAATAAGCAAATCATAGTTCCCAAATAAGGTATCGAAATATCCTAACGCACCGAACTAATAAATCACACATCTCCATATTCCTTCGGTTGGTCACATGCTATTTACAAACTTTCAAATACCCATAATATTACAAAGATTCACTGGTCTAACATATCTACAATAGAAGTAACTAGATATTCTTTGATTAGTGGCGGATCTACGATTTTCGGTTAAAAAAACAAAAATATAATGCCTAAGTTTAGAACTTTGAAGTCAAACCTATTGATGAGATTAGTTTTTTTTTTTTTGCTGCAAAAAATAAAAAAATCATGGGTCTTTTTTTTTAATGGCAAAATATAAACTTATAGATCATTAAAAAATTGAAATCACAAATAATAAATTTGTGCGAAGTTGAAATTTTACCAGCAAATATCATTTTGTAGCTCCTTCCATTGTCAATCCAAAGCTTACTCAAAGTTTCAGACTCATTATTTAAAACCCAAATAGCAGATTTCAACAACCCATGATGTACATATCCTCCATCAAACATCTGTTTCCCCAATCTATTATCCAACAATACTTTGTAATCACTTTCACTCAGTAAATTCAAACCCCTAATAGCAAGCACAATCTCCTTATGCTCATGATCACAGTAGATCAAATACGGCGGTGCCCGGCCGGAGGTTTGTTCATAGGTAACCCGTTTTACAACCCAATCCGGGTTTAACCGATACCCACCCGGCGGTGGGAATTTGGGTTTATGGAGATTTGGTTCATATACAGCTAAAATTGTCCGGCAGAGACGGGGAACTGGCTCGAATTCTTCACAGGTAGCTTCCGGCCACGTAGCACTGTCGTTATTCCCGATGTAAGTGCAGCGCTTCCATGCCCAACGGATACAACCAACTACCAATACACACTCAACTCCACAAGCAACTGACATTTATTAGTGTTGTTAAAATTCAGCTTCAAATAATATGGTAACAAACCCGACTCAATAAAATTAGTGGCTTAAAATCTTCTCCGCCCACAGAAAATTGAGTAGATTCACAATGAAAATGAATCAGAGAGTAAAATGAATATTTTGTGATTATTGAGTAAAGCTCTACTTGTTGTTGTGATGAACGAACGAACGAACTGTATTGCTGGTCCAATTATTACAGTTTGAATTAGCACCCCTCCCGTTTTAAATATTACAATCGTTTTTAGTTACTCTTTTCGTCCTAATTTATACATCTTCGTTTAGAAAAATAATCTTTTAATCACTTACATTTTATAATTTTAATTTAAGATTACAAGATTGAATATAGTATTTCTTTTTGTTTTATTAAATTTCAAATCAAATTAAATTAAATCGTTCTTTTTTAAATTAAGAATGTGAAACACTTCCCTTTTTGTTAGTTTTAAAAAAGAATTGAGATATTTTTCTATTTAGTTATAATTTAATTTTAAAATATTCATTTTGTCCTTAACAAAATGATTGATTTATAGTCAAACAAACATGTACTTATCATTTTATTTTACATATAGGTTTCAAATAAAAGTTTTGCGTTAAATCAAACTATATTATATAAAATAAATATAAAAAAAATATTTATCATTTTGTGTCAAGTCAAAATATATCATGGAGAATAATTATTATTTTTTTAGAAAAATATATATTTCTCATTTTGTTTCGATCTAGTCTTACTGTTGAATTATACAATGTTTGGTTAGACTATATTGTTTGTTGTTATTTGACATTTTAGTTGTTTGATTTGATTGTATCGTATTGTAATTTATAAATTTACTAAAATATTCTTAATTATCATAGAATAGGAGGTTTGATTAATTTAAATATTTAAGGTAAATGATAAAATAATATTTTGAAATATTATGTAAAGATATAATTGGTTATTCGATAAAATAGTGTTTCTCATTGTTACGTAACAACGAAATTTAACAATACAGTATAATACATTTTAATAATCAAAACAAACATTGTAGGTATAGTAACGATACAATATAATACAATGGATAGCAATGATCCAAACATCGCGTTACTTAAAATATTACGAAAAAACAATAAAATAACCAAGTATTAGAGGTTATCTGTTAAGAGATTTAGAAAAATATATAGTAGGGTTAGAATTAATTTAATTAATTAATCGTTTTTGTCGTCCTCACATGAGCAATTTGTGATATTCAAATTCAATGTTGTTGTGTACTTCGAATCTTCCCATGTCACTCTCTATAGACTAAAAGGTTCATTTTTTTTACCCTTGTCTTATATGCACTAACATAATCTTAGATTATTTAATTAACTAATCTTAATTATTTTATGACCCGGAAGACATGTTCCTATCACATGGTTAATTAAGGCTTTTTGGCATCTTTCCCACTAGAATTAAAAGAAAATTTTGAAATATCTTTCTAACGGTTCGTCGAAATTATTATAACAATCTCAAATTTTAGATAGGATGTATTATTTTTGTAATAGTTAATATTTTTTCTGTCTCTATTTAGTTGTTCATTTTAGAAATAGTACACATATTAAAATAGCAATAATTAACATCGTGGGGTATTAATTATATTTTCAAAAAGGATAAATTAAAACTTGAAAATTTTCAAAAATTTAAACGAAGGTACAATAGGATTTTTTTTTGTCCTTTCTTTATTTGTAAAAATAGACAAATAAATAGGGACAACCAAAAGAATAAATATGTACAAGTAAATAGAGACGAAAGATATATTGTAATTTAAAAATATATAAGTGTACAACTGGATAAGTTACCATATATAATGATGTCCACGTGGGTACGAATACTTATATATCTTTACATACACTATTAAATAATGCAGGGTTAACATGTGCTTTTCAAAGTTTGAAATTATTATACTAATTCAATCAAAGTTTGAATATATTTCAAACTTTTTTTCCAAAAAGAAAATTACATATATTTACCTATGGATATATTAGATATTTGATACTAAATATCGAATATGTGGTAGTAAAAATAATACGCTAGATATTTGATATATGATATATTGATAAAATTGGTATCAAATACACTATAGATGAGATTGATATTAAAGACATTGGATGAAATTAATATTGAATACATAAATACATAAATTGTGAAAGTCAAATACATTGTGTAGTACATATACAATAAAGGAGAGGTACGCTACAAAGAGAGAGTTCATATATCCAGATATATGCAAATTATATTGTACGATACATTATATTAGAAATAAATTACACTAAATTAATTTGTATGTATTTGATATATATAATACGTGTATGTATTCCGTCAAATACATATATAATCAAAACAAATATTTTTTTCCTGTTTAAAATTATAATTGAAAATTATTATTTTGATGTGTAACGAAAATAATCTAACGATCAAACATACGCTCAACCCCACAAGAAACTGACATCAATCAATTGTGTTAGGTCAACTTCAATTACTACTCAACAACAATGTGCAATTATTAAGATAACTCAATAAAATTTAATAGTCTATAAACTTTTTTAAAAAAAATGTAAATTATGTTCTGGATTTTTCAAGAGAAAGTTGGTGAATTAGCTGGATTTAAAGATATATTAATATTTTAAGTGGATTTGACAGAGGACATGGGAAAAAGTAGGAAAAAATAAAGTGTATAGTACATAGAGGATTCTGGTTGTTCTTGTCTTTAAGGTCTCATCACTAAGGGAAAAAAAAAAATTCAGTAATTAATTGATGAAATTTTAATTAATATTAAATATGTATTTTAATGATAATTATCATTTTTGCAAATGTATTTAAAGTTTGAGTGACAATTACCTTAAATAATATGAATGACTTTAATATATATATATTTATTATTGTTAAAAATTATTTTTGTCTGTATTCTGTTGCATGTAATAAACTGGTCAACAACTGTTTATGTTTGAATTATTTTATCGAATAATCTTAGCATTTGGCTTTGAAAAAAAAGAAGAATATTTAATAATTTTGTTCATATCTAATCTTACTGTTTTAATTAGTGATATAGGTCTTAGATGCCATTCTTAAGAGGTTTAGGAAAATATATAGAGTAGGCTTAGAATTAATCAAATTTGTTTATTGAAATCAACTTCTTTAAACCTACTTATAGAGGTTATATTAGATAAGATATAATATATGTTATTTGTTGAGTTAAGTTTGATTATTTAAGGAATCTTCAAAAAATTATGATTTGATAATTAATACCTATACACCCTAAATTGCAATCACTTCTAGCTTATATTTCTACTATCTTTCAAAATATTATATTTATGTAAGATTCATAAATGTTTTATTTGAAGGATCTAATCTATGGAAGCACACTAATGGTCATTAAGTCCTCGTTTATTTGCGTTTAATGAAGGTTTTGATTTCAATGAGTTCGAATTTTAAATTATTAAGTAGATTTTTAATATAGATATTAATGTTTTCTTACGCTTAAGTGAGTTTTAATTTAATATTACAAGCATTTAGATTTTTAATCAAACAAATTCAATTATACATAAAAATAATTTTGATTAATTCTAATGTTTTCTTACGCTTAAGTTAGCTTTAATTTAAGAATTTATCTTCTTTTAAATTCACCTAACTAAATTCACCTAACGCGATCCAATCCATATTATTTTTTAAAAAATTAATATTTAAATTTGTCCCGTATTCGCCCCGCCTCTTAACCTCCCTACCATAAAGGGCTAACCAGCAGGGCAAGAACACATGCATATGGCTGTCTTTTTCGACAAATTGACTAGGTGGTCCAACAACGTGAATATAGTGTCTACCGCTACTTCTTCTCTTTTTTTTTTTTTTTTTTGAATTTATATCACTAAATAAATATCTAGTGGTTTTTAATTTAATAAAAAAATAAATTTTTCAATAGAAATAAGTATAAATTAAATAAAAGTATTTAAGTCTTTGACTTACTAATCCTAATAAGGTAACAAAGTTTAATTAATTAACAAATATGAAAAAAGAAAAAGTAACAACTAGAGAGGACTAGATATTTTATATGGCTGGATTGGTTTAGATTTTTCAAATATGAAATTAATGACTAAACATCGTCAAAATATGTGAAGCAAATAATTTACTACAATTACGCAGTACAAGAAAAGAAACATTTTGTGACAATAGATTTTCCTTTCGAAAACAATATTTATTGCCATAAAAATATTCAGCAACAATTGAGTCAATAGGCGTTTGGCCATGCAATATCATATTGGGATATGGTATTGTGAGATGAAATCAGGGTTTAGACATGTGATTTTATGCTTATTTGAATATCATTAGATGTGATTCCATATTCTCCAAAAATCATGATATGGAATCATATAGGAATACCATATGATTTGAGATATTTTAATATATAAGTTGATCCAGAAATTTATATTTTGTTAAAACAACCCTATATTTATATTACTAACAATTTATTTCACATGTAAATAAAATTTATAGTCACATTATTACTTTTTAAAATTTATTGTTCTCACCAACATATAGTCACTTTAACTCACACTTCACGATTGTTGAGTAATAAAATCTTGAAGAGCCCGTATAATGTGTTTCATTTTTACTCACATATATTTATAAGAAGTGAAAGTTAGATTGAAACAATTACTTATGTGAAGAACAAATAGTTTTGTAATAATTTTTTATGCGATTTCATAATTTTTTGTTTATTTCATAAGATTGAATAAACAATTGAGCTATATTAATAGTTTTAGATTATGGGATTTTTATGTTTATGAAAAAATATGCAACACCAAAATTCCATATCGCATGTCCATACAAAACTTCAACGTCATATCATGATTCCATATCATAATACCATATCATTATATACAAAATCGTTTAAAGCTTTAGTGACATTAATATAGAGTGTTGGTTATAAACATCGATATTCATTATTGCTGCTACATAAATATAAAGAGAATTATATTATTGACACTAAATCCCTTTATTTTTTGCAATAAGATGTATTTGCTCCCATCACATTTTCATTAATAGTAACATTATTGTACATGAGATGCATCACATAGTAAATACCACCATTGTAATTCTTTTTATGAAAGAAACAAGACTTGTAAACTTAGCTATGAAATTATGTAGCTTGTTGTTTGGTAACTAACTTCAGAACATCTTAAATCTTCGTAGACATATAATTGTTGTCACAAATACCCAATTCGCGACGTTGATGAAGAGATGAAAGTAAGCATCTCTACATGATTTATTGAAGACTAAAGTAAATATTACTCTCCAAAATTCAACAAGAAATCCGCTCTACACAGATACATAAAACCCAAACGACAATAACATATCATCGTCTTCATCAACATTGTCGATTCTAGTTGTATGATCATCAGAAACAGGGAATTTTTCGAGTGATGGACCACAAAGTTCATTGTTTCCTACATATGATGAAAGATTAAAACTTTGCAATTGAGTACTCGAAGGAATTTTCCCTGACAAATTGTTACTCGATAAGTCTGGAACACTTGAGAAATTTAATGGAGCAAGACTTGTTGGGATTTGTCCTGTTAACTGATTTCGAGACAGATCAAGAATCTCTAACATAACCATGGTCCCAATTCCTTGTATGATGTGTCCTGTTAATTAAGTTGTTTCGTGAAAGGTTTAGTGAAAGTAGTCCATCTAATTGCGCAATTTCTTCAGGTACTCTTCCAACTAATTTGATACTTGAAAAATCAATGATCTTCAACAACTCGAGTATTTTATTGTACACATATTCATTATTTTCCCACTGAACTAATGCATCCCCCATGTATTTGTTCACTCAAATAAAAAAGAATCTTGAGCTTGAAGTATTACTCTGAAACAATGATGTGATTTTATTGAGACAATGAGGGATTTCTCCTGATAATATGTTATGAGAAAGATCCATAATATGGATTTGATTCAGATGACACAAATTCGAATGTATATTTTCATTAAATTTATTAGCTCTCAAGCTTAAGACAATCAAAATGTTAAATCTGAGGTTGTGATACACTCATCTTATTCCACCAACACAAGTCAGCCTAAACTCAATAATTTTGATAAAAATGTGAAAGTAAAAAAAAAGTCCAATATAATAATTACTAATATGAAAAACAAGTCAACTTAATTCAATCACCAAAACCTTGTTGTCACGTGCAAAAAACTCTAATGTAAATACTATAATTGAAATAATATATGAAGTCTCAAATGACGCTGTCTTTCAAGTAAAAACAAAATCATAAACTGGAGTAAGAAGGTATGTTGAAATGACAACAACTACCTCAAAATCTCCATCGAAAGCCTCGGAAATGAAGAGAATAGAAAGTATCACAAAGAAGATCCGGGCTCGTAACCTATAAAAACATGTAGAAGCAAAGGATGTGTATCAAACCACACGGTACCCAACAAGCAAACCTCTAAACACAAGCTAAAGAACAAAATACGGGTACTCCTTACACCCTATCTAAACCTCCATACTACAATCTGCATAAAACCAGCCCAACAACAACACTCTAACAAATTGCATATTCTCAATAACAGCTCGATATTCAACAGTCACAAGTTTCACAGAAAAGCTCTAACAAGATCAACAAAACACAAGTCCAAGTTCATCAATAATAAAAATGTGTAATGCCATGAAATGCAATGTCAATTATAGTGATGCATGTTTGCCCTAATGATACACACCCGTTGTCTCTCAGTCTGGGACCCATGGGTGACATATCTGTCCATGCATCCATCGAGGCGTGCGATAAGACCCTCGATAATAGTAACTATCGCGGTGCGCGATACATCCCTCGAAATATAATATCTATCGCAGCGCACAATACGATCCTCGAAATGGTACATCCTATTCATCACATAACACTTATCACAACCATGTCTCAGATGCAATGCAAATGACATGCATGTTCAAACAAATAATGAGGAAATAATCATTTTGATAGCAAGGCATAGTTCACAACAATGCAACTATAATACAAAATCAACACATAAGCAATAAGCTTCCAAATCATTCTCAAACATCAAACAGAGAACTACATGAATTTCATATGCTTAGCAAGGGTTTTAGAAGTCCATTTGTCACGACCCAAAACGAGCCGCGAGTGGCACCCACAATTATCCTACTATGTGAGCGAACCAACCAATCTAAACCCCAACATATTGAACAAAATACAATGCGGAAGACTTAAAACTCATTAACAAAATCAATTAAATAACTTCTAAAATTTATAACTCATTATCCCCAAAATCTGGAAGTCATCACCACAAGAACATCTATCCTCAAATTACTAAATCTAAGAGTATCTAAGAAGCTAAAATAAATAAAAAGCTAGTCCTTGCCGGAAGTTTCAAGGCATCAAGACATGAAGAGGAAGATCCAGTCCAAGCTAGAAGCAATAGCTCACCCTGAAATCTGGCTTGATGAAGACTGGCTAGAGTTGCGGTTGAGTTGAAGACGACGGTACGTTTGTTGCACTCCACAATTAACAAATAAAAACAAATACAAGTAGGGGTCAGTACAAGGCACAAGTACTGAGTAGATATCATCGGCCAACTCAAAATAGAAAACAGTATATATCAGATAATAACATAAAATCAACTAATATTCTTAACAGGCGACATTAACAATTACCACAACCCTTGGTCACAACACCAAGCATATCAATGAGGACTCAAGCCTCCCCATCATACTCATTTGGGAATTAGTTCTTTACAATTTAGTATATTATCATAATTCAAGATTCATTATCTTTCTTCCTCTTGTGTCGGTACGTGACACTCCGCTCCACTACTACTATCCTGGTGTCGGAACGTGACACTCCGATCCATATACTATCCTGGTGTCGGAACGTGACACCCGATCCATATACTATCCTGGTGTCGGAACGTGACACCCGATCCTCTATTACTATCCTGGTGTCGGAACGTGACACCCGATCCTCTATTACTATCCTGGTGTCGGAACGTGACACCCGATCCTCTAATCTCATTGCTTTAGTTTATCAAGCCTTTTTTTATACCAAGACATCATCAATCTCATTACTTTAGTTCATCAAGCCTTCTTTTATACCAAGACATCATCATTAACAAAGTAAATTTAGGATTCAAGATTCAATAGCCTCATCATGCTAATTCATCACAATTATATAATCACATAATGTAAGCACACAATTAAGCATATAGAAGACTTTATAATACTACCCAACACATATCATTCGCTATTAAGAGTTTACTACGAATAGCATAAACCATAACCTACCTCCACCGAAGATTCGTGATCAAGCAAGCAAATTCCCCAAAGCTTTATTTCCCTCTTCGTTCGTCTCTCTCTATCGCTGTTCTTGCTCTTTCTATTTTTCTTATTCAAACCCTATTTCTTTTACCCTAATTGTCATATAATTAAGTATAAAAGATGATAAAAATAACCCACTAATTATTTCAAGGTTGTCCCCTTTAACCCCCAAGAAATTGAATTATTAATATTAATCCACTAACTTTATAATTATAAGCATGAATAGTCCAAAACGCCCCTTTAAAAACTTTAACAGAAACCCGACCCAGTCTGGGTTACGCAACCTGTGACGGTCCGTCATGACTGTGACGGTCCGTCTTGCAGGTCCGTCACAAAGTTCAGAGAGTTAATTCTGTGGAAAGGTTTGTGACGGTCCGTCGTGCCCACGACGGTCCGTCCTGCCCACGACGGTCCGTCCTGCCATTCCGTTACGAAGTTCAGAGAGTCGATTTCAGTACCCAAATTTCAGAATTCTAAGTGTTTTTGGAACGAGACCCCCTCGACGGTCCGTCGTGCCCATGACGGTCCGTCGTGGGATCCGTCGACCAAGACAGTTTTTCCAGAAATAAAATCTGCTGCTCAAAACGACTAAACAGGTCGTTACACCACTTGTCTCAAATAACCGAACAATCTCTTCAGGACTAAAGCCTTCCCTTTTTGCTGAGCTTCTAAAGCAATATAATCTATTCAAGTAAATAATCACAATAAGTGTCCGAAACTAACAACATCCATATTACTATAGATTTAGCCTAGACCCAAAAATTCACTCAATTTATAATCAAGTTCATAATTCTTGATGCCAATTAACATTTCAATTATCATATTTTTCAAGTTTCAAGTATACGGCCAAGTTTCAATTTCCCCAAATAACCCTAATAATTTTTATATAATATATATACCAACATTTAATTCCTTGACTCACCATAAAAATATTGAAAAATAAGATCAAAGTGGTAGACTAACTGCCGAAATAATAACACTTTTCAAAGTTTGATTGGTCAGTCCCAAAACAACCACCAAATCCAAAATTGAATGCATATATATAGGATCTGCCATTTATAAAAAAAAAATTCCAACGACCCCTTTTCAATTTTATGCTATTATAATATTATTATATACATATAGGCAAACATTTAATGAAAGAATAATCATTATAAAGAGCAATTGATGCAGTTCCTAGCATAAGGGTCAAATAAAGTTTTAAATAAATTATCACTTTTAACATATTTAAATAAATTATCACTTTTAACATATTAACTATCAATTAAGTCAATTATTATTCATCAATTAATTAAACAAGTTAAGCAAATAGTTTGAAATTCCCAAAAATAACCTACTGGGTCATTAGACAAGGAGAATGGAGTAAGGCTAGAGATTGGGGCAAGGAGAAACTCTATGGCTTGGGCTGGATAAGGTGACAAAAATTTTAAGAGTGTGACATGATCGATTGTTAGGAAGGGATGTTAGCGGCGTGTGGGATTATCCAATGAGGTTATCATGTTTAGGCTATGATTTAATAGAACCAGAGGTGTTAGCGGTTGGAAAATAAAATGGTTAGTGGTCAGAGTACTGGTGTAAGTTGAAGTGGTTCTAAGAAAGGGTAAGGGTAGAGAAACGAGTGGTACTTGCATGATCCTATTATTATTTTCTTATATTATGAGGTGGGCGTCGAATTGACCAATGATGACTACCAGTATGTGTAGTTTTACTGATACTACTCTTGCTTATATCTTTTTGACATAGTTTGGACGTAGGATTTGTGATGTTTCATTAGGTGAAGACGAAGAAATCCTCCAGCAGCTTCGACTCTTCTTTCCGCATGGGGAAGCTGTGTTCTTTATTATTTATTGTCCAGCTGTTACTCTTAGTGGCTCTTGTACACGTTAGACTAGGTCCTTGGGGTTGTTAAATTTTTATACAAGTTTAATGAGGAGTGTGTTTAAAAAGTGTTATTTATTAAATCTCCTGATCTTTGTTTTCCGTCATCTTTAATTTCCGCATGTTTTCTCTATAAGGATGTGAGGGTTCTCCTACTTAATTAGGTGTTAGAGTGGATGCCCCCACGGCTCGACGATTGGATCGTGACAATAAGATTGCTCGTTCGTATAGGATCCACCACTAAAATAAAAGATATGAATAAGAGTAAGTGGAGCAAAAATGGAAGTATTTACACAAATTTGAGACTAAAAATAAATATCGATATAGCTATTAATATAATTATTTCTAACTATAGCTAATATCATATTATAAAAATTATAATAAGGATCATTACCTCTAAATTATTATTAAAATTATTATTCAGATAACTCTGAGTTTATCCTAAAAATTAAGTTCAATCTAAATAAGTCATTCTCCTTTGATATTTGACTAAATGAGTGAACCTTAGACACTCTCCTTTAAACTTTACAACTTCAACGAGGGACTTATATTTGGATAATAATTAGTCAGCCTACGCATAAAGACATGTCTTTATAACCATGATTGAAAATACAGCTAGATATCTGATTCACTAATGTATTAAGAGGGGCGAAACTAGAGTATCAACTATATATATTCAGTTAAATTTCATAGATTTAGTTCAAACTTTGAGTGTGTTTGGTACGAAGGAAAACATTTTCTGGAAAATGTTTTCCAATTTTCTCATGTTTGGTTGTAGCAAAAGTTTTGGAAAATGTTTTCCAAATCAACTCATTTTCCTCAAAATTAAGGAAAATGAATTCCCTTCAAAAATTAAGGAAAACATTTTCCAAATCTCTCCTCCATTTTCAAAATACAATTTTTTTTTTGGAAAAACATCAATTTTTTAAAAAATAAAAATATTTTCAGTTTCAAAATTTTATTTTTAAAATCCGATCCCTGACCACCCTCCCCAACCCCACCCCCTCCACAAAAAAATAATTTTGCTTTTTAATAATTTTTTCAACTTCAAATTTTATTTTTAAACTCCTACCTCCCCCCTTGCCAGCCCCCCTACCCACCTCCATCAGCCCCCACCCCCAACCCCTCAAAAAATTAATTTTGCTTTTTAAAAATGCTATCAACTTTAATTTATTTATTTTTTCACTCCTATCCCCCTCCCCTGCCTCCCCATCCCAACCACCCCACCCCAAAAAAATTATTTTAAAAAATATATTCAATTTCATAAATTATTTTCTACTCTAGTAAAAATAAAAGATGTTCCACAAAAATATTTTTCATTCATAAATCAAAACACTAAAAATTATTTTCGAAAAATATTTTCTACTCACCAACCAAACATGAGAAAATAAGTCTAGAATCTACTTATTTTCCAAGAAAACATTTTCTAGGAAAACATTTTCCATGGAAAACATTTTCCTTCATACCAAACACACCCTTTATATTTTTCTAAAAATTTATTAAATATATGATATTATTAATCTAGTTAGAACTCAATAACTTTAAAATAATTAAAATTTAAAATTTATAAACTTTAAATTCTGACTCTGCTTAGTAGTCTATAAATGTATGTATATATATATTACAGCTCATGCATGAATATATGCAATAGAAAAGAGAATATACATAATGATTCTTAAACTTTATGTGAATTAGTAATCGGAAAAATATCACTTCAATTTAGTCCATGAAAAGCTAACATGTACTCTATTTTTATTTGTCCATTCCATTGTGTTAAAGCCACCTACTAACTCTTTTGATTTGTTGTATTATTGGTAATTGGTAAATACATAGAGAAAGGTAGTATAATATAATTACTCCAATAATGTAGTTTCATTTGGGGAGCCATGTATATTAATTTAATATCTATTTTTATTTATATATAAAAAAAAGAAGAATAAATATAATGGGTGAAAGGCAATAGTAATTACTTCGACTCTTCGTTTGATTTTATGTTTTTATTACAATAAATTTCAAAGGGTGAAACTTTTTATGGTCTTTTCTTATTTTTTTTTATTTTGATATGATACGAAAGTTAATAATGATATTATTTGTTTGATTTCAAGAACTATGTTGTGCCAAATGTCATGGTTGGGACAAGTTAATTATGAGAGTAAAATTAAGTTGAAAAGAAGGAAAAAAATAGTTTTTTTCAACGGAACGTTGTTTAAAATGATTTTCTACTAATGATGTTTGATTAATCTTTCAAAATATTTTTTATTTTGATTTAATTCTTATATGATTTTTCAAAAATTTCACATCTTTAAGAATAGTTCTACATCGTTAATTAATATTTGTGGTCCTAATTAATATTCATTGGAGACAAATAATGGAGTGTAAACTATAATTTAGATAACAATCAATAACGATGTTTCATAGTGAACGTAACTAAAGAAGTTCAATCAACATCATGAATGAGAGAATTAAAAGAGTAGAGAAGAGAGGAACATGTATTTTAGTAGCTACATATATAGTTATATGACAAACTTATAGAAAATAGTTATAATAACTTTACTGAAAAAGACGAATCTACCCTTTCTCTTATTAACTAACATCAACCCTTAGCTAGCGTTTGGCCATAGATATCCAAATATTCTTGGCAAATATTATTTGAACGAAAATTTGGGTGAAATTTCACCATGTGTTTGGCAATAAAATTTGGGAAATATATTTCACCTTTTTAGAAAAATATGATTTATACACACAAGTTTTAAAAACTATCAAAACTAACTAAAAGTTTGTATTACAAGTCAATTGAATGTTCGTTACAACAATAACAAATAGTGTCCATGACACTAAAGCAATGTGGTAATTTGGAGTGAGTGCAACAAGAATTATTCCATACATCGTGAAGTAGACAAAGCACATGACTTTGTTACCTAGAGCCAAGTTTTAATAATTTTCATCAACAATCATATCATTATTTAATATTCACTAAATATTTCATCACTATTTTGGTGTTCACATAGAAAAATATGTAATACAACGCAAACAACTACTAGAGAGGGTGTTTTTGTAAAAGATAAAAGATTGGGGTAAAATTTTAATTTTTAAAATATTCCAAATAATGAGATTTGGCCCAAATACAAAAAAAAAACTAGTATTTAAAAATTTGGAATATTTGTCAAAAATATTTGCCAAATAATGACAAATTGTATGGACAAACATTATTTGCCAAATTTTTCGCAAATATTATTTGAAAAATTTATGGCCAAACGGACCCTTAATCTCACCTACTATCACAACACATAGTCATATAGTCTTTAATTCAAATTTTTATACAACCTTCCGCTCATTTTAGATATGCGTTTTAATTAATGGCACAAAATTTAAAAATATATATGAGATTTTATAATTTTAAATTAAAAATTAGCATCATGCAACATTATTTTTTTTAGGCTTTAGTCATATGCGATATCTTAAAATTGTTCGTATATTTCACTTAAACACTTCAACTTAGTCATGTATTTATTGAACACTTTATATGTTAAAAAATGAAGACATAAAATGCTGATACGACAAAAAAGTATATCCACCCTCTTGATACACGTGAAAACAATTTCAAATACTATTATTTTCTTTTTCTTGCCAACTCATATAGCTAAATTAATAAGTAATATAAAAAAAATAAAAATAGAAAATGGAAGGGAAGTCTTTCTGATCTTCCTCCTCAAGTATTTCATGTCTCTTTAAACGCCCCACCCTTTATAATTCGTCTACTGCTTTTTTTGTTTTTTGTTTTTAATTTTATGATAATCAGATTAAAATCTCAAATATTTCGATGAAGTTCTATTGTTTCTGATAAAATAATATTTCTATGAAACTCCATTATTTAAAATGAAAATAGTATTTCTTCGAAAAACGTCTATTGTTTTCTAATAATTATGATAAATGTTCACTAATGAAAAGAAGACGAAGAGAATGAATGGACCGTGTTGATGCTATTAGAACGAAAGATAAATGATGAATTAGCTTAGATGGATAATAATGGTGTATTAAATAGGATTCGATGGAGAAAAAGAAAGGAGTAAATGTTACGATTTAGAGGAAGAAGAAGAAGGGGGTGGGGTGGGGTGGGTTAATTCAAATATAAAACTATAAAAATTCCTTTTGCATTATTTAAATAGAGGTTTTTTTTATAAAAAAATATATCCAAATGCCACGTGTCATTGTTTCATTAGTCCATTTGATATATATATATATATATATATATATATATATATATATATATATATATATATAAAAATGCGATTGAGATGCACACATTATTATTTTTTAATTAATTATCATTTTGTGTTAAATAGATATAAATTTGTTAAGATTTAAGTGTTCAATAGGTACAATGCTAAATTAAAGTGTTTAAGTTTAACAGATTGTATATGACTTAAGCCTTTCTTTTTTTTATCTCAACCATAACATGTAAATATTATAATTACGAAAAAGGGCTTAAAATACTTTCGAAGTATTGAAAATGGTATAAAATTACCCTTCATACACCTATTGGCTCCAAAATGTCCTTCTCATTCATCTATTGGCTCCAAAATCCTTTGTCATCCATCTTTGGGTTCAAAATTGACCACTTATTTAAAACCGTTAAATAAGTGATCATTTTAAAATACTTGGCGCTTAACTATTGGTTAAGCACATGACTCTAACTAAAATGTTTCGAATTAGACAAATTAGTAGGGTCGAAGCTAGAATCTCAATTACAGATTCAGTTGAATTTTATGATTAGTTTAAAATTTTATAGAATATTCATTGAATATATACACATAAATTCAAATCTATAAATTTCAAATATAACATCTCTTCTACCTATTAGGTAAATTATTCATGAACGATAAAAAGGATATATAGTTCAATTAGGTTTGTTATTGCTTAAATAACGAAACACAAAATTATACTTTATAATAATCAAATGTCTCACATGAAAACATATCCAAATGAAACTTCACAAAAGCAATATGCAATTCAAAATTTCTTTTAAATTTCTAAACAAATGCACTTTTTTAAAGTTCATGACCTTCTCCCTTTTCAACTTTCTTCTTTTTTGGTCCACATCTCTATAATTCATCTTTTTCTTTCAATAAAGTCCTCATTTTCAAATAAAGAATGCTTGTTGACGTTGATCATGTATGTATATTCTTTATTTATTTACCTGCAAAAAGTTAAAAAAGAAAAAGAAAAGAAAAAGAATCAATTAACGTCATTACCAAAAAGTTACTATCACAAAATAGCTCTTAGTATATTCATTTTTCTTACTAATTTATAGCTAAATGAAATTAATATGAGATTTTTGTTTGATAGTTTATGAAATTTTGTTCATCGTTAATTAATATTTTTGTTTTCTAGTAGAATGACTCACCAAACAATTTGTATATGAATTTAGTAGAATCTAAAAGTAAAAAGTGAAAAAGGCAAAAGGGAAAACTGAAAATTTGTTGTCATCAATTTTAGAAATTGAAATGAGAATAATATTCAAAAATAATTTATTTATTTATTTTTTAACAAAGAAAAATAATAAAAATGTGAGTTCTTACCGTTTCGTCCAAATATTTTTCTTACAAATGTTAAGAAAATGATGAGAAGAGCAACACCAGCTAATAATCCAATGATAAGTGCAAATGTCTTCTCGTTCTCAAAATGATGAGAACCTGCAATTGATTAATAGATAAATTATTAGAAATCTTTACACAAATCGCAGTGTTAATAGCTAAAAACATTATATTTTTATTTTTTTACAAATTACAAAAAAAATCCTTAAATTTGATGGAATCTAGATACATTCCAAAATGTTCTGATACATCGTGTCTCGATTTTGGATACATTCCTTAATGTCCCGATACATCGTGCATCGATATAATCGCATAAAGTGATGTATCCGATATTTCAAATGATAGTATTTTTTTTAAAAAAATATTATAAATATAAACTGTTTATTTAGATAATGTTTTCTAGATTACATTAACAATGTAAAAAGTCTTTGCTCTATCAATCTGTCGATATATATAAGTCGAATCACTAATTGTTTTTCTTACCATGATTCGATTTGGATTCAAAATCTCCACTTGTAGTAAACCTAGCATAACATTTTCCCAAAAACATATTCCCATACGACGCACCGCCACACTCATTTTTCAACCGTCCGATCGCCTCCGATAAACAATCTTGACATTGGCCCATACTTAAATCACCCACACATTGTGCCACACCATGTACATCTAACGACCCACCAACTCTAAAAAGCCCACCAGCCCCATTCAAACTTGTCAAAACCCGGCCCACAGAATCCTCACTAAGCCCATTAGAAGGCCCACATTTATTCAACACACAAGTTTTGTCCTCCACACCAAGAAATGAAGTGTTGTCATACTTAACAAAACATCCTTGTAGTTGCAATGCACCACCACAATTTTGTGAACAAATTTTTCCGATGGAACTCACTGCTTTTGCCACACAAGTCGCGCAATCGGGCATCGATAGATCGCCACGACATTGGTAAACCCCGTATAATACGTCTTGTTTCGTTGAGCCCATGATACTAAACTTGTTGTACGATGAATAAGTTGCTGAGTTTACTAGGGACGTTAAGAGGGAGTTGAGATTCGATTCGTATAGTGAGTTTGGTGTGTATTTTATTTGTGAACATCCTCCGTAGACGAAAGCGTCTACCGAGGAATCCGAATAGGTGAAATGAGAGAAGAAAGAAAGGGAAATAATAGCTATGAGAGTGAAAAGAAAATAGAGTCTTTTGGCCATGTTGAAATTGAGAAGAGATGTGTATTTTTGTGGGAAATGATAGTATTTAAAGTACAAGTACAATAGGTTGTGTTCTTGCTTCTTAAGTTTTGTTTATATTTTATAAATCCCATGCAAAAAGATTTGTTTATAAAAGTTTAAAGGGGGACAGCCTATTCTGTGCTTTTTTCTTTTTTCACTTTTTCTTAACCTTTTCATATGTTATTTAAATATTGTAAAAAGAGTGTAACTTTGCTTAACCAAGTAAAGTTCCTTTTCATAGCAATAATATAAATTTTTATTCTTTTTATTAGATGATGTTATTGACGTAGAATTGTGTAATAATGTACGAGTCATAATAATATCATAAAACTTTTATATTTACCTTTAGTTTACGATTCTTTTTAATGATTACTGAAGTTCTATTTATCGAATTTACATGCTAAAATAAAATAAGCAAAATTATGAAACAAATCCAGATGGAAATGAAGGGACAATTTTTTTTTATTCATCAAATGCTTAATATTTAAGCAGACAATTTCATCATTAGGGTATTACTATCCTTGCCTTTTGCTACATTTATTTTATGAGCAAATGACTGATGTTTAATAGTAGAGTGTTTAATTATGACTTCATAATCTCCATGATATAATGAAGTCTCAACATAACCATCATGATTAGTATTGCTAATTAATCCTTGATGATTTATTCTCCTCATGAAATCATCCACAACATCCCCAGTAGCTAAATTATTAAAATCATTATCAGTTAAACACATTTTAAAACATCCTTGTGGTTGCCATGGTGACCAAAACATTATCCCTTGTACTCCTGGATGTGTATAAAGCTCCCCCAATACATCTCTCAAATAATCTGCCTGCACTCCAAAAAATCACATCGAGTTTAACTTCTGTACACAGACAATATATATTTATTCTATGATCGACACATGTTATAATCCCTAGAGATAACATTTATTCGATATTTACTTCTATCAGAACACTAAGGTCGACTTTGATACAAGTGGATCTTGCAATCAAACTACTATACCTTAGGCCCAATAACATTTTTTTTTTTGTATATAGTATGAATAATAGTATATATATAATTTGATAGCTTCTAAAAATAAAATATTTGAATGATTATTACCTGAAGGGGTCTGCTTGAAACATCTAATTCAGTAATCCAAATAGGCAAATTTGCAGTTGCAAGTATGTCAAGTGCACTTCTAATATAAGGTATAACTGGAGTATCAAAATGTCCTTGTAGTCCAATTCCAAGAGATCCATTATAACCTAAAGTTCTAAATTCCTCAATTTTGGCTAAATATTTAGCTGGATTTGCTTCAATATCATTAGGATTTTCAATTGTACCCCATTCATTCAAGAATAAAAGTGCAGTTTTATCCATATCATAAGCCTTCTTATAATAATACACCGTATTTTCGCCTGTTTGACTCTCCAGATATGAAAAATGCATGTTTTCATTATCAACATCCCAATGCATAACCTTATCGCGATATCTTGGTACCAACGAGTTAAATCTTCTTTCAATCGCGGTTGCTAACAAGGGACGTGGTAGATCTTTGGCCCATTGAGGTAACATATCCCTATTTTCCCAAACAATGTTGTGTCCACGGAGTAACATGGATCGATTTTGGACATATTGAAGCATGGCATCAGCTAAATGGTAGTCGTTTTTGTTAGGGAGTGCTTCAGTTAACCACCACTTCATTTCGTTCTCGAAAACTGTTAGCTTGAACCTTGGATTGTACCAATCTTGATAACCTGTGTTGGTTAATATGTGAGAGCTCATAGCATTGCCAATTGGAAATGAAGAACTTGTTTGTCTCATCATTATTGTTGCATTGGGTATTGGTTGCCCTTCATGATCAACAACTTGTAACTTCACCTTGCTCTTTCTAGTCTGCATGTCACATTTTATAATATCCCAATTAAAAAAAATGAACTTTTATTACAACAAGATTTCAGATTCTAAAAAAAAAAAGGACAGTTAGATGCACTAAACTTTCGTCGATTAAGGGATTCCCAATGGATTATGGCAGAAATTAGCGATTTTCTAATAGTTATATATCTTGTAGCCCTTAGTGGTTGATTCAACTATGTGAACATGTGACCTAAAGAGTGATTTTCTTGTAGTTATATAACGATTGATTCTACGATTTGAACAGGTGACCTTATAAAGATCAAGCATTGATTTTTTTATACCGTCATCACTCAATATATATACATAAAATTTCAAGAAAGTTATTTTATTGACCTTCTCAATGCTTTGATCCTGATGAGCTTTCCATTCCAACAAAGTAAATGGTTGGATAGAGATGCTATCTGCCCATAATTCAATTGAACTAATGTCCTTGCTCTGAAATTAAAACCATAATGTCAATATGAAAAAAAAATGTAAAAAAAAAATAATCACATTAATATAAAGTAGATTGAACAATAATAAAATTGTAGTAAATTGAACCTCAAAATATAACTCAGCAGGGCCAGAAAAGTTCCCATTAAAACCACCCTTCAACATAGACCAACATCCTGATTTTGCAATAGCCCAACCTATAGAGTCGTCAAATGAGCAGATCGAGTCAAATTTGAACATATTAAAAAACAAAACATAATTTAATTCGTTGGATCGATAAAAAAATCGACTAATATATGTAAAATAACATATCATAACTCCAACCTGTGGGAATATCACCATTTGGTGTTCTAATCATTGCTACAACATCAGCTTTTCCATGGCTCACTTGTAACCATGCTACAAAAATAACCGCGACAGAATCAGAATTTTTAGTAACATGAGTTAAAATATGAAATTAAAAAAAATGTAATGAATTTTAACATGGTAGTATGTATACATTCAATAGTTAATTAATGTACCTGAAATAATATACATTGTATTCTTCTCAACATGAATTGTTTGAGAAAAACTATGATTTGGTTGTGTTCTATTTGAAGCAACAATAAAGGTATTGCCTTGTTTTGATGTTCTTGTCTCAATTTTTGAATTTCCAAATGATGTCCATCCATTTAATCCATCATTTATTTCTGGATTTTTAGCAATTCCTCCACTATATTGTGGATTTAAAGGCTCTTCCAAACACTACAAAATATATATATATAACACGAAAAATCGATTAATTCAAAATATTTTTTTCTTAAATATCAACAATCCAAGTTGTTTTTATACTTTTTTTTTTTGGATAGGGAAATTATAAATGTAAATATAAAACATGCCTTTGTAGTGAAATGGTAGTCATAGTCTATGGCATACACTGAAAATCCTGCAAAGATATAATATTGTCATAAATATAAATGGAAAAAATAAGAAGGAGATGGTAATTTTAATATATTTTTATATATATAATATATGGAGATAGAAGGGTATTAAATTAAAGATTAGACAAATTAAATTAACCTGCACAAAGGAAGAAACAAGATATGAGTAAAATGTGACAAAAAACATTATCTCTTTTTAAGGTATTCATAGTTGCAAATTTCAATATTTTATGTTGTGAAATTATCATAAAATGAGAGACTTATTTATAGGTAGAAAAAATTCCATAATTGGGTGTATGTTTCATGTGGTGATGTCATATATACTACTAAAATTGGTTCACAATTTCAATGAAAAATATATTTCATCATGCATTTTTTTTAATGAGCTGATTACTGAAATCAACGAGGGTTGTGATGGAGTGATAAATCGTAGATACTATATTTTTTTTCTTTAATTAAAAGGTCTCGAGTTTGAGTTTTCTTGTGTATATGGAGTCGTCTTTGTTAGGGAGCTATTTATCTCCTAATATGGGACTTTAAAAAAAGAGAAAAAAAAGAGCTAGTTTATGAAAAATTAATTATGTTCTATAACTCAAATTTTTCATTGATTTGCGAGGACGGCAAAGCAAATTTTTTTTATTAATAGTAAATTTTAACCAATTCTCATATTTTCAACGTTTATTTTTTTATGTGTCACACTATCATTTTTAATTTTCACCAAAAAATAATAATAATAATGTCTTTCTATATATGTCTAAAATAACTTGATTTTAAACTTTTTGTTCTAACCTTAGCAAAACCTCACAAATTTCTTACTAGACAACTACTATAACAAGAATTTGCGAGTGTTTAAATGGTGTTTTGCTTATATTTAAGAGGAATATTATCTCATAGGCAATCACTTTGTGTCATTCTTCTATTTTTTGGATTTGTTTGATATTTTATAATTATAGTCACAAATATTATACTTTACGTTTACTTGTGCCATTCTTTTATCTTTTGGATTTGTTTGATATTTTATAATTATAGTTACAATATTACACTTTATTTTAAATTATAAATTTTAAAAGTTTTTTTCTTTAATAAATTTTGTTTTTAATCAAACAGTATCAGGTAAAATTAAAATAGTTGAGAATTAACACATTATCTACCTTATTATGAACATCTACCTAGAGTCCAAAACTACTTCGTTTTTTGTCATAAAATATCGAATAATTATCAATACCAAAAAAATGTGATTATATGTATTTAAAAGGTAACCATTATTTCAATATTTTCTGATTTGCAGAAACAGCCACTTATCCTCAAACCTAGTTGACAACAAACAAAACTCCCTTGAAAAAGAAATAAAATTATCAATAAAACTGCAAAGAACAAAGAATTAATTAATGAGAAAATAATTGTAACAAACTCCACTAATTGAACATTTGGATTCTAACAAACTGAAATAACAAGCTAACTAACATATCCAAAATTAGGCGAATTTAGAATTTAAAAGTTATGTATTTTACAACACTCACAAATTATTATTATAATATATAGAGTTCGAACAGAAATTAGAATTAACATAAATTCGTAATTAATTCTCTAGATCCACCTGAACAACTAGCTATAACATAAATATGGATAATATAAATATTCTAACTAGTTGTTAGTGACATAGACATAATTTTCATGAGAAGTGTTCATGATCTATACTATAATTATTTCTCATAGTCTATGGGTAAAACCACACTGGAAAATAGTCTTCAGAAGGAATGATTTATGTGGTTTATTTATGCACGGAGAAGGAGCTAGATGAGATTCGTGGATTCGAACGAACTCAATAGGTTTACTGTAGATCATGTAATTTATACTAGAAAATTAAATAAATATATATGTATATTAACTTGTGAACTCTTAACAAAATTGATTGACAGTCCAACAATAAAAAAGAGATCATACAAATATTTTTCACGTTAAAATTATAGCTCCGAAACCCCTAAAAATTTAGAACCCCAAATTAATAAGTATTATATATTGCATGTTTAAGTCATTTAACATATTTATTGCTTAGCTCATTTTGATCATATAATGATTACTTTAAAATTAAAATTCATACATTGATCTTTAAGTCAGTATTTTTTATTATAATTATATATATGATTTTGTACTTCTTTAATTAATTTAATGTAATTATTTTTAATTTACTCTTTTATTAAAGATAACTAGAGTCGTTAATAAGGGCTAGGCCCGTTGGGCCGACTTGGCCTAATTCGGAATTTAATAGGGGTGGACTAAGATTTTTGGAGCCAACTTAAGAAAATGGTTTTTAGCCCGGCCTGAATAAGTCTGCTGACTTGAGGAGTTTGAGAAATATCAGTAGGGCCGGCACGTGGGTCAGTAAAAATTAATCAAAAATATTATATAATATTAAATTTTAAAATTAAAGAGAGTCCAAACTCAAAATAATTAGGTTAATATTTTTATTTAGATATTTATAATTTTACTTGAAAAAGAAACTTAATAAATATTATAAAAATAATTTTATTTGCAGATTGGATTAACAAGTAGTAACATTAACATCATATAATATTGTTTTATCGATATTTATGATAATATTTTTAAATTATAATTTATAATTTAATTTAATAATTATTATAAAAAATATAATTTTTAATAAAGTGAGCTGACCCAACAAGTCTATAGCCCACGTACTTGTGAATTGGGCCTACTGTTTTCTAGCCCACACAAAAAATGAATTAGCCTAGCCTGACCTGTAAAATATCAAAGTTTGTATGAATTAGCCCGAATGGATGGACTAACCCATAATGACAACTCTAAAGATAACTTTTTGGGTACAACGACATGTAAGTAATATATTTTAAATTTGAAAGTTCAAATAACATATATTAATTTATTGACATGTAAGTAACTTGTTGCTTTATTTTTATTTTTTACTTGGTCCTATTTAGTGTTCAATATAAGTTAATGTCATTTGAATTGAGTTCTACTTCAGACTAATATCATATATAATTCAGCCAATCTAAAATCCAAAGACCAATTCAAATTAATAATGCTGATATTCTAAAATCTGTAATTAGGGGAGTATAAAATCGAATAGAAAATTGAATCAAATCGCAAATTGAGTCGAACAAAAAAAAAACCGATTAGTAATTTGGTTTGACTTAATTTGGTATTGGAAAAAAAAAGTTGACTATATTTGGGTTGGTTTGATTTTAACTAAAAAAAAACAACCCGAGACCAAACTAATCCGCTTTTATTTTATACATAAAAAGATTTACTTTGATATCATTTTAAAATATTTCTTATACTATTTCATAATTTTTATCTTTTAATGTATTTTTAAGTTTAAAACTTAGAATTCGGAATGGTCCAATAAAGATTATAGTTCATAGATGTTGATGATTATAATAAAACTTAAATAAAAATCAAATTAGTACTAATGAAAAAAGAAAATCAATTCAACACTAAGGATGATAATAATATCCAATATCCGTTCTTTATTTTTACATTCATTTAGATAATTAAAGTACATAATCTAATAATTTTTCCTAAATATTTAGTGTAACGACCTGTTTAGTCGTTTTGAGCAGCAGATTTTATTTCGGGAAAAACTGGCTGAGACGACGGACACCACGACGGACCGTCATGGGCACGACGGACCGTCGAGGGTGTCTCGTTCCAAAACACTTAGGAATTCTGAAATCTGAGTACTGAAATCGACTCTCTGAACTCTGTGACGGACCTGCAGGACGGACCGTCACAGGTACGACGAACCGTCGTGATCCCCCGTTTCAAAACACTTCAACTCTTGAGAATTTGGTACTGGAAACAATTCTCTGAACGTCGTGACGGAAGTGCAGGACGGACCGTCACAGGCGTGACGGACCGTCACAGACTCTTTAGTGAAAATTGAGTCTCTGATCTTTGCGACGACCTGCAGGACGGATCGTCGCAGGCACGACGGGCCGTCACAGGTTGCGTAATCCCAGTCGAAGTCGGATTTCTGGTTAAGTTTTAAAGGGGCGTTTTGGACTATTCCTGATATAATTATATATTTCGTGGGTTTATATTAATAACTCAATTTCTTGGGGGATAAAAGAGGTAACCTTGAGTTAAATTGTGGGTTATTATTGTCATCTTTTACACTTAATTATATGTTAATTAGGGTAAAAGAAAGAGGGTTTGAATAAGAAAAATAAAAAGAACAAAGAGAGGGAAAGAGAACGATCGAGAGGGAGGAAAAACGCAACTTGGGAATTTTCTTGCTTGATCACGAATCTTCGGTGGAGGTAGGTTATGGTTTTGTTTCTATGATATTCGTAGTAAACTCTTAATAGCGAATGATATGTATTGGTAGTATTGTAAACCCTTCTATATGCTTAATTGTATGCTTGCATGAATATGATTATGTGATTGTGATAAAATAAGCATGATGAAGCTATTGAATCCCAAATCTTGAAAGAAACCCTAATTCACTTTGTTAATGATGATGCCTTGGTATAAAAGAAGGCTTGATAAATTATATAATGAGA
>CM064963.1:79861893-79890261 GCA_032847665.1 Solanum chilense
AATATATATATATATATATATGTATATATATATATATATATATATATATATATATATATATATATATATATATATATATATATATATATATATATATATATTTAACTTCCACTATTAATGTATCTCCCATTTAACATTTGAGTAAAAATAAATTTGACCCTTTACCCTAATTAGAATTGTGATATCATCATTACGATTGCATCAAGTAATTTTTGTCACTTAAATTTTTAATTTTGAATTATTATTATATGACCCTATTGTTGCCCCTACACTACAAAAAGGAATGTCCTTTTTTAACTTCCTAAGTTCAGAAAATAGAAATAAAAATTATGCATTTCCACTAATACAAAAATATATAAGAAAAGAAAAAAACAAAAGAAGTTTAATTTACAAAAACGAGAAAGTTATTTTGTTATTTTTCAGATTATCTCAATTATTAATGAATTTATGGGGCCTCTAATACACTTTAATGAAAAACACATGCAACAGTGCTATAACAAACTTTAGCGTATCATCACATATAGATAAAAAAGAAAACGAATAAATTAATTTAAGACTTTTTAATAATGTTTATAGAAGAAAACAGTTTTCTAATACCAAAATAAAAAGAAATGGATAAGAAATCAATCAGTGGTAGAATATTTTGTAGCTTTAATTATAGAATATTTGATGGGATTTATATTAAGAGTAGAATAATTTTTACGCATTTCAGATTTCAAGATTTAAAATAGTCTATTTTTGATAGTTAATTTTGGAAAAATGCATAAGTAACCTCCCAATATATGTTCGAAGTCTCAAAAACACACTTATACTATACTAAGATCCAATTAACTCCTTGAATTTATTTTATAAGTGCATCTCTAAAATTTCGCGTATAGGTGGGCGGGGGTAGGGGGTACTTGTGCATTTTCCTGTAAAGTTATTGTGACTTATAGTACTTTTTACATAGTTTATAATTATATAAATTTTATTTTTAAAAAATTGAAGATTTCATGAACAAATATTATGTTAAACTTAAACAATTTGAGTCTCGAAAAACAAAAGTGTCACATAAATCAGGACACATGGAGTACTTGTTTTATTTAATTTTTTTTTTAGTCAATTTATAAGAAAATAATATCTATTCTTTTTTACTTAAACTCTTTAATATTAAGTTTTTACATAAAACATTAAGATCACAAGATAAAAGTTTTAAAAAAAATTCATCTTTGTGCCAAGTGAAATCAATCAAATATAGAAATTGAAATTGAGGAAATACTTTGCTAGTGTTTGGCTTGGATTTGGAATCAGATTTTGAAAATTGTCTTTAAAATTCTTTTTGACAATAGATTTGACCATTTTGGATCATATTTTGAAATATATCCTAAAAAAATTAAATTTTATGGAATTTCGATCACAATACTTTAAACCTTTTCAAGTAAAATGCATATTTAAATGTAACATCAAGCTTCAAAAACATAACTACAAAACTCAATATTTAAAATTTTAAAGAAGAATCTATAATCAAACAGAAGCTTTATATTCATCCTCCATTTCAATTCAATACCATTTATATTGTAGGGCTTGTTATAGATTTATTTTCACGTTTGCATGTATCTAAAAATTTGTAATTTAAACACATCAACATATCATAATAATAAAATAACAAAATAAGGTTCAAAAATATTTTATATGAATAAATTAAAAATAAAGGATTGAGAATATCATTTGGGTCTAAGTACAAAATTACGTGTTTACTAATATAAACTCTTCATACTAACACTTTGTTTAATTGCTTATATATATGAAACTCTAAATATATGTATTATTTTATGTAAAATAACACATGAAATAGGAAATAAAAATAACACTACACACACATTTAAGATGATAAATATCAAGTTATAAACATATTTTTTAATAATAAACTACTCATAGCATATTATTATCAAGTTATAGCATATCAAGAAAAAATATATTATTCTCATTAATTTTTTTAAATAATAATTAACTTATTCAAATAATTACATTTATTATTCAGTTACCTTTTTTAAACCAATGTAGTTAATTAAATTAATTATTTTAAGTTACCTTTCTTAAACAAAACTCTTAACTAGTGTAAATTAAATTAAATATTATATAGTTACCTTTTTTAAAAAAATTACAAAATAATAGGGATTTTATCATTCCATAATTAATAACTACCCATCAATATCTAAAATAATTAGAGTTTTTTTAAAAAAACTGTCATACGTTATCTAAAAAAAATTAAAAATTATATTCCCCAAAATATTGTTCTTCCCCAAATCCTCACAAAATCATCTCTTTTGCACGCTTAACAATTGTTTTTTCACCAAAATTTCGCTCAAGAAACTCACTCTTAACAATCTTCTTCACTAATTCTCCCATTTTTGCACTCAAATCTTTCTTTTTTGCACTCAAATCTTCATCTCTTGCACTAAAAAAATTGTTTAATGTCGAAGAGAGACAATGAAACCCCACAAAAAAGTAGAAGGTTGAATGATGAAGCAAGCTCAGAGGAATTTCATGCTCCATCTTTCAAAATTTTATCACAAACAAAAACTCAGCCTTCACCTTCAAAAGACAAATCTAGAACAGGGAAATCAAAAATGAAAAAAAAACAAACAAACATCCTAAGGAAATCGACAAGAAGAGAAAAGGGAAGGAAAAGCAAAAAGTAGATGAATCTGAGAAAAGGGCGAAAGGAAGAGGAAAGAAGAGGAAAGGAAAACAAATTGAGTACTCATCAGATTTTGAAACTGATTTTGTAGAAGAGTTGATAAAATCAAAATAAAAAAAACCAAGAGCATCTGAAATCGATACTTCACATTTAGAAGAAAAAGAAGAAACAATTAAACCCAAAAAAATTTAAAGGTTAGTAAAAGTTTTTTTTTAAAAAAAATTAAATTTAAATTATCTATTTAATTTTTTGTTCTAGTTTCGAGTTTAATTGTGAATAGTATAGTACATTTTTATGTTCTGTTATTTGTGTAAAATACTTAATATATAATTTTAGTATTGAAGTGTGTGAAATATTTGTATCAAGTTTTTATGATATTGTTGAATATTAATATCCATAATAAAACTACATAATTTATGTTTTGATTGTATATTTAGTGTTGAATAAATTGTGTATGAAAGAATGTTGTATGAATTATGTATGATTCACTGTATGAAATAACATATTTTTTTCTATTACAATATCAATATATGAAACATGTATGAATTGTGTATGATTCACCGGATCAAACGTAGATGTATATATGTCTATGATTCGATGGTGGGAGGATCTGTTCATTCAAGGAAAGTTAAAGAAGCTGTTGATAAACTTGCAACCATGATTCCTTTATTTCTGACTAGCACAGGGTTTTATGGCAAAAGGCTTGATTTGTATGCGAATAATCTCCCTGATTATCAACAAAAGTCTCACTCTGAACCTCTAAGTATCAAGAATGTTACATATGTTCATCAACAAGAAGAAAGTTCAAAGTATGTATACTTCTTACATTATTTTTTATTCATTTTATATTGAAATTGCTTTATATTCATTACAAATTTTTTATTTTTTCAATTTTTTTACAGTGATTGTGGTCTATACACATCTCTCTTTGCCGAATACATGAACAATGACGTTTTTGATATATCACATATTGATATTGATTCAAAATATCATCGTCAAAGATATGGTACATTACTTTGGCATTATGCAAAATCAAAGAACGATGAAGGCGCAATAAGTGAAAGTGAAGTTACAAGAACAGTTGCAAGCAAGAAGGGTGGACCTCGAACTCATAAAGAACAAGTTATGGACACCACCAATTATCCTACTCCAAAATTCCGTAACAGGAAGTAGAAATCTTCATGTCACAATGTACATTTTTTTGAATGACTTGTTTTTTTTTAACTTATGAACAATTTATGTAATTTTCCAGTTTTTTTATTATGAATACTGATGGTTTATATAAATTATTACTGATTATTACTAATTAAAATTTTTTGTCTCACTTTAAAATATAGGAACACTGTATGAATCATGTATGAACATTATATGAATTATGAATGTCATATTGTAATTTGATATATAGAACATAGACAAATGTTATATATATACTTATTTTAAATTTTTTTATATATAAATGACAGTCTGCTTCAATATATGTTTTTTAAAAGTTAAATGTGTATGATTTTTGTATAAATTGCACTTTTCAATATGTAATGTTAAATTCTTGCATAAATTTGTTTTGTATGAATACTATATGAATATTGTATACTTTCAAATACAAACAGAAACAATTGTTACTTATATTACTGGTATGAATAATGTATGAAAAATGTACGAATTATGTCATATAAATTCTTACATGTATAATGTATGAAAATTATATGAAATTAGTACTGACATATGATTCAACATGACAGTATGATTAAATATACAATTATACCTTAATAAATGTGTATGACATTTGCGTAAAATTATTTTGTATGAATACTATATGAATACTGTATATTTTCAAATATATTTTTCAAAATACAAACAGAAACAAATGTTACCTATATTAATGGTATGAATACTGTATGAAAAATGTATGAATTATAACATATTATAATTTGATATGTAGAACATAAACATACATTATTTTTATATGCAAGTATTGATTGTATAAATGTATATATTTTGTATGTAGTCCTCATTCATTATGCAATAACTGTATGAATGTTATATGATTATATGACTTATTAATGTTAACATTTGTTAATATATGAACAGTTGTATATACAATGTATGACATTTGTATGAAAAGTAATATGATTCCATAAAAAAGCATGTTATAACAATGTAAACACTTAAAAACATAGATGTAACAGTACGAAATCATTGTTTTTTGTACAGGATAATTTGTACATGTCTTCCTATCGTGTCCAACATGATGGCATCTACTGCATGTGCTTTTTGTCCTCTTAAATTTCACATCTGCGAACCCCTTCCAACGTTCAAATTTGGGTCTTCCCGCTGATCTTTTTGGACCAGGCGACATCATTTTAGGCTCTGAAATATAACTTGGTATATCCCATATACTCTCGCACGGGATAGGCACGACAGGAATGGCATAAGCATCTTCGAAATTCATGAGGCTATAAAAAGCAGAACAGAAATATGCTTCATGTAACTTCCTGTACCGGAGAACAACAATTGCATGACAATTCACTTATATATGCAACAACAAAATTTCAATTTAATACACACTTAATATAATGTTTATACACAATTCATACTATACAATTAACTGCTACATACAATATAAAATTCAATTTCATACACAATTTATCCAATTTAATAAAAAAATAATACACAATTAATCCAATTTTTATACAGAATTTATACATATATTACAAATCAATCACTGATATATACAACCAGAAAAATTGGCTTTCATACATATTGCATACAATATTTATATACATTACATACATTAATAGTACAGTTTTCTTATTTAAACAATATACAAAAAAAAAAAACATCTGAAAATTTAAATATAATATGGAATAGCTTTTACCAAAAATTCACATTTCATTTAACGTTCACACATTATTAATACAAATTGTCAGCTATTGTTCATACTTTTTCAAAACAAAAACTTCAAATTGATCAAAATCTCTAAATTTTTGTATTTTATACAGTAATCAAATATCACACAGTCTTCATTTTAATTACACATCAAAATAAATTTAATATTACGAAATATTTATTATCAGAAACACTGTGTAATTGTATCACAAAAAAATAAATCAAATTCAACATATGCAATATAACAGGAAAAAAAATACGACACATTCCATACATGACAACAAAAGAATATATATATATCTACAACCAATAATTTATACTAAAAACATAACAAATCATAAATAAAAACTAACCTGATGAATTCCATTTGCCACCATGTTTAATTAAAATTGACACAATTTTCTCCATCAAATCAAATCTAAACGTTTTCAACCTTCAATTTTAATTTTTTTTTTTTAAAAAAAACGATAAAAATATAACAAAATTCAAATATAAGAATAATCTTCACTTTCTGAAAAAAATAAACAAATGGTGCACGTTTATGAAAAAAAGATAACAGATTATAGTTTTTTAAGGATAAAAATCAATACTTATTAGCATTTAAAACAAATTGAGACATTTATGGTGTATATCTATTAATAAAATATTTTCAAATCCCTTAAATTATGCACATTTGTTATCTGTTAATATGTTAACTACATTCACGAAAATTATCCAATTTTAATTTATCATTTTTTTATTTTTTTTCGTCCTAATTTTACAGAATTAAAATTAACATTAATTTATTTTTAAAAATGCTATAACTTGATATATTAAATGTTATAGAATGAAAATCAAACTCTTATGCCATAACTTGAGAATATGACTACATAAAATGCTATATAACTAATTTACACAAATAGGAATACATATAACCAATAGTTAAATATTTTTATACATATCATAGTGGTAATTTGAGATTTCAAAGTAAATACGTGCATATAAATATATAATACTGATCGATACAATTATTATAGGGATAATTGTATATAATAGCAAACTAATAATCTAAAATAAATGGAGTAGCTACGGTTTGATATAATTGTGCTCCATAGCAAACGTTAGCCAAAGTTTGTCAGTCGCCTCTCTCCCAAAAATCTCGCTCGCCACTCTCCCATTCTCGTTCGTCACTCTCCCTCTGCTCGCCTCTCTCGTTTTATACACAGAAATGTATAAATTGTGTTTCTGTTTTGTATAAAGCGAGAGAAAATTGTATATACACAGGCAAAAACATATATCTTCGTGCTATACACTTAATTATACAATTTACAAACATTTTACTTCAATTCAATTGTACACAAATGCAAATTTTATACAAATATTGCAGCGAAAAAGGCCAACGAATTATACAATTGCAGTGAAATACAATTTTCTCTCGTTTTATACAACAAAAGTGTATATATTGTATTTCTGTTTTTTATAAAGCGAGAGAAAAACATATATCTTCTTCCTATACTCTTATAATTATGCAATATACATACATTTTACTTCGATTCCATTGTATGCAAAGCAAATTTTATACAAATATTGCAGCGAAATAGGTAGCGAATTATACAATTGTGCATTATACAATTGCACTGAAATAGGATGGCGAATTATACAATTGCAGCGAAATAGGCCAGCGAATTATACAATTTAGGCCAGCGAATTATACAATTGTATATGTATAACGAATTATACAGTTTTATGTTTGCTATGAAGCGCAATTATGCAAACTTTGCTATAACATACAAATATGAATTTTTTGTTTGTTATATGTGAAAGTTATCCTTTATTATATCGTGTCTTTTAGTCTAAAATATTGTACAATAGCTCATACAACATATTATGCACATGAATGCAATATATTTTACTTCATTTTGAAATCAAAACATCGTTGAACATTAATAGCCATTTTACGAAAATTCCTTTTAAAGAAAGGAAAAAAAGTAGTAATAATAAATACTAATTTAATTTGTTAATTTGTGATATCATATTCTTTTAAATTAACTAAATTATTTTTTAAGAAAATTCCGTAATTATTGTCTAATAATTCCACAATCTTGAAACTTTCTACTAGAAAAAAAAAACACCCTTTCTTCCTCTACATACACGCAAATCTACATCGGCTTAATCCAATTAGTGGCCTAAAATAAAAAATAAATCAAAAACTTAATTTTTAAATATTTATAATTTCTCTCTCTTTTTTTTAATAAAAAACTTTATATTTTAATATACCAAAATATTTTTACCTTGTGCTCTAACCTATCATGTGAAAATTAATTTTAAAAATTGATAAAAATGTAAAAAAAAAACATTCTTTAATATATAAAAATGAAGTAAAAAAAGAGATAAACAAATTAAAATATATACTATAATTATTTTGTTAAAAGAAAAAAGTTTATAATAATTTTATTATTACTAATAATTTGCGCCTCTAAAGCGGATGTCTTATTTTTAAAGGGAATAAGTAGTCACTCTGAATCAATAATAATTTTTTCATACGCAAAAACTTTGAAGATTTTTCATTATGTCTATGATTTCAGATCTCATCAATCTTAATTTATCTGAATGCACTAAGAAAATTATTGCCGAATACATATGGTTAGTTTTTATTCCCTTTAGATTACTTGTGTTTTTTTTATTTATGATTTTTATGTTTTTTCTGTTCTTTTAGGTTTTTGTGTCAGTGTTTTACTCAGACTCTTTAAAAATATGGAAAGACTGCATGTTCCGTCCTCCAAAAGTAATATATAGTTCTTGAGAATTCGATACAGACACAACAACATTTTTTAGATTTTCCAATTAACATTGGGTAAATCTGATTGATCATAATTTTGCAGTGATTTATGATCTGTTATTTTTTTATGTATATTTTTGTTATGTGGGAAGTGCTTTATTTTATAGGTAATTCAATTGATTTGATCTATATTTATGTATTTTTTTTCTTAGGAAGTAGAAGGGCAATTGTAAAAAAAGTTTCTTTCTTATGGGGAGACGAGCTACAATCATGTCGGAAAATTATACTTTATAAAATATAAGTTTTATTATGTATTTATAGCAGATGTTGAATCCTCAATCCTCAGGGTCAGCATAGAAGTATTTTTATGAATACTGTTACGATTCGAACCTGTGACCTACTAGTGTTATTTTTATGATTTTAATCTCTTAACTTTGGTATATCTTTCCATGTTTTTTGTTTACTAGGATTGGTGGATCAGGCACTGATCTCAGGAGCAAAGCCAGGGTATTACATAGTTTTGATTATTAATACTTTTATTTACTAACAATATATTTCTATTTTTGAGTGATTGAATATTTCTAACATTAGTGATTTTCGTTTGGTTTTATAATTTATAGACTCTTTCAGGTCCTGTTAAGGATCCTTCAGAGCTTCCAAAATGGAACTATGACGGATCTAGCACAGGGCAAGCTTCTGGAGAAGACAGTGAAGTGATCCTATAGTAAGTTTTTTTGTTTAATTTTGCAAATATACGTTTGTGAAGTTTCATCATTTGAATGAGATCATCTGACGATATTAAAATGAAATTTCATCAAATAGTCCTCAAGCAATTTTCAAGGATCCATTCAGGAGAGGTGATAATATTTTGGTGAGTTGGTTTGTTAATTGTTAACTATCTCGCAATGTGTATTACTTTTGGAGGATCTAACGTGCACCTGTGTGTTATCTAATCGTCGTTTGTTTTCTTAAGGTCATGTGTGATGCTTACACTCCAGCTGGTAATCCCATTCCAACAAACAAGAGGCACAATGCAGCCAAGATTTTCAGCAACCCTGTTGTTGCTGCTGAAGAACCATGGTATTGAAAACCTCGATTTTTTTTTAGATTTTTTAACATAAAAAGGTTTTCTCGAGAATCAACATCTCATAAAGGTAGGGATAAGGTCTGCGTTCGTCTTACCCATCCTAGACCCCACTTGTGATATCACACTGGGTATACTGTTGTTTTTATCCTTGTTGTTTAAAAATGTTTTGATTGTTGGATTGATTTTTCTAATTAGGTATGGTATCGAGCAAGAGTACACGTTGTTGCAGAAAGAGGTTAACTGGCCTCTCGGATGGCCTATTGGAGGTTTCCCTGGACCTCAGGTACTAATAATACCTTAAACTCTATATGGAGTTTTGGTGATTTGGAGTTATTTGTGTTATCTATTTGAATGATTTGAAAAACTGAATTTGAATTCTTTTTTTTCGACATTTAGTGTTGTGATCATCAAAATACTTTTACAGATCATAATATTACTGAGTTTAGAGGAAATTTGATGATTTGAAACACTTCCTTTGCAAACTCAAAAGCTCGAACTTGTTTGTTTTTCTAGCATTGGCCTACCCTCCAGCATTTACGATTCTGTTATTTTTCGCCTTAGGGACCTTACTACTGTGGAATTGGAGCTGCCAATGCTTTTGGACGCGATATAGTTGACTCACATTATAAGGCATGTCTTTACGCTGGAATTAACATCAGCGGTGTCAATGGGGAAGTGATGCCTGGACAGGTATGATATAATGCCTTTTCATCCTACATTCTGTTTCCGTACAGAGGCAAATTCAGGATATAGAGTCAGTGCGTTCAGGATTATGTTCTTAAATTTCTTTTTGTATGCAGTGGGAATTCCAAGTTGGTCCTGCTGTTGGTATCTCAGCTGGTGACGAAGTGTGGGCTGCACGTTACATTCTCGAGGTATTATACTTGGTTGTGTTAAAACTTTTTACCATTTCAATCTTCAATCTAGCTCGAATGTTGAGTTTGATTGTTTCACTTGCTCGTTTGTATTCGTGTTTAACAGAGGATTGCTGAGGTTGCTGGAGTTGTTGTTTCATTTGACCCAAAACCTATCCCTGTGAGTTTTCTGTTAATATATCTTTTTTACTATTACTTTTAATGTCGGGTTGATATGCTCTGAGGCATGTATTTACGTCATGTTTTATCCTGTTTACTGTCAGGGTGATTGGAACGGTGCTGGTGCACACGCAAACTACAGGTAGATGATATTTGAAGTGTTGAAACGGATTTTATGAATAAGTAGTTATGTGTTGGGATAGAAGTTCTTTATCGAACTTCCTTTCCCCTGCTCCCTTCTTTGGCTCTCGCGTTCTCTTCGTGTGAAAGTAGTAACGCGGAATGTTTGTTTCAGTACTAAGTCTATGAGGGAAGATGGAGGCTATGAAATCATCAAAAAGGCTATTGAGAAGCTTGGATTAAGGCACAAAGAGCACATTGCTGCATATGGTGAAGGCAATGAACGTCGTCTCACTGGAAAACATGAAACAGCTGATATCAACTCCTTCAAATGGGTACGTTAGACTATCGTTTAATTCCCTCTCTTTCGTGTTTACTTAGAGGATACGAGTAATGTTGATCTCGAGTGTCTGTCTCATTCTATGTTGCTACATTGTTTGCCCAGGGTGTTGCCAATCGTGGCTGCTCAGTTCGTGTAGGTAGAGATACAGAGAAGGCAGGGAAGGGATATTTCGAGGACAGGAGGCCTGCTTCGAACATGGATCCCTACACTGTTACATCCATGATTGCTGAGACCACAATTGTCTGGAAACCTTAAGCCGTTCATAAGCGTCTTGCTATGTTTGCTCGAACCCTACTCATGTCTGATTCTCTAAATATGCATAGCTTTTGGAGGATCTGATACACACTCGACAACATTTTTGACGAGTCTTGAACAACATAGCTAACTTAGAGGATTATTGTTTCTCAAGTCAATAAATTGAATAGGGTAGTCTTATTTTATTTTCTTTGAATAAATGCATTCTATCAAAGGCTTTGATTTGGTAATGTTGTTAATGACTATGTTATTCTTATTGATTTTGACTTATTTATGTTGCTTATGAGTGCATATCTTATGTGTTTTAACTGTATACTACATTACGTCACAGGTAAAAGTTGACCTACAACAACAAATAATGGTAATTAATTATTTGGAAAAGATATAAAAATTTCTGTAGATTTGGTCCGAAAATTCACTTTAGCACTTAAACTATACGAACGTTTAAATAACCTCTTCACATCTTTGAAATGAATTAAAAACCATCCTGAGATTATTATTCCACTCTCACTTGTCATATCATAGTCATGTAAGTGCCACAACAACCCCATATTTGCACCACGACATTAATTTTTTCATCATTTTTTTTTAACAATTCTTAAAATTAACACTATTAATTAATTCAAAGTGCATTTTCTAAAATTAAAATTAAAAATGTTGACCCATTTTCATTTTACCCCATACCCACCCGTTACTTCTTTCTTCTTCCTTCTTCTTCATCATTTCTAACTCTTCAATGTTCATTTTCCCCTCTTCAATTTTTCGACCATGTCCATCATCCAAACTCCTTTCATCGTAACTCTCAAATCACCGCAGAAGCTCCATTACTAGATTCTCCGAAACACCAACGAACAATCGAATCACCACTTCGCCATCACTTTCTTCCTTAAGACACCATTAACAGTAAGTTTCAAAGCACTTAGACGGAGCAACAAAATAACAAAAATCAGCCCGTTTCTCTTCCTTTCGCATCTTATTTGGTAAACCTCCAACACCGGAGAGATAAAGAATCTACCATCACTGTCTTCGTTTTTGAAAAAATCGAAAATTAAAAAAATCACTGATTCTACCTCCGCAAAGTCCGATAAACTAGCAAGTTTTTTCGCTCCACTGAAAATCAATAAAATTTATATGTATGAAATTGACGTCAATAATAAGATAGTGGTATTGGATTTTGTGGATTACTAAAGAGATTGTAAAATCGAAGTAGTTAATAGAGTTAAGGTGAGATGGAGGAAAAATTGATGCTTCAATGGGGAAGATAATAAAATAAAGAAAATAATAATTAAAGTTTTATGAACCAATAAAATTATTCATATATTTTAATATAAGTTAATATATTAAGAAAATAATATTTAAAATATTTATTATATATTGACCAATAAAAATATGTAATTTGTATGATTTTATAACATTTTTTTCTTTTTTAACTCCTTCATACGCTATTAGGAGAGTGAACTCACTCTCTTTACTATGTCATCCTCTAGGGTGATTTTTAATTCATTTCAAAGATGTTAAAGGATATTTAGCGCTCATATAGTATAAATTCTAAAGTAAATTTTTAGACCAAATTCAGAAAAATTTTATATATTTTCTGTTAATTATTTATTGCATAATTGATGATATAGTACATGATTCATAAAAATAAGATAAAGAAACATATTAGCGTTGGTTAGATTATAGATTATTCAAACAAGATTGACTACTCTTCTTATTTTTCGTGTGATTTCACACTTCAAATATCAATTATATTTTTTCCTTATCTAAAATATCATACACCATTTATGTATTCAAATATGCCTCGAAGTTGATTAGGACAATCATTATTATTTTTTTATTTTTTTTACATGAATTATCCTCATTTAACTCAACAAGCTGCATTTTTTAATTCATAAATAGTGATAGTTCAAATAAAAAAATAAAATAACAAATAATTAAAATGTAAAATTTCTGAAAGTAATAATAGTTCAAATAATTTTTGAACCATTATCTTTTAATTTTTGTCGTGTTATCATCCTTTTAGATTTCTTCCAAAATGATTACATGTGAACTAAAGAGCTAAATATTCTATAACTATTAAGTCTTCCATTGGTTGATCTAAAGTTGCTTCACCATTATGCTATCTATGAGTTATAATAGTTCAAAATGATTTTATCAGTAATTAATTTACAGATTAATAAAAATTAAATTACCAAATATATATTTCTACTGTCGATTAGCGCTTAAAATTTATAACAATATCAAATCTAATGACAAGTAACTAATGTTTTTAAGAACTTTTGTAACGACCCTCTTAGTCGTTTTCGAAATTCCAACTATTATTTTTATATTAACCTTTTTAGTAGATTTTATAAATAATTTATATGACTTGTAACAATGAAAGACATGATTTTTAGATTTAATAAAAGACTATTTTATTGCTAAAAAATAAAAATAAAAATAAAAAAATAGAAAAGGAATTAATTAAATAAATGTATAAAATAAAAAAAAGGGGCAAAGTGCCCTAAACTATTAAAAGCCACACACGGAGAACAAAAGAAAAGAAAGGAAAAGAAATTACCTGGGAAACGATGGTCGGCATGGGAACCGCTTAATCTTTCATCTAGGTAAGTTCCAATCCTGCATTAATTTGTGTATTTGTTAATATGCTATGCTTAGAGGTCAAAATATAATAAATTATTATTATTATTATTATTATTATTGGTAGATTGAGAAAGGCGAATAAGCAAATTTTGGTTTGGAATGTATATGCTCGTTGATCATAAATATAACTACAGTGGGTAGACTTTGATTATTTTGTTTCTGGAATAATCATTATGTAGTCATTACCAATTGATTGTTAAGTTAATGGTTAAAGTGAATTCAGATTTTTGAGCTAGATTTTTATTACCAGCAAGTTGCTGCCACTGATTGGTTATATCAATTGTCATTATTGGATAACGATTACCATTATGGAATATAGGTTTGAAAGAAAAAAAAAAGGAATTAAATTGGATTCCTCTAGTTGGTGCAACGATAGATTATTTGAAAGTTATTAATTTTCTTGAAATTCTTCTTTTTATTCCGTTAAATTGATGATATTATGAGAAATTTGAACTTGATCCTAGATTTGAAATTCATAAAAAAAAAAAACATACGAGTTGACATGTTAATTGACATCAAAATTTAGGATATTAATTTTAGATTGGTGTATGTTTTTAAATCTAGACAAAACCAATAGTAATATGGGTGTTTTTAGTTTTGAAGTCTTATCCTTATTAAATAATTGGATAGATTGCATTGATTTGGAAGCTCAACGAAAAGTGAAGGCTTGAATTTTTGGAGTCATTGTTCGACTACTTGAGGCAAGTGGATTCCTAAACTCTTGTTAAGTGTATGAAATGCGTGTATTTCCTTGTGGTATATGTGTGGGAGTAATGGGACTTGGTGATGGGTTGACTTGTCCACATTGATTAATTCTAATGATGAAAAAAAAGGGATAACAAAAGGCAATGTGATTAATTGTTTATATGTGATGTGTTGAGAAAGGGACGAAGGCTTGTTGAATCATTGTTGATGTAATTTCATGTTTATGTGGTTGTGAACTGTGCGATGTTATGAAAATGGTCATCTCCTCATTATTTGTGTGAACTTGTCATCTGCATTATTCTGAGGCATTGGTTGTGACAAGTGTTATGTGCATTGAGAAAGAATGGGTACTTAAGAGGATGTACCATTTCGAGGGACGTATCGCGCGCCGCGATGGATACTATATTTCGAGGGACGTATCGCGCGCCGCGATGGTTCCTATTATCGAGGGTTGTGTCGTGCGCCGCGACAGATGCATGGACAGATATGTCCCCCATGGGTCCCGGACTGAGAGACAGCGGGTGTGTATTACTAGGTCAGACATGCATCATTATACTTGACATTGCATTCCATTACATTGCACATACTTATCATTAGTGAACTTGATATTGTGTTTTGCTGATCTAGTGATTGCCTTTTTACGGAACTTATGATTGTTGAATACTGAGCTTGTTATTGAGGATATATAATTTGTTGAAGTGTTGTTGTTGAGGATATGCAATTTGTTGAAGTGTGTTATTGAGGATATGTAAATTTGTGGAAGTGTTGCTATTGAGGATATCTAATTTGTTTAAGTGTTGATGTTGAGGATATATAATTTGTTAAAGTGTTGTTGTGGAGGATATGTAATTTGTTAAAGTGTTGTTGTGAAGGATATGTAATTTGTCTAAATGTTTTTGTTGAGTTACGTTCTATGTAAACTGTGAGTTATTAGGTTGGGCTGATGTTTATGCAGGTTGTAGTTGTGGAGGTTCGGTTGGGGTGGTAGGAGTACCCGTATTTCATCCCCTTAGCTTGTGTTTAGAGGTTTACTTGCTGAGTACCGTGTGGTTTGGTACTCACCCCTTGCTTCTACAAATTTTTGTAGGTTACTAGCCCGGACTTTTATGATATATTCTCTTCTTTTCCGAGGCTTCCTGGAGATTTTGTGAGGTAGTTGTTGGTCATCTCAGCATCCCTCCTTACTCTTATTTATGATTTTGTTCTACTTTAGAAACAATATCATATGAGACTTATATTTTCTTTTGATCCGATTGTAATACTTTAGAGGCTTGTACACGTGACAACCAGGTTTTGGGGTATAATGTAAGTTGATAGTAAATTTTCCGCATTTTTATTGTAATAGTTGAGTTTTAGGCTTACTTGTCTTGGTGGGATAAGACGAGTGCCATCACGTCCATTTTTGGGTCGTGACAAAATGGTATCAGAGCCCCAGGTTCATAGGTCTCACGTGTGTACAAGTCGAGTCTAAATAGAGTCTCGATGATCGGTACGGAGACGTCTGTACCTATCTTCGAGAGGCTGTAGTGACTTCTAGGAAATATCTTCACTTCTTGGATTCTATTGTGCGTACTTGATCTCATTTTGATTCTTATCGCTTCACTCCATTCGCTCTCATTTATGTGATGACTCGTGCGTAGTTCCTTTTGTGAATCATTGGCATGTCGTGTATTGGTTTGATGTTTGATCTGGTATTAAAGTGGAAGTGATATACTTATGAAAAGGATTTGTGGTTATATTTTGAATATTAAAAAAAAATTAAAAAAAAAATTAAGGGGCTATGTAAGTTTAGTTATCCTAGTAAAATGATTAGTACTTGTGTGGTATATACGATATTAGAGTGGTTAACAATTGGAAGTGGGGTGATTAAAGGGATGACTAGATAATTGAGTTGTAACTTTGGAAACTATAATCAGTAAAGTTATCATAACATGAATGGAATTCTTAGAAAATGATGCACCAATTAAGGTTAGAATTTCTACTATAGTAGTATCGATGCTTACTTGGTTGGAGTTATGGAGTGTGCTACTTTTGATATTGACCTGAACTATGAAAGAATACATATAGCTTGGGTTAGATACAAAACTAATCTGGTAATATTTTACAGCTATTTGATGGATAAAGTGTGTGACCTATTTGGGAACGATCTTCTCAATAGATATGATATGTTTTAGTGGTGGATGTAATGAATTTTCACGATGTGTTACTAGTGGTTCATGAAAACGGACATGTTGATTGTTAAGTGCAAATATTAACTACTTAAGGAGTTATCTATGGTATACATGCTCATATGATAAGATTTGGTGTTGAACTCATATTTGAGAAACCAACTAGCTTGTTAATACGGATGGATATGTTAAGCATTATTTATAAGGAAGCTTTTAGTGGTGGATCTTTGGTATGATATTGATATGTTCAGGTTGTGAAATGTATTTTGTGGATTGTAAAGGAGTGTTGATTTCATCGTAAGCTCCATGGAAGTGAACATACATTAGGACGATAAGCTTATAAGTAAAAGAAGTTTCAACAAGTATATTAGAGTAAACAAAATTGAGAATTTTAGTAAGAAAATGCGTTTAAAATTGTGTTAGTCTTTTGAAAATGATTGGTGAGTAGCGTGGTTGCAAGGAAAGCTGTGGAAGATGTTGAAACACCACTTGGATAGAATTTAAAGGAGCTAGAGTCATAATGAAAAATAATAATAAATTAGTGGGATATAGTGTAGCCTTCAGAAAAGGGTGACAGAGTAAGGATATTTTCTCTCATTGCGAGGTTTAAGGAGGTATCTTTAGAGGGTTTGAGAATGGAGTTCAGAGATACGTGATTTCATCTGTTTTGCTCAGGTTATGGTAATATGTAGTGTCACAAGTTCAATAGAATGATTATACAAAAATAAACTATTAAATAAAACTTGAGAAAGGAGTGTACGGACGTTCAACTCAAGTATGATGATTAGTTCTTTTGTGATTTTGATTTGGTAAGGAGTACGATAAGATTTTTAGAAAAAGATATGGTAGGGTCAATGAAGAGGCGATCAACGATAAGTAAAATACGTTAAGTAATTATTTTTTTTTGGTATGAGTTAATGTTGTAAGATAATGCAATTATGTTACATGGTTGGGATCAAAACTTCAAGTTTACATGGTGAGTTTAGATTTGTGATAGTGTATCTTGTCAAGGTATGAATTGGTAAGGTAAGGAATGATCGATCACATTGAGTATGAAGCATTTAGAAGGACTTAAAATTTGAGTAGTATATTTGGTTACTTTTGATTGTTATACCTAAGGTTTCCCATATTGTTGGCCAAACAAAAAAAAATATAAGACTGGTAAGTGAGTTAGCAAAAAGGAGAAAAAAATTATGGTGTATTGAAGAGTTAAAGTTATTTGAAATTTCCGTCGTGGAAAGATTTTAAGAAAGACAAAGAAACAATAAGACCTCTCGTACAAACATTGGATTCGGAAGTGATGGTTGTAGTGAATTTCGCCTTTGAGTTTAGATATGACTATGAGATGTGAACTAGTTCGGCACCTACTTACTATGGGTTTATTATTAACTTTTCTAAATATTAAGTTTTGATTGGGTTACAATAAATGACGTATTGAAGATTATACATGGTTATGTCGAACTAGATTGTTCAGAATGTGATTAAGTAACAAATGGATGTTAAATAGTGTGGACCTACAGTTTTACATGGTTAATGAGGATTGGAGGGGATTAAAAGTATTTTGTTGACGATACAAAATAGATTGTTATAATGTGTTACATAGACATTTTATGGTGAGTAGTGGTTATGAGACTATAGTATACATAAATATTGGAGTGTCGAGGGTTTCTTTGATTTATTGCATGAGGTAAATTATGGTACAGATGGTGGTTGAAAATGGTATATGAAAGTTTAGGTGAAGTTGACATTAAGTGTGACTTAATTATTTTACCCTAAAGGAGAAATAGATTTAAAAATTAGTGTTATCGGTCTTGGGTGTGACTTATATCTATCATGGGACGCTTAAATGGAAAGATAAGAAACCATAGTTCAAAGTCTTGGAGACTACAATGTGCTTGCTAAGAAGAATGTGATACTACTGACGGTGTGAAAGTAAGGTAAATGGTTGGTGTGGTTATGATATTTGTTAATATTAAGAGTGTTGGCTTTGATGGAGTACTGTGAGAAGTATGCGGGGTTTGGCAAATTCAGCATGTGTAAAATTGTAATGGAGATCAGACTGGTTGATTTTGGGTGGAAAAATAAATAAATAAATAAATAAATAAAAATTGAGGGATGTAGTCAGATGAATGGAAATATTGATATGGGAATTATGGAGAAAGTATCTAGTGTTATTTTACCTTGATTTCGTATATTCTTAAGTTGACCACCTACTTCGTTTCAGACATGATTTGGAGTATGATTCATTGCATATGCCCACGTTTTATTTTTTTACATCTATAGGTGAATTCCTAGTGGTGGATCGGATGTACCGATCCTCTTATGTCCTCCTTGATAGAGTAGGAACCTTTGACAGACTTGGTCATTTCATTTATCATAAAATTGGCGTTGTTGAAATAGTTCATGTATCTCAATATGTCTACAGATACAACCTTGCTTATGAGAACTAACAGAAGAACTTCCATGAATAGTTACAGTTATTTGATAGTGTTGTTAGAGGTTCTATACACATGAGTTTATCATTAGCTAGGTGTTTACCGGATAATTTTCTTCTTTAGGTTAGGAAAGTTTGATTTTTCCTCAATAGGTACCCCATGCTAAAGATTAAATTTTTATAACTTAGGCTCGTGAAAAGATTGTGTTGTGAAAAGGGAATCATGATAAAATATGTGATGGTATGTGCATTATAAGTGTGTGGTCGCTGATTCAGGCTCACTTCTAGTTGTACCCATTATTTATCCAAAAAGATATCTTAGTTTTGGAAGATAAGATTCATCATAATAGTTGTGTTAAGGTCAAATGAGGTTGAGTTGAGATGAAGTTCATGGGTTAGTATGTAGCTTGACAATCACTTATGATATGTAGATCTGTCAAATTCCCTATAGTTCAGTTCTTGGTAGTTGGTCTTGATAGAATGGTGTTAAAGATAAGCTTTCATGGAGAGATGAACAACGACTCTGGAAGATCATGCATTAGATTTTTGATAACGTCAATAATTCTTCCTTCTCATATATTATCTTCGAGGACGAACATGATTTTTAGTGGTGGATAATGTAACGACCCTCTTAGTCGTTTTCGAAATTCGAACTATTATTTTTATATTAACCTTTTTAGTAGATTTTATAAATAATTTATAGGACTTGTAACAATGAAAGACATGATTTTTAGATTTAATAAAAGACTATTTTATTGCTAAAAAATAAAAATAAAAATAAAAAAATAGAAAAGGAATTAATTAAATAAATGTATAAAATAAAAAGAAAAGGGGCAAAGTGCCCTAAACTATTAAAAGCCACACACGGAGAACAAAAGAAAAGAAAGGAAAAGAAATTACCTGGGAAACGATGGTAGGCATGGGAACCGCTTAATCTTTCATCTAGGTAAGTTCCAATCCTGCATTAATTTGTGTATTTGTTAATATGCTATGCTTAGAGGTCAAAATATAATAAATTATTATTATTATTATTATTATTATTATTATTATTATTATTATTATTATTATTATTATTATTATTATTGGTAGATTGAGAAAGGCGAATAAGCAAATTTTGGTTTGAAATGTATATGCTCGTTGATCATATATATAACTACAGTGGGTAGACTTTGATTATTTTGTTTCTGGAATAATCATTATGTAGTCATTACCAATTGATTGTTAAGTTAATGGTTAAAGTGAATTCAGATTTTTGAGCTAGATTTTTATTACCAGCAAGTTGCTGCCACTGATTGGTTATATCAATTGTCATTATTGGATAACGATTACCATTATGGAATATAGGTTTGAAAGAAAAAAAAAAGGAATTAAATTGGATTCCTCTAGTTGGTGCAACGATAGATTATTTGAAAGTTATTAATTTTCTTGAAATTCTTCTTTTTATTCCGTTAAATTGAGATATTATGAGAAATTTGAACTTGGTCCTAGATTTGAAATTCATAAAAAAAAAACATACGAGTTGACATGTTAATTGACATCAAAATTTAGGATATTAATTTTAGATTGGTGTATGTTTTTAAATCTAGACAAAACCAATAGTAATATGGGTGTTTTTAGTTTTGAAATCTTATCCTTATTAAATATTTGGATAGATTGCATTGATTTGGAAGCTCAACGAAAAGTGAAGGCTTGAATTTTTGGAGTCATTGTTCGACTACTTGAGGCAAGTGGATGTTGACACCCAATTTTGACCCACGTTGGTATTACCTAGTTGTGTATATAGCCGGTATATCCTGTGTATATTCGAAACCAATCCAATTCTCAAGACCAAGCCCCTTTATTCCTTCCATCAGCCCATTCTATTTAATAATCCTCAACCCAACACATTAACCCCCAGGCCCAATCCCTCAAGCCCAAATTCCCGTTCCAACCCATTATATTCCTTACCCGACCCAACACCTAATACCCGACCCAACACCTAATACCCGACCCGCGACCCGCTTCCCCTTTCTTTCCCCTTCCCCCCAAGCGATTCCCAGAACAAGAAACAGACGCCAGAAAAGAACAAAAACGCAGAAAAACAGAAGCCTAGAAAACGGAAACCCCCCAGACGCGAAATCGCGTCTCCCTGACGCTCTCTCCTCGTCTCTCCCCACACTCTCTCTCGCGCGAAACCAACCAAAATTCCCTTTCCCCAGACCCTCTTCCTCACGCTGAATTTCCCAGAAACCAACACCCTCGTGCGACCCCTTCCCCACACGAAATCCACGAAAATTCCCCCCTCATGCGCGACAATATCCTCAAAACTCCCGCGACTCCCACGCTCTCTCCCTCATCCGAAAAAAACCTCTATTTATCCCTCTATATAATCTCCCTCCGTTGTCGGAAAGAGGGATCTTTTTTTGCTGGTTGGGGGGAAACTTTTCAGAGAAAGAAAAAATTGGAGTTTTTTGGTTGGAGATTTCTTTTGAGAGTTGAGAATCGAGTTGTCGGAGAACATTTGGTTTCTTTACTGTTCGCGTAGAAGAACAGAAAGAAACAAGAGTGCGAAGCAATAGCGAAGAGAAATCTAGAGGTCGCGTTCTTGTTCCGGTGATACTAAGTTCGCAGAGGAGGTCGTTGCTCATTCCTGCTCACCATCCCTGTTCGCTGCCCAGGAAGAGGTATAGCTCGCTCCCTTTCCAGCTTTCTCTTCTCTTTTTGTTTTCGGCGCGATGATACTTTATTGTGGCTGGCGTTTGCTTGAGTTATTAGTCTAAGTGTTCGTATGTGTCGCTGTTAATCAAACATGGCTGTCTTTCGTTTGTTCTGGATCGAATATGTTCAACCGTTCAAACGTTGGGTATACATGGCTTGTCTGTTGTGAACATAGTATGTTATATTTGTTGGGTTTGGCTGCCGTTAATCTGATCTAGCGAGGAAGCTGTTGAAACTCTTTTCCTTTGTCTTCTCCTGAATATCGACCTGTTTGTTAACTCCAAGCGAAATAGATATGGTTGGGTCGTATATTCGTTTGATTTGAGTGTTTCATTCTCTAAAGTGTCTTATGCTGTGTAAAATCTGATTATTATTTTTGAAGTCTTAGTTCCTCTTTCTTAAGATCTGGCAGCCTGTTGATGAATTAGGACTGTGAGTCATCGATTTCCTGTAGGTTTTCTTTCGTAACATATCTTAATAGCTACATGTAGTCCTTCTGAGAACTGGTATCGTTTTTGTGTTCTTATGTCTGAGAATTCCTATTACTTTTCTTTCTGAAAGTCACGCAACTGTTGTTGTTCCCAGGAGTGTATTTACCTGGGTTGAGGTCTCTTTGCGAACTAACGTTTCTTACTTAAATCTCTTGTTGCTCTATTTGTTGACCGAAATGTTCATAGTGAATTGCTTAAGTTGTCTCATTGTTCATCTATGTTCTGATCTTCTATCTGCTTAAATATGTGATTAGAATTTATGATCGTATTGTCTCTCGGTTCTGATGTGAAGAATTTTATTTGGTTGGGGCTTGGAGTTATAGGTATATGTGCGTCTTGAAGTGGTTTCTAGCCTTAGAAACCATTAATATTCTCGTTTGTCTCTCTGTATCGGGTCTAACTTTACGTAATCGTCATCAATGTATGGTAAATAGTGGCATAATCTGGGGAATAAATAAATTCACCCGTATTAAATCAAAATAGGTGGCCACCTAGACGTTATGCTTTCCTTATGCATGAGTATAGTTTGCAATCGCCTTTTAGGATCATATAAGGTTGTTTCGTTATTCTGCATCTCTCTCGAAAATATGTATATTTTATTAAGTTAGTTTTGTTCTCTTGTATATGTGTCCATTGGATCTTATATTAATTCCTTTCGCTTATTTTGTGGCATGTAAATCCGCTTGAGTCCCGGCATGAACTCACGCCCCCTTGCATTAGCGGAGAGTCGTAAAGATTCACAGCTTCCCTTCATCGAGTCACCCGATAAACAATTTTGGGATCAAAATTCCAATGCAAAATTCCAAGAAGATCCAAGAAATTCGAACGCGTCGGATTAAAATTTTGCATTTTATTTGTAACGGGCATAAGCCCCCGTCGTTTTTAAGTTCTTATATTTTATTTTATATGTTTAGAATAGGACAGGTGATTGGGTAAAACCCAAAAACCAGTGGGTCCAAAACTCGGTCAAGGCGAACAGAACCCGAGTTGGGACCCAAAAATCTCCCTCCCCCCCTCTCTCTCTCTCTCCTTACTATTTGTTTTACATGTTTGCTTGAATATCGTTAGCTTAGGATTAGAATATCTCCAAACCCCGCCTAACACCTTTCATTTTATCGAACTTAAAAAATTAAAACTGAATCTTAAAAACAATAAAATTTCAAATTTTGCAAGTTTGTTTAAAGGATTCAACTAAAACATAATTTCAAAATAACAGATTGTTTAAAATTCATGACATGTTTAGATGAAACTTTAAAGAAATTCAACTTTGGAATAGATTTGCAAATTACAAGATAAATAAAAAATATTTCAATTTGTAAATTTGGCCAAGTAAAATTCTAATAAAGTTTCAAACTTCGAAATCGCAAAATAGTCAAATATTGTTAATTGCTGGAAAACCGTGTTTAACGGAGTGTCTTAGGTGCCTTACACCTTCCTAAGACGCTAATAAGGAATCCCAAACCCCCTGAAAATATTTTCAAACAATTTTTCTGTTTAAGTTTTTTTGGAAATAAGTTTTCTTGATTTTTTCTTAAAAATTAAGTGGCGACTCCCTAAAGTCGAAAATCCTTTAAAAATAAAACAAACACCTTTCGAAATAATCATTTTTCGATAAAACAGAAATAGCGACTCTGCTGGGGACTTTGGAGGATTCTAACCTTAAGATTAACGTATTTGATTATTTGAGTTCTATTGTTCAAGTGTTTAAAATTATTCAGATTTGAACTGTTGCATGCATAGCATACATACTTCCGTCAAACGACACTTGTTACATTTTCCACTAAAGGACGATTATGCGGGTTCGCAGTCGTTCGTTAACCAAAAATCTTCTCGGGGTACCCTGACGAGTGTAGTTGACTACTTGATAGTCAACGATCGTTAATTGTCCCAGCCCAAGTAGTCCGCTTGGGTTACCCAATCCACTCTAAATACAACCCACTCTTAGTCAAACTAGGATAGAGCGAAATCCAAATCCCAAAAATAGTGCATTGGCCTAAGATAACCCGACACCCAAGGAGTGTCGGGCCCATTAGAAAAGTCCACCTTGAGTCCAAAGAGCCTACGGCTCGATAGGACACTCATGTTTGTTGTTTTGAAGGATGTATTGCGTGTTTAACTAGCTATTGTATCGGGGGGATTGAAATTAACTAGTTGTATAATTTTTGTAGATGTCAAGTCAGTTCCTTCACTTCAAAATGGTCACTCACGCACCCGACATTCTTCGAGTATGGTGGGGCAATCTTAAGGAGTGTCAAAAGAGAGAAATCTCGATTTACTTGGGTCACCTACCTTCAATAATGGACTTCAAGGTATGGCGCACGTTTATCGAGGTCATCACCCGATTTTGGGACAATAAGAAGATGGTCTTTCGATTTGGAGATGTCGAGATAACACCCACATTAGAAGAGATCAAAGACTGCCTTGACTCGATTGGGACGTGTGGCAAAAGGAAAAAACGTCCCAATCATCACATTCTCCTGCCAGATAGACCAACCGAGACTGAGCTAAGAGACATATTATCCCTAGTGAATGAGAATTGGTTAGAGACCCACAATATTCCACTAATGAGGTTTTTCGAGAGGTGGGGGCACGACAATTATTTTGGACTGTTCCCGGATGAATTTCATGATTACAGTACTTGGAGGCAAACTCAAGCTATCGCTTTCTCTGCATGTCTCTTGGGAACTATGGTATTCCCTAAAGATGAAGGAAAAGAGATCGACACACGGGTAGTGATGGTAGCGAATGCCATGTTCAGAGGAGTCGGTAAAAGATCTGAAGAAAAGAAATACTGCTGCTTGGTCCCATTCATCTTGTCCGACATTTACCGATCCTTGAGTCTGTGCAAGAACGGGTTCCCATTTTTCCAAGGTTGCAACATCTTACTCCAATGGTGGTTGACGGAACATTTATGTAAAAGAGACAAACCCCAGCCACAGGAGTTGGCCGAACCGAGTCAAACAAGTCCTCTCGATAATTACGAGTTCTACTTGAGTATTCGTAAGTTTCCAATTCACACCACCAGGGATGCGTGGGCAAGGGTGTTTTACGATTTGAAAGAAAGAGACATACAATGGGTATTACCGAGCTTCAGGTCTCAGATGATAGCGGCCCAAGGGGCCAAACTGCCAGTCTTAGTCCTTCCCGGCATCAGAGGATTGCATCCTTATAACCCGACGAGAGTGATGCGACAATTTGGGAAAGTTCAAATCATACCCGTCCAAGGAGATGTCAGTTCTTTCGTCATCGATTACAATGGGAAGGACAAAATACCTTTCCCTAAAATTATCCTCCAGGAATGGGCCGGACGTGTCAACATGAAGTGGGAGGTTACCGAAGATAGGTATGGAGCTGGGTATATTAACGAATACAAGACATGGTTGCATAATGATTTGCATGGTGTAGTGGATCCAACACCACGCACGGGTCGGAAAATGGAAGACGTGGAGACAAGGCTTCAGATTCACGCGTATCATTTTCAGCAAGAGTGGGACCGAAGGGAGCAGGAATTTCATAAGAAAGAACTGGAATTTCAACAAAAGGAGCAAGCGTACCAACTCCGGGAATTAGAAAATCAGAGAGTCTTGGCCGTGACGTCACAAGAATTAGCTGACACAAGGACTTGTCTAATGCGTTTGGACACTATTCTGGATGAGCAGATGAACACCTTACAAGCCGTACCAACACCTTCCAAAGCTGCGTTCGCTGAGCCATACGTGTTCACCAGCAAGTGCATTATCCGAGAAGAAGTGGAGAAGGCCAGAAGAGGAGCTGGATCATTGACCCTTTGACTCCCCTGTGTGGGATTAATTTATATATGTATTTGCACTACATCCCCTTCCCAAGATGTATCCCGTTTGATTTTGATTGTGTAATGAACGCTATGACATCTAGTGAAATTTGTTTTCGGGGGTACAATTACTTATTTAAATGGCGCAATACATCCTTCAGATCGCTAGGCCTACCCTTGGCACAAAAGGGTCACATGCATGTTTAGGACACGATATATCTGTTTAAATGTTTATGTGTTATGTCACTTTGAATGAGGATGTCATAAACCCACTCCTGGCCGAAATCACCAAAATATACAGAAGTCACTACGACAAGATGTCCGACCAAAGTTTGCGAGTCTTAAGTTTCTCACAAAAAAAAAAATCGCAAGCAAATTCCTGCTTGTGGAGAAAATATACTCATGTTCTCATTCGTGGGTTAAGATATCCTCAAACAAAGCGACTTGTGTGTTTATCTATTTTCTGTGCGATATTATGCATTTTGTACTCAGGATATGCACTAACAAATTTGCCTTTGAGTTTGTTTTACCTTACAGGTACCTCTTACTGATCTGTGTCGATAAAGCTGGCAGATCACCACTACTTTACCAGATCAAAAAGTCCCGCAGATTCCTTCCCCGAACCAAACGCAAATACAGATATGGGAGACAATAATGAACAGGTCAGCCTCACAGACGTCGTGGTGGCTCAGCCCACCGCGGTAGATCAAAGTGAGCTTATTGCGCAGCTAATGCAGCAGATAGCAGATCTGAGGGTAGAAATACAGCAAAGGCAAGATACGCCTCCGCTCGGGTTTGGCCCCAACTTTCTCGGCGCAAGACCGCCTACATACTTCCCTTCGTCCAACTCGGATCCTACTCAGCACCGTCCATCGACACCCGTGCATAACCCCGCCGGAATAGATATAACAGCCCAAAACCCCCAATATGCGTCAGTCTCCTATCAAACTCCCTCACCACTCCAAAACAATCCTCTACACCCCCAAAATACTCAAACAGCCACCCTACCCCAAAATCAAATCCAAAATCCCACCGCCTTCAATTCCCAAACACTGCATCCCCACTTGACCCAAAATACCAACCCCCAAAATTATCCGCAGAATTATCAAACCGCGCAAAACCTACCAAGCCCTTCCATAGCTCCACCCCTCCCCAAAAGAACCACTTTCCAAGTCCCTGTCCCGACCGAGCATGAGGTGCACGGCCCCGAGTTGGACCATTATGAGGAGCAAGAAAGAGAGTGGGGGGCGAGGGAAGAAGCGAAGGTAGACATAAACGAGGAGATCAAAAGGGTAATGAAAGAATTACAATGCACTCCTGACGTCGCCGATTTGAGCTACGCAGAACTATGCATCCACCCAGACTTGAACCTGCCTGAAAACTTCAAGATCCCGAAGTTTGATACCTTCGTAGGGGTGGGCAACCCCATGGCACACTTAAGAGCATACTGTGACCAACTCGTGGGAGTTGGCAAAGATGAAGCGTTGCTGATGAGGTTGTTCAGCCAGAACCTGTGCGGTGAGGCCCTGGAATGGTTCACGTCGCATGAGACTCGACAATGGTCCAGTTGGAGCGCCCTGGCTAAGGATTTCATCGACAGATTTGCATACAACGTCGAGATAGTCCCTGATCGGTACTCCTTGGAGAAGATGAAACAGAAGCCCACAGAAAGCTATCGAGAGTTCGCATACAGATGGAGGAAAGAGGCGGCGAGGGTGAGGCCTCCAATGACAGAGAAAGAGATCGTAGAGGTGTTCATACGGGTGCAGGAACCCGAGTATTATGACAGAGTCATCTTATTGATTGGCGCCAAGTTCGCCGAGATAGTCAAAGTAGGTGAGACTATCGAAGATGGCCTGAAGTCGGGAAAGATAGCCCGAGTGTCTGCATCACCTGGGTCTTCCGGGCTGGTAAGGAAGAGAAGAGAGGAGGTTAACGCTATCTCGCACGGGGGAAGAAAAGCCCCCAGAAACTTACCACATCCCCAAGACCGCTCCTACCCTCCATCAAAGCCTCATCAAGCCTATCGTCCAAACTCAAATCATTCCGGCCACTACAATGCCGATCCCACTTATCCAGAGGCCCATATTGTGTTGTATCAGAATCCACCCCCGATTCCCCAAAATTTTCCAAATTATCCCCAAGCCTATCAAGTCCCTCTCCACTACCAGAATGTCGCTCCCAGCTGCGCTAATGTACAGCCAAGTAAAGCGGTCGTGTCAAGTAAATAACCCAACTAGTGAGGTTGGGATCGTTCCCACGAGGAAAATAGTCTAG
>CM064963.1:79890361-80093438 GCA_032847665.1 Solanum chilense
TACATATCATGATGAGAGTGGTATAAAAGAGATAAGTGTGTTTCTCAAACTAAAAAGTTATAGTTTAGGTATGAAACTCAAACTTTCAATAGTTTAGGTATAAAACTCAAAAAAGGTATAGTTTAGGTATGCTTTTGACACTTATCTCATTTAAAAATTGAATATTCATATTCTCACACCATCACACAATAGCGTCTACACTATAGTTGTTTGGAGACTTTTGTTTATGGAAAGATTTATTTTCTCAACGGTTTTAATATTTTCTTTTATATTAGTTTTCAGAGAATCATATTATTTCTTTAGTATATTTTTATTTTTCATTTAATTTATCACAAATATGATTCTCAGTTGTAAGCTTCCGAATGATGTTCTAATCACTCTCAAATCTAACAAGTTGTATCAGAGCACATGATTTAATGATCCAATGGAAAAAAATTGAAGACATGTTCAAGGCGGTTTCAAATCTATGTGATGATAATAAAGATATTTGTGCAACTATATGTGGAGAAAATTTCAAATATATTTTCAAGAATAGTGCTAATTCATACTTTATAACAAAATAAAACTTGAAACCGTGATTACTTTAAATCATGGGTTCCAACTTTCAAATCTTGCAAACTTTTAATGTTGGGACTCCACTTTTATTTCATGTATCTTACTTTTAACACTTGATTTTCACTTTCAACTCATGCATAATTTTTTTAACGCATGACCTCCACTTTCAACTCATGCATACATATTACTTTGAACGCATGAACTCTAATGTCAACTCTGCTCATAACGTTTAACACATGACTCCAATGTTTAATCCATATTTATTTTCTTAAAAATTACGGTACACAATAGTGATACATGAAGATTATGTAATAAAAGAGGTTCAATGTTATTATGCCAAAAAATTCAAGCCAAAAGAAGAAATTTGTTAGGGTTTTGCCCTGATTTTCTTACCTTATTTTAAGTTTATTTAAAAAAAAAATCAAAATATTACTATAAATTCTTTAACTTTTCCCGAAAGGAAAACATTATTTTCTTTCATATTTGTTATATTCTTTCCTTAGAGCAAAAGTTTGGAGATTTACAGATTGAAGATCCATATTCTCATAGCATAACACTATAGCATCCACAATGTATACATTTAAGAGTTTTGTTTATAAGGAGATTCATTCTCTCAAGAGTTTTAATTATTATTTTTTATATTAGTTTTCTATAATAATATTATGTCTTTAATATATATTTATTTTTTATTTGAATTATCACAAAATATGATTCACACTTGTAAGTTCGCATGACGCCTTAATTACTTTCAAACCCAACAGTGCACTTCTCCCGTTAATAGGAGGTGGGTTATTGCATACTCAAAAGATAGTTGGGCCAAAATGAGTTACACTAAAATAGATTGAAAACTAGGTCATCATTCAACCCTTCTATTTCATACTAAGTTTTAAATTCTTTGTTTGTTTGAGTATCTAATATAAATACATGTCTTATGATTCCATGACTGTATAGAACATATCAAATATGAAAGTCTCCTTTTGAAAATATTTAAATAAAATATCTAAAGGGTCAATTCAGACTACATATCAATAATCTTTAAGTGAACTAAATTAAGCAGATCAAACTAGGTTAAGTTAATAAAATAAATGGTTTAGGAGTGGCATGTCACGTCTTGAGCCTACACCTTAGACGTGACTGATACTCGAAAATCATTATTGATCCCCAAGTGAATCATTTTCCTGGCTTGGCTACTTAGCGGAACACTAACTCAATCAAAAACAAGCATCAAAACTGAAAAATTATTTTAAAATAATTTATTAAATATCAAGCTATTTGAAAAATACTGAGTATTATCCATAAAGTTATAAATAAAATATTTGAAACTGAATACTAAAAGACTGATCAACATTGTCTATCTATGAAACCTTTATTCTAATAAAGATAGGTATCGGGAAAACCCATGATACCTCAAAATGCTACTACTAACAAATCATAAAATTGAAGTCCACCGAAAGCAAGAAGGCTTAAAAAAAAGTTGACGAGCGGATTATGTGATCTCAATTAACATCTATTGATGATCCTAAGTACATGAATCCACATCATAATAAGATGTATGTACAATGACATCAGTACATTTAATGTACGAGTATGTAATATATATATATATATATATATATATATATATATATATATATATATATATATATATATTAGAAAGAGAGAGAGAGAGAAACATACTTTACTTTATTGGAGAGTTTCTCTAACCGACAACCACCACTAAATTCTCGTGATGATACAACGTCTTACCCATGTTGCTAGAGATCCACTATACTCTGATGGTTGCTAGAGCTCCACTATACTCTGATGAGATATAAAGTGCAATTAAACTGGTGTATCTACTAAAAAGCTTTCTTAAGATAGGTGAGGAGTATTTCATCTTGCGGTATGATCCTATCTATGTTGGCTACCCATTTTATGGGGATTGTGAAATATATGAACTCTCCCCCGAATTATTGCTCAATACTGCTCCTAAAATATATATTTGTATGCTCATATAAAATACTTACAAGGTTGAGATAATTATTCAAAAAGACATCTTCAAGAGAAAACTGGATTGTACTCAATCTTTCTGAAAACACCTAATACTTGTCTTAAAATAATACTCTATTGTCAATGTGAAAATTATTTTTTTTATAGGATAAATAAACTTTCTCTTTATCAAGCTAAAATACTTTTGAAAACTATGCATGCTCTTAAAAATAGTAATTCTTTTCTCAAATGAAAATAGTACTTTTGAAAATATTTGTTTTCTCTTAAACTCTTCTCAAAATGTACTTTAAAATACTCTTAAACTCACTTGAAAATTCACAATCAATGCGTGGAGATAAATGCAGAGACTTTCAATGAAATCTCATCAATTAGGGATCATGCGAGATACAAAGATGAACAACAACCCAAAAAATCAATATATAAAATATCATTATGTCATAATTAAGAAGTCGAGATGCATAATAAAACCCCAATTCATATTTAGAATTTCATGAAAATTGTGGGTAAAGTACTCGACTGAACTCTTACTAACTAAATTTAGTTGTATGGCGTGTGGATGAACGAATCCAACACTGTTAATAACCTTATATATCTAGAAGAACAAAGTTCTTAAAGAATTTTGAAGAACTTGATTGGAAGACTTCAAACATTTTGTCTTCCTTGTGATTTTCTTGAAGATGAATAGGGGAAAAGAATATTGGATTGAAAATTTTAGAATTCCATAATAGAATCTTGAACTTGGAGCCTTTAGATCTTGAGAAATTTGAGAAATCCAATCTTGGAGTTCTTGATCTTTGGAAGACTGAGAATTGGAGATTTTAAGCATTGATATACGTATAATGATGTTATTAAGTTGTAAGATGGACTTACGAGAGTCGATTTAGGGTAAAAGGTCAACAATACCCTTCTAAATATGCAAGAAGACCATAAAATCAAAGAAATTGACCTTTTAATTTTAATGAATCCAATCAACCAAATTGGCAATCTAGAGGTCTTGTCACACCCTGAACTACTCTCGAGACGTGGACACGGGACCTATGATCACAAGTGAACTCAAGCTAACCCTGATAGCATGACATGAGCATATTAATGATAAGCTGAGCAATAAAACCAGTGCGGAAGCTAAATAATAATGAAATGAAAGTGATGGAGAATAACTATATACTAAAACTGAATATATGAAATCTAAGAGTCAATACAAAGTAACATCAAACATCACTAAGTTGAATCTAACTATATCTGAAAATAGTCTCTAACTGACTAGAAGTTTTAGGACATGCCCCATCCAAGTCTAGCAAAACTGAAACTAAAAGACTGATATATTGAAAAGATAACATGACCATTGTCCTCGAACAATGAGGACTCACCACTAATATTGCTGAACTGGAGATAAGAAAATCATCTAAGCGTGATCTAGATGCTAAGAACCTGAACCTACATCACGAAAAGATGTAGCACAGAGTATCTGTTAGTACTTGAAAGGTACTGGACATATAGGATAGAGTAATGTTGAAATAAGCATATAACTGAAAAAACAATAAAGCAAAAGTATAATCTCAGCATGATATAGATACTGAATACTGGCTAACTGAATGCAATGACCAAATAATAACATGTTGAGACTGAATATTGACTAGACTGACATGCGGTCAATGAATGGAATCTGACTGAAATCTGGGAGATACTAATAACTGATCATAAAGTCATGTGAGCTAAATGTGAAATCCGGTGTATACGCCCCATCGAGAGGACTCAATATACCTAGCCAAATGTATAGAGGCAAATTGGCGTGATCACTAAAATGATGCCCACAAAAGGGACTTACAACCTACGTGGCTCGTAGTTTTGGGATTATATAGGTGACTAGCCCTAGTCCAACTCAAAATTATACTACTCCCAATCGATTAAATGATTAACACATTATAACTGAATTTCTAGAATATACTGGATAGCTCAAAAATGACATGCAAACGGGGAATACATATCAATATATTGTTAATGACACATTCAAGATTGGCATGTATATCTAAAATATTGAAATATTTGACCTAGCATGTGTAATTCAATAACTAAAGAAATACATAGCTAGGATTCAGAAATTCATTCAAGAAACGAAGTAATAAAATGATAATCTGATTTGAAACATTAAATGAACTAATTCATGATAATATGTTGAAGTTCTAGAAACCCTGGGTCTAGTTGATAGTAGGGAGTCAAGAATATGACTGAAATCTAGGGACCTAATGGGATAAAGTAACCCAATATTAAAGTCCCACATACCTGGTGACTAATTCCAAGGGAAAATCTTTCGATTTTGGGGTTGGAACTAATGGATTCTTGTTGCATCCTTGAACTAGGGTTGCTCGACCACTATCTCCTTTTACGTTCTAATTTTTTGAGTTTTTGATGAATGATCTGACTTAGGTAAGTTCTAGTTATGTTTTTAGGCTAAAACTAAAAAAACCCACATATTTTAAGGTTAAAAAACATAGTTAAGGGGTCCAACAAAATAAGAAAAGATCAAAAGACCCCTGACATAAACTGCTGACGGGGCTGACCACAGTCACCTTTGCGGAAGGTAAAGGTCCTTGTGGTCCTCACTTGGTCCTGTGTCCTGAAGGCTTTGGTCCACAGACCATCCACGGGTCATGTGAAAGATCACGGATCGTAAAAGTGTCGGTGGTCTTCACTTAGGCCTGAGAGTTTGAGGGCTGGCAAGGGAGTCTACTATCTTGACTCTACGGCGTCACCACGGCCCGTCATCAAGACCACGGACCGTGAAGGTGCTCATGGTATGATATATGAGCCTGGTGACTTCCAATTTATGACCATAGGCATGTCAATGGACCAAGGACCCTATCACTATTCGTGAACCCTGCCGTGATTCACTCAGGTAGTTTTCTGCAAAACTTTTCTAGGTATGGTTTTTGAGGTGTGACATGTCTCCTTGTTGAAATTGTTGATGGTTTACCAAATGGGGATTTAGATCACCAAAATAGACAAATTTAAGGTTTTTGGGACAATTTGGTGAACTAATTCGTTGATTTGCCAATCCATTCAGCAAGTCGCCAAATGGGCAGGTGTTCTCACCAAATTTCCCCGCCCAAACATATTCCAGTAAAATTACCTATACTTCATAATCTTAACTCAAAATAACATATATTTAGTGGCGTTGAAAAGATTACTCATAGTCCTACAATTTGAAAGGTAATATACTATCTAATTCATTATAGGATAAGAGATATAATTGATTGAAGTTGACCAAAGTAGAATCGTTTATTGAAACTCAACTGGTAAGGAAGTTTTCACTCAACTTTATGCTAGGGGATTCTCGTTAACTAAACTAATCTCCATATTTGTTATCATATTAACAATTGATCTTAACACCTATGCACAATCAAGAATAACTTTGTACGACCTTATACACAAATGAAGAATGGTTCAGATTTTATCTTAGAAATTTTTAGGGTGTTACAAATAACATTTCTACCCTAATCCTAAACTAAGTTGTTGCTTGTCCACGGACTCAAGGTCGACCCTTGGACCTGACCTTAGCTAAGGATCTATCTGTCGTCCTAGGAGCAACGTGCACTATCTATAAAAAAGTTTACACATGAGAATTCCACAAACCAATAGGACTATGGACGTATGATAAAGAATCAAAAGAAAGATTCTTCCAAAGATATCTTATAGCCCATCAAAGATAGGATACACATGTCTCTTCATCAATCCGCAGAGCTCTACTAGACATTAGTCTAGCACAAACAACAACGGTGAACATTGTCTGTCATACTAATTTGTCGCGATTGAAAAACCAGAGTCATGATAACACCTTCTAAATCCTACAAGTTGTTAAGCCTACCCATAGCTCGGAACCAATGATAATGGGCCTAGGGAACGGAAGAAACACAAGAACCATAAACAACATAATTTAAGAAAGATCAACGAAAATAAGGAATAGTATATAACATTAATTCCCAAACGAGGATAAAAGAACAAAGATCCATCCAAAAACTTAGTGGATATTAGTGCAAAGCTACTACAAAAGATGAGTACATACTAGAGATAAACAAAAAAAATCTAGAATTACAAAAGTCTAGCTCAAGATGTACATAATAAGATGAGTCAACCACGAATTTCAATAAACTCACCCTCGGTCTCCGGAACACCAGCTATAGCAACACAAGAATCAATGTGAGTAATTAGAGCTCAAATTAATTTGCATTAGTAAAAAAGAGACGGAGTGTAGTATGAGTATCAAAATGATGAATACTGAAAGAGGGTCGATTTTTTTTATCTAACACCACTCCTAGGTAGTCTACAACTCTTTGCGAACTTCAGCCTTACACTCACACGAATTTGACTATGTATAGAAATTTTTTACTTAGTTTTATTTAGGCAACAATCAATGTAACAACACAACTAACGTATCAGAACTCTTCCCAACCTTTTATTAATAAAAAATTAATAAAGTATAAGGCTTGACAAAATAATATAAGGCCAAATTTGTTCTTCCTTGTCTTAGACGAATTTCCACCCCTTAAAAAATTCTGCACAAGGCAGTTACAATGCCGATTACATTTGACATGCGTCTAACACTTGTCCTTACAGAATTCAAACTAAGTTCAGCACTAAATATTCTAATGGATAGAATTATTTTCAGATTCAAAATACATTCTAAGGCATAACAGAAATCAGCCATTCTAACAGTTAGAATATTTTCAGCTTATTCTAACACTTAGAATATTTCAGCTTATTTTAACACTTAGAATTATTTCAGCCTGTATCCAACACTTAAAATATTTGAGCATGCTTCCAAAATCAATTTATAGCCTTGTCTTGTCAAGACCACATCCCGCCTTGTCGGCCAGACGAATCTGCCCACGCGTAAGCCTTGCACGTCCAAGCTACCTTGCCAACCCCCAAGTACCTTGAAACTTTGTTGTATTGTTTTCCCCCCATGCATGCCAATACCAATGCTCAAGTCATTGTCATGCATGCACGTAGTTAGATCAAGTAGTTTACGGGTCTAACAAATCATCCGCACCACTTGAACTCGATGTCCTCATCGAGACTATTTAAAGGTAGTCATCGATTTAAGCATCAAATTGCCATAAGTCCTTCACTTTATTTCAAACTGCATCAGTTGCACTCTTGCCTTTCCAATATATCAAGAATTCTGTGTTTGTATTCTTCTTACTTGTGCCCAAAATCCAGTGATCAATGATCTTTTCAATTTCAGCATCAAACTGTGTAGTTTCTGATGGAGGAGCCCTCTTTGACCTGTTCCTATCCGGATCATTTGCATCTGCAAAGTAAGGTTTGAAGAATCTCACATAGAAAGTGGGATAAATCTTTAACCTTTCTGGCAGGTTCAACTTATATGCAACTTAGCCTACTCGTTTCACCACTTCAAATGGACCATCATACTTAGGAATCAAACCCCGATGCCTGGTCTTACTTGCAATCTGTTTCCAAATTTGTGGAGTAAGTTTCAACAACACTTTGTCACCCACATTAAACTCAACTGAGCGACGATATTGATCAGCATAATTCTTCATGCGCCGCTGAGCCTTGCGCAAGATACCTTGTGCTTCAGATAACATTTCAAGTCTATCTCTGCAGCCGTGTGTGTTGTTGGACACTTTTCCTGATTTTTAGACTTAGCAATATCCAATGGCGTCATAGGCTATTTTCCTAAAATGATTTCGAAAGGGCTCATTTCTGTTACAGACGACTTGTGCAGATAATAACAAAACTGTGAAGTGTCTAACAATGCAGCCCAGTTCCATTGACTCGCTGTCACATAATGCCTCCAGTATTATTCCAACAAGTGATTATTCCTTTTCGTCTGTCCATCTGTTTGTGGGTGATTTGTAGTAGAAAATTTCAACTCAGTTCATGTCATATTGAACAAAGTTGTCCAGTACCTTCCTCTGAATCTTGTACCCCTATCACTCACACTGTCAGCCGGAACACCAAAGTATTTAAGCACATATTTATAGAACAGATTAGCAGCAATCTCAGATTAACATATTTCAGGTGCAGCAATGAAAATAGAATATTTCGTAAACCTGTCTACCACTACCATAATAGATGATTTGTCATCTACCTTAGGAAATACATAAATGAAATCCATTCTTATCGACAACCAAGGCCTTTCAGGAATAGGTAAAGACTGCAACAAACCTGCTTCCCCAGTCTTGTCTACTTGACAAACATGACAAGTCTTCACGTACACCTCTATAACATCTTCCATCTTTGGCCAAAAATAAATACGAGATAGTAGAGCCAACATTCTTTCAACACCTGAATGTCCAGCCCAAGCGGAATCATGCGCTTCTTTCGTCAAGTCTTTGTGCAATCCACTCTGATTTGGTACAACGATTCTCCCCCCTAAAATAGAGCAGATCATTCTCGATCCAGTACCGTCTCATTGTTTCATCTAGCACTTGACCCATCCACTTTATATATAATGAGTCATTTGCAGCACACAACCTGATTCTATCAAAAAAATCAGTTTCAAGTTTCGAAATTGAATTGACTGCAGCAAATACCTCTTTTTGACTCAATTCATTAGCAACCTGGTTGTGTTTCCCTGGCTTATGTTCCCACATGAAATCATATTCTGCCAAAAATTCTTGCCATCTTGACTGTTTTGGACTCAAATTCTTATTTTTCTTAAAGAATGTATTGGCTACATTATCAGTTCAAATCACAAATCGAGTCCCTAAGAGATAGACTCTCCAAACCAGAAGACAGTCTACAACAGCAACAATTTCCTTCTCATGTGTCTAATATCTCTGCTTAGCATCATTCAATTTTCGACATTCGAAGGCCACAGGATGACCTTCCTGCACTAACACGCCTCCAATAGCTTTATCAGATGCATCAATATGTACTTCAAATGGCAAATCAAAACCAGGCAGCTTTAATATGGGTTCAGATGAAATAGCTTCCTTCAGATTTTGAAAAGCTTCTTCATATCGTACAACCCATATCCATTTAGCATATTTCTTCAACAAGTCAGTCAGAGTCACTGCCCTTTTCGAATAACCCGCAATGAACTTTCTGTAATAGTTAGCCAACCCAAGAAACGATCGCAAATCCTTAACATTTCGTGGTGGTTGCCAGTCAACGATAGCCTGCACTTTCTTAGGATCCATTCAAACTTGGTTTTTACTAACAAGATGCCCCAAAAATATTATCTCTTGTTGATCAAATTCACACTTTTCCATTTTAACATAAAGTGTATATTTCCTCAACTGAGACAACACCATACTTAAATGATTGACACATTCATCCAATGTTCGATTATAGATTACAATATCATCAAGATAGACGACTACAAAATCATCAAGATAGTCAAACAGTACATTGTTTAGTAAGTTACAAAAGGTAGCTGAGGCATTGGTTAGCCCAAATGGCATTACAAGATATTCATAAGAACCATATCTAGTTACATATGTTGTCTTAAGTTCATCACCTTCTGCTATTCTAACCCGCCAGTAGCATGCCCTAAGATCAAGTTTTGTGAACCAGCATACCTTGATCAACATGTCCATCAAATCTTACACCAACGGAATCGGATACTTATTACTCACAGTTTCCTTGTTCAGTGCCCTGTAATCTACACACATTCTCATCGTTTCATCCTGTTTATTTTGTAACAAAATAGGAGCACCATAGGAAGCCTTAGATGGTTGAATTAGACCAACATCCAACAAATCGTTTAATTGTTTTCGCAATTCAGCAAATTCCTTAGGAGCGATATGATAAGGAGCCTGTGCAGGAGAAACCATACCTGGTAGCAACTCAATTTTATGATAAATGTCCCTCCTTAGATGAAAAGTCTTTGGCAATTTAGGCGACATCACATTAGCAAACTTTTTCAACAACTCGACCACAAAATTAGGCACCTCTACCGTTATATCAGGTTTCAATTCGACTAAAGCAGCAAGTATAATTTCATTACCCTTATTCAGCCCTTTGTCAATTGACATAGCAGACAACATCATTCCTCTATTCTTCTTCTTTGCAACATTACTGACTTTCCCAAGCTGATGAACACCCTTCACAAATTCAGCATTATCCTCATTCATAATCATTATTACATCTAAATGTGAAAGAACAAACTGAAATTTTCTCAAAAAATCAATACCAAGTATCATCTCAAAATCTCCAAACGGCATCACCATCAAGTTATGTTTTCCTACCCAATTTCTAGTTGACATAGACACTCCATAAGCCATGCCCACAATGGATTGTGCCTTCGCATTCACTGTTTTGATGTAGGAGGGACTTTTAGTCAACTTAAGCCCCAATTTTCCAGCATTATTAACATCAATAAATGTATGACAAGCTCACATATAAACCATAGCAATCACACATTTTTCTTTTATCTTTATTTCCAATGAATCAATGAAGCATGTGGATTTGAAATCTTAGAAGTCCCTTCAACATTATTAACCAATGTAATATGATTGAAAGACAAGCCTAATGAATTGGCCATAGCAGTCACGACTTCCTCTCCTTCATCTTGATTCACCTTTCAGGAAAGATAAGCATTCACTCTTTATTTGTTTGGAGAAAGACTTAGCCAAATGAGTACCACCACAAGTCCAACAGCCTTTCAAATTGTCATCCTTGTTATTTGGCTTGTTTTCCTTATTCCATTCCTTCATTGGTGCCTTCCCTTTATCATTGGTATAGTCTTTACGATTCTTACTTTTCCAGTCCCCTTTTTTCTCACCCTTTTTCTTGTTTTTGAAATAGAAGGGACATCAATAGTCGGTCGAGTCGTCCTGAAATCTACTAACGGATCAGCAGCAGCAATTGCCCATGGCAAATCCTTGACATTCTTCCTTCGAAGTTTGTTTTGAGCCAAGCCTTGCATACCCGAAATAAAGTTATGTAGTTTATCCTCATCAGACATAATTTGGATGTCTAACATCACAGAGGTAAATTCTTTAATGTATTCCCTCACCGAACCCATCTGCCTCAATCTTGCAAGCCAAGAGGCGTTGCTAGGAAGAAATTAGTCAGACATTTCTTTCATCAATTTATCCCACGTATCAATTTTCGGTTATCCAACACTTATATCATCTGCATTTCGAGTTCTCCACAAAAGTTTAGCATCAACCATCAAATACATCTTGGTAATGTTTAACTTGTCAGTTTCAGGCACCCTTGCAGCAGTAAAGTATTGTTCCATATCCCAGATGAAATTTTCCATTTTAGCACTCCTTGCTTCACCAAAGGCTTTAGGTTCCGGTATTTTAACCTTAGACAATTCCCCACCATTTAAAATCAACGCTGCCACAGCCCGACATAGCACAACAACCTCTGCACGAAGATTTTCGTTATCTTTATGAAGTGGCTCCAATTGTACGTTCGTAGCCTCATGAAAATTCAAAGTTTCAACTATGTGTTCATCAACAAGTCCTTGGGACACACTAGCATCGCCTAGAACTTTGTCAGCGTCCTGTCTCAAATTGACAATCTGTGTAACAAGATCAACCAGCGTTGGGTCTTCCATTACCTCATCAGTAATCCCAACAAAGGCTTCAATACTACGCACTATTTCACGAATTTCTGAATTCGTCACCATCATTCAGCCACGCTCTGACACCAATTGAAAGAGGGTCGATTTTTTTATCTAACACCACTCCCAGGCAGTCTACAAATCTTTGCAAACTTCAGCCTTACACTCACACGAATTTGACTAAGTACAGAGATTCTTTAACTTAGTTTTATTTAGGCAACAATCGACGTAACAACACAGCCAATGTATTCCCAACCTTTTATTAATAACAAATCAGTAAAGGATAAGGCTTCACAAAATAATATAAGGTCAAATTCGTTCTTCCTTGCCTTAGACGAAGTTCCATCCCTTATAAAAATTCTGCACAAGGCAGTTACAACAGTTACATCGACGGTTACAATGGCGGTTACATCTGACATATGTCTAACACTTGTCCTCACAGAATTCAAACTAAGTCCAACACTAAATATTCTAACAAATAGAATTATTTTCACATTCAAAATACATTCTAAGGCATAACCTAAATCAGTCATTCTAACAGTTAGAATATTTTCAGCTTATTCTAACACTTGAATATTTCAGCTTATTCCAACACTTAGAATTATTTCAGCCTGCTTCCAACACTTAGAATATTTCAGCATGCTTCCAATGCCTAATTTTATTTCAGCACTTAGAATTATTTCAGCTTGCTTCCAACACTTGGAATATTTCAGCATGCTTCCAAGACTTAGTTTTATTTCAGCTCTTGTCTTGCCAACATCAAGTCCACATCCTTGTTTTGTCAAGCCAACATCCCGCCTTGTCTTGCCGATGAATCTCCCCACACATAAGCCTTGAATGTTCAAGCTGTGTTGCCAACACCCAAGCACCTTGAACCTTTGCTGCACTGTTTTGTCCCCATGCATGCCAAGAACAATGCCCAAGTCCTTGTCATGCCTGCACATAGTTAGATCAAGTAGTTTACGGGTCTAACAGATACCTAGTAGGCTTCATAGGCTGACCAAGCTCGCGATTGCAATAATATAAACAAGCGAGTATAACAAGGTAAAAAGGCAATAGTGAAGGCACAACTAGGCATGCATCAAAGTCATGATACTAAGGTGAATAAGGAAAGCAGTAAATCTATCTAACCAAATTGGACCTTCGTAAACTCAGAAGACAGATACAAGGCATAACCATGATAAAACATACAAGTAATAACCCAATTGAACCCCATAAATCTGATGGGTTCACATAAAGGCTACAATACAAGGCATAGCTCTAAAATTAACACCAACACCTTGAACCTAGTGTCTCTCATCCTAGAATAGCTAGTCTTTTACAAAATCTTTGTTTTAGCCATAAGCCATAAGGTAACTCACAATGAGTCCAAAAGCGTTAGGACTCGAACCAAATGTCTATCTAGACCAACCTCAATGCTCTCCAGCTAACGGAACCATCATAATTGCATCCTAAAGTTGCTTACCTAAAGTTTCGACCGAAGTCAATTGTTCAAACTTCAAAACTCCAAAATACAAACACTTGCATAAAAGCCAAATGAACAACCAGGTGACCAGACTATTAATCCCAACAAGTCATAAATGACTTGAATTCCCTATAGGAAAATTCTCAATGTAGAAATGTTGAAAAACAAAGAAAATGACCTAGAGGGTCATTACACTTCCTCTTCATACAAGATAAGCTTTAAGATGGTCTGATTACACTTCTGATCATGTTCTCACTACTGATCAATAACCAGACCTCCTCACCAAGGTACACCAATGTGTGTATATTTATTCTTGTAATTAGCTAAATGGTGTTTCAATATCAATCGGTTAACTTAAAGATTAGTTTGTTGTTAAATTTGTTCTAATACATGAGTTGAAGTGGTTTAATGCGCTGGTTTTTTCCCATGTTATGCAAATAAGCTTTTGTATGTCTAATCATTTTAGTGTGACACACTAAGCTTATTATTAGATTGAGAATATATTTTGGCAGGGCATCTTTCTTTTTGTGATGATAGACATAGGTGTAGACAACAAGACACTTATTGTTTCAAGAGGACACAACATAATGAAAAGGAGACATTGCATGGTGGTGTGTGAAAGTTGACAGCCTCATCCGAGGAATACTAGCACCTACCACTAAATAGCTAAAACAAACACAGAGAATTAAGACATGACCTTAACTTTGACAACTTTTAGCCCATTGATTCAGAAATGTGGGACCACCAAGCTAGGACTACCTAGAATTTGACAACCTCAACTTCTATTATTTCTTTCATTTGTCCTTCTCAAGTACAATATTCTTGAATGGTCATAATTTTAGTATATCTTTTCGTTTGCTACCACCCGTACGTGTGCCTTCATTTAGTGTTTTTGTTAAATTTATTTATTTGATTTTGATTTGACACCAAATTAAGAAGGTTAAAAAAACTTTGGAATGTTTTGATTTTAGCATAATACATAAACATGACTCTTAATTTGGCTTCAACGGATAAATATGCTCTCCAATTTTGAGTATGCACAAGTAGGCACTCTAACTTGTATAAAATTGAACCAGTAGACATATGCGTCCTACATGGTATAATACACGTAGGACGCTAGGTAGGACGCAAAATTGTCATGTAAGGTGTCATGTAGGACGAATATGTTTATTTGTTCAATTTTATATAAGTTTTCTGTTCGTTTTTATACAAGTTTAAGTGTTTACTTGTGCACACTTAAAGTTAAAGGTCATAGTTGTCAGCTGACGCCAAATTAAGTGTCATGTTTACGTATTATGTCTTTGATTATAAATTAAAGATTTACATAATATAACAACATATTCTTTAATTTTGTGATCTTAAATATGTCACGTGAAAAGTTGTAATTACTCTATCTAGTCCAATATATAAATGAATTGTTGACACTTTTTAATAGTCCAAAATAAATGACTTTTCCAAATTTCAGAAGTGTTAATTTCTTAAAAATCAGAATTACCCGTCATTTTAAATGGAATCTTTCACTATTTTTAAATTTCAAATAATTGGAATCTTTCACTATTTTTAAATTTCAAATAATGACCATCTCTATATGTAAGAAGAGTTAGACAAGAATTAAAGGGTAATATTGACGAATTACCTTTTCTTTTAATGTTTTCAAATATTCTTAAGGAGTGTGACTTTACCTAGCCCCTATTTATAATGTGACTAAACATGCTTAATTATCATGGGGAATTTATAGAGATTTTAACTTAGTTCACAAAGGACTTAGGTACAAAATTAAAGAGTACGGAGCCAAAAGGGTAGAAAATATTAACAAAAATTCCAAAAGGGTATATAAAATTTTATATAAACCAAAACGGTAAAATCGCTCCGCCGGCAGCGATTTACTTCAAGTGAAAAAGTATTTTGCAAAAAGTTTTTTTTTTCCTTACAAATCGCTGCCCGGGCAGCGATTTATAAAAATTTTTTTTTTTTTTAAAAAAAACATAAATCGCTGCCTAGGCAGCGATTTACATAAAAAAAAAAATTTTTTTTTGGTAAATCGCTGCCTAGGCAGCGATTTACATTTAAAAAAAAAAATTTTTTTTTTTATATAAATCGCTGCTACAGTAGCAGCGATTTATTAAAAAAATATTTTTTATATAAATCGCTGCTACAGTAGCAGCGATTTATTAAAAAAATATTTTTTTATATAAATCGCTGCTACAGTAGCAGCGATTTATATCAATTTTTTAAATAAATCGCTACTGTAGCAGCGATTTATTTAAAAATTTTTTTTTTATTAAATTGCTGCGATAAGCAATTTTTTAAACTAAAAAAAATTAAAAATTTTAAAACAGCGATTTTATAACTTTAATGTTTGAAAATTTAAAAAAATTTAACTTTTAAAGTTTGAAATTTAAATTTTTAATTTTTTAATTATTATAATAAAAATTATATTCAATTAAAAAAAATTAAATCTTTAAGTTTTAAATAATACATTTTTTTTAATAATCGCTGTTTTAAAATTTTTAATTTTTTTTAGTTTAAAAAATTGCTTATCGCAGCGATTTAATAAAAAAAAAATTTTTAAATAAATCGCTGCTACAGTAGCGATTTATTTAAAAAATTGATATAAATCGCTGCTACTGTAGCAGCGATTTATATAAAAAATATTTTTTTAATAAATCGCTGCTACTGTAGCAGCGATTTATATAAAAAATATTTTTTTAATAAATCGCTGCTACTGTAGCAGCGATTTATATAAAAAAAAAAAATTTTTTTTTTAAATGTAAATCGCTGCCTAGGCAGCGATTTACCAAAAAAAAAATTTTTTTTTTATGTAAATCGCTGCCTAGGCAGCGATTTATGTTTTTTTTAAAAAAAAAAAAAATTTTATAAATCGCTGCCCGGGCAGCGATTTTTAAGGAAAAAAAAAACTTTTTGCAAAATCGCTGCTGGGGCAGCGATTTTACTTTTTCACTTGAAGTAAATCGCTGCCGGCGGAGCGATTTTACCGTTTTGGTTTATATAAAATTTTATATACCCTTTTGAAATTTTTGTTAATATTTTCTACCCTTTTGGCTCCGTACTCCAAAATTAAAGGTCCCTGGGCTGCATCAAAAGATAATTGGTGGCCCTTGCCGTCTGCTGCGCAAAAGAGGGATAAGAAGTTATCCAAACATTTAAGAGGAGTCATACGGTACACCATTGAACAATCTACTCACCATACTTCTAACAGTTAGTAAAGTACAAGTATTTCATATACGCATTAGGGATCGTTTAATAGTTGGTTAACAATACAAGTAACTTACAAGGGAATACATGTATTGATATATGCGAGGATTGAGTTTAGTTATTCATGTATTACTTCTTTCATCTTCTAATAATACATAGATTCTACCATAACTAATACATGTTAATCATGCGAGTTTTCAAATTGTAAATCAAACATCATATCAATTTTATACATAACTAACTTACCTCCTAAATTTAAGCTAACTATCGAACATGATATTACTTATACAATATCTAATACCTACCTAACTAATTTACTAATTAAGTATCATAGGACTCCTTAAGAAAAACAATAAAGGCTAATTGTTTTGTTAACCTAGAATACTAGTCACATCACCATAAATTCTTTGAATATTCAATTTGTCAACTACTGTAACCTAGGACACATGACTATCACATTAAATGATCAAAACAAGCACAAGGGTCTAAACTAATAAAGTAAAATGGACACAGATAATTCATTTCGGTTAACCAAATTAAACCACTTATCTTGGCATATGTATCTGATTGATAAGTGATTGATTAACTACTATAACATAAATGTGGGATTTGAAATTTGATTAATTTGTTTAATATACTATAACATCTCCCTATTTGGAGTGTAGGCAAAGGAAGGTATGTTATCATAATTGGCATCATGCTATGCTTATCCTTAGACATATATGCTTAATAGGAGTTCCAAAGGGCAACACATCACAAGATTTTAGAATCAAAGAGATGGTCCACCTATACATGGCTTTCTTATCACTGTCACACCCATGACCCATGTAATTTATTTTGCACAATAATAATGCACACTATAGTCTAGTATATAGAGGTCTATGTTCTTTTATTGTAGCTAGTTGGGTCATTCCTAATTTTTTGAGATCACATGTTAAGCGATTACGTTTCGTTCCTGGAATATAGAGATCAAAAAGGGAAAATAGCAAACAAATAATAATATTTATATTGAAATGATTTATATGAAGGTTACAATCTTTATGAAATTTAACAAAAAAAATATAATTCGATTATTAGATCCTCACGATCATCAACTCAAGAGTTTTACTTTATTTTAAAATCGATGAAATACTTATTGAACTTCACGACAATGGCAAAGTTTATCTATGGTGATCACAATTAAGACTGGTCAACGGAACGGGACGTACCGGTACCGTTCCGGTTCGTCCCGTTTCGGTTGCCTACGGGACGGGACGGGATAGTCTCAACCGGTACACGGAACGGGACGGAACCGTGATTTCGTACCGGTGTACCGGTCCGGTTCATCCCGGTTCCGTTCCGGTCCGGTCCGATTTATTTAATATATATTAATTTTTTTATATTTTATATAATTTATATTTATATTTTTTATAAATTATATTTTATATTTTTTGACACTTATTATTTTATAAATATAACTTATAAAATAAATATTAATGAATATAAGTAATAACTTATAAAGTATAAACTTCAAAAGATTTAAATTTTGAAAACTTTATTAGACTTTACTTGCAAACTTAGCAACAACAAAAAAATTAATAAAATATCTTTAAAATAAACTTAAGTAAAAAATTATAGTATAAATTTAAAAACTATTAATTTATACTTAAAAAAAATTATATTTTCTTAATTCTAAAAAATATCGTTCCGTTTATCCCGTCCCGTTCCATCCCGGTCCGTTCCGGTTCATTCAGGTTCCATCCCGGTATATAGTGGAACGGGACGGAACCGATGAATCATCCCGGTAATTCCGGTCCGGTTCATCCCGGTACCGGTCAACATACCGGTCAACGGGTTCCGGTCTGGTCCGGTACCGGTTCATTCCGGTCCGCTGAACCGGTTCCGATCCGTTGACCAGTCTTAATCAAAATCACGAAGTTATGAAAACTCGTGGCTTACAACTTCAAGACGAAGAATCCTTTGTATGTGGAAGACTTGCAAGTCACAGAAGAGTGGATATTTTCTTGTATTTCTCTTCGTTTTCTTTCCTTTCTTTTGGATCTGTGAAGACCCTTTTATTTAGTTGTGAATCAGGGTTTTGGGGTTGTTTGAGTCCTCAAGTAATTTTAGAGGACCTTGGGCTTCAAGAGCATGAGTTGGATCATTTTGTCAACTTTAATAGACTAGCTCAAATATAATTGGAATTTATTTAAGTCATATAATTTCAACTTAAATATTAATCTAACTTTGTTAACCAATGATTTGATTTTGACGATGAATCATACTTGGTACAGTTTTTTAGAAAATCATATTTGGTGCATATTCTTTTGCACTTGCGACTTTGAGGAAGAACCACATTTGGTGCATCTTCTTTTGCAGTTGCGGATTTAGCGAAGTAACCATACTTGGTGCATCTTGTTTAGCAGTTGTGGCTTGAGCGACAAATCATACTTGGTGCATCTTCTTCAATGATTGCAGCTTTGCGAGAAGCACACCAAGTGTATCTTCCTCTAAACTGTGGCTTGGCAACGAATCACAATTTATGTCTCTTTCATTTGTAATTTCTACTTTGTAGAGAAAGAGATTTTTGTGTCGTTTGTAGTAGTTTTGGAGAGAAACTACTTGTACATGATCAACTCCACAAATTATACTTCAAAATATGCTCTTATGCCAAAGATAGAGGTTCGCTTATGGCCGCATCGTGTTAGAAGAAAATAGCAAAAAAATTAAAAGCTTTGAGGTGTGAAAAAAGATCACTATATTTCAAGAGTTATTGCATGTATATTATTTTAAGAATGACAAACAATTCTCTTATCAGGATACAACAATTCTTGAAACATATATGCAATTGAATCCGCTATTTCTGGGAATGCTTCATATATATAGAAATTAAGAAATGACTTTTTATAATCTCATGTCATTTTATAAGCATAGATGACTTTTCATAATTGTTTTGTTCTTTCATGAACAAATGACTTTGAAAGAGACACTCATTTTTTTTAACAATCACAACATTTAGTTGCTCCTTTTTAAAAAGAAAAAAACTTGTGTTGTTTAAGTTTTTGTTTCATTTAAAATTTAAATATTAAAATCAAATTTTATATATCAATTTGTTCAAAATAAATTACAAAAAACAATTATTAAATTTAGCTAAAGATTCGACTTGGACCACGCTCAAGCCCCAAGTCCAATAACAAAAAATATTCTTAAAGTATTGGAAATGGTACAAAATTACCCTCCATCCACCTATTGGCTCCAAAATACCCTCCTCACCCACCTATTGAGTCCAAAATACCCTTGTCATCCACCTTTTGATTCAAAATTGACCCTTATTTAACGGTTTTATATTTAAACTATTTAAATATTTTTTTAAATACGTGGCGCTCAACTATTTGTTATAATTTAACTTATTAGTATAATTTATAAATCAATCGACTACCCACCCATTACTAATTAAACCCCTCTAAATTAATAAACCCGTCACATTATTAATGCAACAACAGAAAAGCTACTGCCAATTGAGTGTTTTTAAAAATTTGAGGCGAAATTATCTATAGAAGTAAACTATCATACATTCAAGTGCCTAAATAAAAATTACCGATAAACTTAAAAGTCAGACTATGTTAATCTTAATTATTTTACTTCTCAATTATGTAATGTTACTTCACAAGTAACTTTTTTCAAAATAATATATTAAAGGTTTTAAAACAAATCATAATATTTATAAAAATATTTAAAAAAAAAGTGCATGAATTAATTTGGGATGTATTGCTTTTTTACCTTTAATTATAAATTTCTAATTCAATCTTGAAAGAGAATTCTATTGAAAGTGTCCTAAATAAGCGGCTCAAACTAAATTTAATTGGGGCTTCGATTCGGACTCGAATAATTTTGAATGTCATTTTCAGGAATCTATAATTTCATCGTGTTTTAGTAGTATTTATGACGATTTTGATATTATAATTGGATTATTAATTGGGGGGTTTAGTTAGTAATGAGTGGGTAGTGGGTTGGTTTATAAATTATATTAATAAATTAAATTATAACCAATAGTTGAACATCAAGTATTTTAAAAAATATTTAAAGAGTTTAATTTTAATTTTGAATCAAAGGTGGATGACAAGATATTCTGGAGCCAATAGGTATCCGAAAAGGGCATTTTGGAGCTAGTGGGTGGATGAAGGGTGATTTTGTGTAATTTTTAATATTTCAAGGGTATTTTAGGTCCTTTTTCGTTAAATTAGCTCTTAAGTTACAAGTACTAACATAATTAGTCAAAATAACAAAAATTTAAACTATTTATTTAAAATGGCAGAAGACGATATTTTTATAAATTAATATGTATTCATATTTTAGTATTTTAAACTAATTTTATTGATGAAAAGAGTCATTTATTGGACCAAAATACACATAAATAACCGTTTTAAACTGAAAAAAATAAAATAATATAATTTATTTATTTTCATTACCATTCACCTTATTCCCCACATTTCACGTTTCTTCACCATATATAACCTTTCAAGTTTAGATAAGGTGCTAAATTGTTGCTCACAAAGAAATTCTTTATTGTTAAACTAAAACTATTTATTAATTCAAGCAATTTTCTCGACTGGCAAGGTAATTTCCATCATCTGAAATTATTTTTTTATTTGATGTTTAAAGCACCCATTATACACACAAATTAGGAATTTCCAGTCGAATTTGTCAATTTTCATGTGATTATGTTTAAATATTCATCATATATTTATAATTTTTAAATTTTTTTGTGATTCACTTTTATTTTTTCAAATTTTGTATGTTCTACAAATTCATATATATGTTTATTTTGGTGATGTTGAATACATTTTAATATTTGAATACATTTTCTTAAATGATGTTGAATACATATATATCATTATGCAAAATACCAAATAAAAACTACCATGAGTACAAATACAAATAATATATCTATTAGAATGAATATGATTTAGGAAAGGAAACATAATTTTGAAGAGAAAAATAAAATACACAATAATAACATAAAATGAATATAAATATGTTCATTAAATAACTACATATTCATTTGACATATCTATTGGAATGAATACGAACTAATAAAGAAATACAAGTTTAATTATACAAAATATAACATGAAAACTAGAATGAACACAAATACAAATGACATGCATATTGGAATGAATACGATTTAAGAAGTGATACAAAATTCTGGTAAATAAAATAAATACATTGCGAGAAAAGTATGTCAAATAACATATAAAAATGCAACATGAAAACTAGAATGAATACAAATACAAATAACACACATATTGGAATTAATACAATTTAAGAAAGGATACAAATTCTGGTAAATAAAATAAATACATTGTGAGAAAAGTATGTCAAATAACATGTAAAACTGTATGTGTTACTTGTAAATTATAAAAAAAACAATTATTTTAATAGATAAAACTCTAAGGTATTATCATAAAATTTTTGTTAAATTAAATAAATAAATAAACAAATACATAAATCAACCCATAACAAACTAAAATATTGTCATTTTAAATAAATATTAAAAGTATTGCTAAGGGATCCTATTAAATGTCAAAGTATTGTTGTTTTAAACTTTTCGTTAGTGTAAATACTTTTAAGTTTGACTAATATATTGGTACCTGAGATTTGGGTCACATCTTCTTTTGTTAAATCGAAAGTATCACACACAATATTATGAAAAATAAAGATGATTGTTTTGGAGGTATAAATAATCTTAGATATTTAGTAGAATTTTCTAGAGTTATGTAGAGTAGTACCTTAAGTACTTGATGTATCTAGGAATTGTGTAAATGTTCTAGAGAAGTAGATATTTATAGTGGAATTATAGAAAAATTTAGATTCTTGTTAGATAGTTAGAAGATAAGGTCATCTAGATTTTTCCTGTAGATCAATCAAGAATAACTTCTAGAAGCATCCCTACTCTAGTATAAATAGGGATGGTCCTAGTCATTTGAAAGGAACCCAAGCAAACCAAGAAATCCAAATCAAGTAGTCTTCTTCGATAACAAAGTTCTTTTATCCAAAATACATTTTCTCCATTCTAGTTTTCTCTTCCCTAATTGAATCTCTCGATCTTAATTAACGATCTTGGGCTAGCAAAAGATTCCCAAATTATACTTTTTTTCTGCTATTCTCTACAAATATTATTAAGAATCAAAACAATTCAATATTATGTTTTAGCACGTTTATGGCGGTGTATTAATCCAAATTAATGAATATTTACAAGATCAACTATTTAAATCTTTGAGCACCACCACCTCAATATTCATCTAGGTGAAATAGACTATGTCACTATTACCACAGTCATTTGTTAATCTCATTAAGAATTAATTCATCCTTTTTCTAATACGGTAGGAAAACCATTGTTGTTACATTATTTTCCGTAAACTTTACACTTGAATCATATGGAGTATTAGATTCTTCTACGCTCAAATGTTTGAACTTATTAATTATCTTATCAATATAGTAGGTTTGTGATAAAGTCACTTGTTTATTATATATTTTTCTTGACTTTAATACCTAAGATAGTATCTACTCCATTCAAATCTTTCATTATAAAGACTAAAGTTAGATATTTCTTAGTTTAAGATATTTTAAGCATGTTTGTACCAAAAATCAACATGTCATCTACATAAAAACAAACGACAACGCCATAGTCTTTTGTAAATTTGCAGTAAATACTATATCATTATGTACATGTTCAATTGATAATATTACATCATCAAATTTTGTATGTCATTATTTTGGTGCTTATTTCAAATCATAGAAAAATTATTAGTGTGACATTTTAATATATTCAAAAATATTAATTGCGTGGTCACACAGACATTTGTTTCTGACCGTTTGGTTGACTTGTTCATATGCTACAGAATTAATGACAATTACTTCTTGCTTAGTGAGTTACTCCATTTTGGAGTTACTGCATATATTACAAATTTTTTCTTGAATGTCACCAACGGTTTGCTTTCACTTTTCAGCCAAGAGAACTTTTGTAACTTCTCATATATTATTTTTCTCTCTTTACTTCTTCATTATTCTTGTAACCTATGCAACTCTTAGGACAATTATCTTCACTATTTACTATCTCATTATCTTCTTATTCATTTCTAGGAAGACATCCCCAACTATAAATAGTCTAGGATGGAAGTATTATAATAAATGTTATTCTTTTTACTAGAGCATATGTATCAAAGTAGTCAATGTCTTACTTTTGAGAGTAGTCTTTTGCAATTAACCTTACTTTGAAAGTTTGTATAGTACTGCCTGTATTATATGTTCTCTTAAATACCCACTTACAACCTATAGGCTTAGATCCACGAGGCAAATCAACTAAAATTCAAGTATTATAGGACATTAGTCAATCTATTTCATCATTAATCGCTTCTCTCCTAAAAACGACATCTCTCGAAGATGTAGCTTCTTGAAATGTTTTAGGATCTTCTTCTATATTTTTCTTTATACATTTTTATTTGTCATGTTGTGTGTTTGCAAGTTAATTTGACTCATTTTTAAAATTAAATTAGATTATATTAATTCGATATATATATATTTTTTTAAAATAGATAATTCAAAAACAATACAAAAAGTACTATAAATTATAATTTTTTGCATATCAATATGATAACAATATACATCGTAAAATATTGATCAAAATTCTTATAATTTGATTCTATAAAAGAAAATCATGACAATTAATTGTGGACGGAAAAAGTAAACAAATAGATATTTGATTACAGGATTTAGTTCAATCTCGTTCCACTAGAAAAGTTAATGATTTTAAGGGTATACAACTCTTTTGTCAATTCATGGCATTACGGGTGTTTATTATAATAAGATTTGAGAAATAATTGGAGGACTGCTAATTAATTGACCTGGAAAGTAAAGAATGATTGGACGAACTCTTATTCACTCCTGACGGACCTGTCCTCCACAGAATAATCTATGAGGTGGGATCCTTCGGACTCATGAGGTCCATATATTTTATCTGAAATTATTTTTTGTCCGACGATAATTAATCTAACACTTTCCTCCTTAATATCATTTGTAGTAAAACTATCGGGAACCATTTTCCATTGAATATAAATATTTTCTTTTAAATTATTGTTTTCAGAGTACCAATCGACATAATCACAGTAATAAAATAAGTTTCAAATGTAACAATTATATAAGAATGTCTTATATACTTGAAGTAGATCTAACTATTGGTGAATATTATTATTGAAAGTGGATGGAACATACCTAAATGAGAAATGATGCAAGATATGTAATAACAGATAGTATTAAATAAATAGTATTAAATAATATTAGTATTTACTGTGTACTAATCCTAGTCCTATTAAGATTAGTACTCCTTAATCCTAATCCTATTAGGATTAGTACTCCTTAATCCTAATCCTATTAGGATTAGTACTCCTTCATATATCTCCTATATATATCTCCCATGTATTCCCTTATTAGGTTAACACTGCAATACAATCAATATTCCTTCATGGTATCAAGAGCCAGAAAAACCTAGATCTTCTTTTCTCTAGGTTTTTTTTCTCTCTTTAGGGCACCGATCGTTCCCTCTCTTCTCTTGGGCGGCGGCAGCCATGACAACCGAGGTGGATCCTCTCGATTCACTTCCTTCTGGCGTTAAACTCCTTCTCAGGCATCTTCATGCCCTGATTCCCGAAAAATTATCAGACATAAATTACCCTACATGGAAAATCACCGTTCTTACAGCCCTTGAGGCCAATTACCTTCTCAAATACGTCGACGGAAGCACAGAACCGCCGCCGGCAGTCATCACCACCACGGACAAATCAGAAAAAATTAATCTGGCCCATGCCGCCTGGAAAGCCGTGGATGGCCAAATCCGATCATGTTTGATTGTGGTCATCTCTCCACGGTTCAGAAACATGTCCGATCCTACACAACTGCTTCAGCCATGTGGACGGCCCTCGCAACACGCTATGCATCAATTTCCCACTCTCATATTTTTCAATTGCGTGATCGTCTCCACACAATTACCAAAAGCACGAAAACTATGGCGGAGTATTTAGACGAGGTCTCCACCATCATCACAGCCCTCGACACCGTGAACGAAATCATTCCCAAAAAAGATCTCGTCATGTGCGTCATTCCGGGGTTCCCATCAGCTTACTCCTCCATTAAACAGGCGGTTCGCATCAGTCCAACGCCCGTTGACCTGGCTACTCTCTCCTCGTGGCTAAAAAGTGAAGAAATCAACGTGAATCTGGAGAGCAAACTTCTTCTCCGAGAAGCCGCTGTTATGGAGCCGGCCACCGCCCTCACCACAAGGCAGAACTATCGCGGGGGGCGTGGTGGCGGCCGGCAGGGGAGCCGCAGCGGCTACGGCAGAAACAGCGGAGGCCGCGGGCGCGGCGGTCGGCAGGGCAGTCGTCCGCCGTACGACGGTCAGCAGCACGGCAGCAACAACAGCCTGCACTCCTTCGGCAGCGGCGGGCAGGGCACTTACGAGCGGGATCGTCCAACTTGTCAAATCTGTCAGAAAACAGGACATACTGCTGTTCGTTGCTGGTTTCGGTATGAGGAGAGCCGAAATAGTGATAACCGTGCCAATTATGCATCTCAAGCCGGCCCTTCCTCTGAATGGCTGTTGGATACTGGGGCCAACATGCACGTTACTTCTGATCTATCCAAGCTTAACGCTCCAAATCCATATCAAGGATCCAATGGTATTACTGTTGGCAATGGTGAGTCCCTTAATATTTCTCACACTGGCACGGGCCATTAAAACCCCCACCGCTATCTTTCACCTAGGTAATCTTACCCACGTCCCTTCTATTAAAACCAATCTCCTTTCAGTTCACCAATTCACAAAAGACAATAATTGCTCACTCTTGTTCACCTCTAATGATTTTTCAGATCCTAGACAATACTACCAAGAGGGTGATTTTTCAGGGCCCCTGTGAGCATGGTCTGTACGTTCTTCCTGGCACAAGTTCGTCTGCCCACCCAGTTTTAGAAAGCGTTCCTGTGGCTCCGGTGGCTCTTTCGACTGATGGCCACAGTCTGTTGTGGCACAGTCGTCTGGGTCACCCGTCTACTCAAATAATAAATTCTTTAATGTCTCAATTAGGTTTTTCTTCCATTCATGTAAACAATTGTGACTCCTGTTCAATTGTCAAATCTCATTAATTACCTTTTACTTTATCTGAGAAGCGTACAACTGCACCTTTTCAACTTATTCATTCTGACCTATGGGGTCCTACTGCTGTTCCTTCATTTGCTAGTTTTCGCTATTATATATGTTTTGTGGATGATTTTACAAAATACACTTGGTTTTACCCACTAAAACACAAATCACAGGCATACACCACCTTTGTCACTTTTGAAAAAATGGTCAAAACACAATTCAATTCTCATGTTAAACTTTTTCGAAGTGACAATGGAAAGGAATATGTCAATAACATCTTTGGCCAGTTTCTGCAATCCCTGGGAATTATACATCAAACCTCCTGTTCATACACTCCCGAACAGAATGGGGTGGCTGAGCGTAAGCATCGCCATCTCATTGAAACGGTGGTTACTCTTCTACATCAATCTCATCTCCCTGTCTCCTTTTGGGTAGAAGCTCTAGCCACCGCAAACTACCTCATTAACAGAATTGCCAGTCACACTCTCTCCAACAAATCACCCTATCAACTCCTTTACCAAGAACTTCCCAATTATACCAACCTCCGCGTCTTTGGGTGTCTTGCCTACCCTTGGCTACGCCCTCATATTACTCACAAATTACAACCCCGATCCCGTCCTTGTATTTTTTTGGGCTATCATCCTACCTCCAAGGGTTATCGCTGTCTTGACCCACAAACTCATAAAGTCTATATATCTCGTCATGTCAAATTTGTCGAAAATGAGTTTCCCTACGAGTCTATTTCCTCCTCCACAAATACATCATTCATTGGCGTCCTTCCCCTTTTTCCAACATACTCACAGGGTCCCTCACCACCTTCCCCCACACCTCCACCCACTACCCAACCACCCCTCATCACCCCTTCGACCGTCACCCACAATACACCCGCAACCACCACCCACACTCACAACCAACCCGAACTACCCCATACCCACAACATCTCCAGCCCGATCCGTTTTGGGTCCTTCCCCGCCACCCCCGAATCACCCCCCACCGCCCATGCCACCCCCCAATACTCATCCCATGTTAACCCGTGGCAAAGCCGGTATCTTTAAACCAAAACCTTTCAGGCTACCATACTACCAAATACACCCTTCCCGATAGTGAACCAACAACCTACTCTGTTGCCTCAAAAAATGCTTATTGGCGTCATGCTATGGATGACGAGTTTAAGGCTTTGACTGATAAGAAAACTTGGGTTCTTGTACCTAAGCCCCATGGGCGGAACCCAGTGGGCTGTAAATGGGTGTACAAAATTAAACACAATGCAGATGACAGTATTTCCAGGTACAAGGCTCGTTTGGTTGCTAAAGGCTACAATCAGGAGTATGGGCTTGATTACTCCGAGACATTCAGTCCTGTTATTCGGCAGGAAACCATTCGCTTGGTACTGTCACTCGCCGTGCGCAACAATTGGCTCATCAATCAGTTGGATGTTTCCAATGCTTTTCTTCATGGCATGCTTGATGAAACTATCTACATGACGCAACCACCGGGCTATGTTGATCCCCGCTTCCCTCAACATGTTTGCAAACTCCAGAAGTCTCTGTATGGGCTCAAGCAAGCCCCCCGTGCTTGGTACACACGTCTGAAAACGTTCCTCCAGGGACTCGGCTTCAGGTGTTGCGTACACGACACGAGTCTGTTTACTCGACATTCAGCACACGGTACAGTCATTCTTCTTGTCTATGTAGATGATATCATTATTACAGGCTCTACTGCAGCTCTCATTCAGGATGTCACTCGAGCTATGCATACTACCTTCAAAATGAAGGACCTTGGCCTGTTACATTATTTTCTGGGAATGGAGGTCTCTCGGACAGGCAGCGACTTGTTTCTTCATCAGTCAAAATATGCTCGAGATCTGTTGCAGAAAGCTGGACTGGAAAAATGCACCAGTCAACCAACACCGATGGCAGTCTCTTCGTCTACGAATGGAGCCGACACCCCCTTTGCCGATATCACCCACTTCCGCAACCTCATATGGGCTCTACAGTATCTGGCCATTACCCGTCCTGACATCCAGTTTGCTGTCAATCGAGTTGCTCAGCGCATGCATCAACCAAGTGAACATGATTACCATTGTCTAAAACGCATTCTCATGTACATTTTTGGCACTCTTGGTCGTGGTTTACTCATTTGACCCGGGGACTTGGAGCTTCGGGGTTTCTCAGATTCAGACTGGGCGAATGATAAAAATGACAGAAAATCTACATCGGGGTTTCTCGTTTTTTTGGGGCCGAACCTGATCTCCTGGTGTACAAAAAAACAACCCAAGGTCTCTCGGTCCTCGACTGAAGCTGAATACCGCGCCCTTGCTCTTCTTGCTGCTGAGACCATGTGGGTCACATATATTCTTCGCGAACTCCGCGCCACTCACACTGTTCCTGCTCTCTATTGTGACAACAAATCAACCATCTGTGTGGCCAAGAATTCCGTCCTACACACCAGAATGAAGCATGTTGATACCGATTGTCGCTTTGTTCGCGATGAAGTTCAGGCTGGCACCATGACTGTGCAGTATGTACCCACTGAAGAACAACCGGCTGATATTCTCACCAAACCTCTCCCGAGCCGACAGCACGATTACCTCAGTTCCAAGCTTCCGTTCGCTTCCGCTCAGCTCCGCTTGAGGGGGGGATAATAACAGATAGTATTAAATAAATAGTATTAAATAATATTATTATTTACTGTGTACTAATCCTAGTCCTATTAGGATTAGTACTCCTTAATCCTAGTCCTATTAGGATTAGTACTCCTTCCTATATCTCCTATATATATCTCCCATGTATTCCCTTATTAGGTTAACACTTCAATACAATCAATATTCCTTCAATATGGATCCACATCTCTGCTAAATAAAGAATATTGTGTCAAGCTACAGGCCCTTTTTAGGAGTTGAATAATCTGAAAAACTGTTTCACCTTATTGAGCAAAATGTACGTGCATGAATTATTATATAGTTACTCATGACTTAATCCAACCCAAATATACATATCTACATATACACCTCCATCCATTATAATGTGAACAACAATTTCATATTGTTAATTAAAAGGTCAAATATCTTGTCCAACAATTAAAAAGAGGAAGAAAAGATATATTGATTTTGATGAGTCTAATAATTTTAAATTCAAAGCCGAGCCAAAAAATTTAAAAGGACACTTTTTTAAAAAAAAAAACAAAAAAGCAAATTGCTACTGCTGAAGTGATTTACCTCTAACATATTTGAACGTCGCTTACTTAGTTAAAATTACAAATCGCTACTCGAGCAGCGTTTTTTCACCTATAAATTTTTTATTATTATTTTTAAATGTTTTACTTAATTTTTTATATTGCAGCGGTTTACTTTTTAAAAAAATAAAAAATCAATGAATAGGCATACTATACAAACTAGGGGAATACGGTCTGTGTCAGCACAAGACTGTTAAAATTGGTGTTGTTGCTTTTTATTTAATTATTGAAGCAGGGGGAAAACATATTTACAGTGATACATTTTTATATTTATGGCAGCATAATGACAATATATATATAAATCATTTAAATATTTCATGTAGTGTTGTTGGCTTCCTGTAGCTTTTGTCAAAACAAACATAAAAACATGAGGTCACTGGAAAATATCTCCAACATCCAACAAAAGAATAAAGTGAAATATGAACCTTCTGTTGTCTTATATGGTAACTTGTATTAAGGTTAGTCAAAAATATAAAAATAGAAAAAAGATGAAATAGATAGAAAAAATAATTTATAATCCGAGTTTATAAAAATAATTGTGTTTTCTTAAGAAATTTAATTTTCTTACTGTATTTGAAATTATGGATTAATTTCTTTCAAGATAAAATGAATTAACCTGTCAAAAAAGTAGCGGTACCTCAAACTTTAATAATTTCAACGAACATAAGAATAGTAACAAGCCATACACAGACTTAGTTGATCGATATTTTATTTTATGAGAGAAAATATATGCAGAGAAGAAAAAATTTTCAATGTTTGAAAACGAAAAATGACTTTCTTCATATAGCCATTTCAGCAAGAAAATGTGTCTGTTCAGACCCTTTTTTCATAAGGTTGTGTCTTTTGGTAAAAGTAACAACTTTTGGGAAAGATGTGTCTTTTGAAAAAAATAACGACTTTTTGGAAATCAGATTGTTATTACCGTTGCACATGAAATTCAAACAAATTCTGTTGCACAAAAATTAATTCTGTTATTTAACTAACATTTTGAATTTCGATTAACAAAATTGATTAAATAAATTTTATTCAAATAATTTATCAATCAAATCCGAAGTCAAGCAACGACGACGGCATGAGGGACATCTTCTTCTTAACCCTTTAAGAAGTATAGGAAGTATTTTCTAATATAAGGACAACAATTTCCTTTCTTTAACCGATATGAGAGAAATGAATTTTCATTTATATTTTGCAAATGACTTTTTTTTTTCCTCCAAATTAATTCCCTCACTTTTCCATTTTTCTCTTCTCTTTTCTTATTAACATTTTGCTAAACCCAATACCTCCTGTTTTAAAATATATCACACTATCAAAAAATTTGAAGCAAAAACAAACAAATAGTTTCATCAATTAACAATTAAAATTAAGCAAGTGGAATAATAATTTTCAAGATATTCATTACCAAAATCTCCATTTAGAACTTCATGATCAAATGAAATATGTGTGCAAGTCAAGTCATGTTCGACCCTTAATATCTCAACATGTGGAACGAACCTTACAGGATGCCTAGCTTTTTATCTTATTTTAAGACTTATTACCATCATGTGAAGTAACAGTCTTTTGAATACTTCTTCATTTTATACCAACTTTCATTAATGATTGCTAATACTACATCCTTTTCAAATTAATGAAATTGTTAGAATATTTTTTATTTTTAAATTAATTTAATTATTTAATTTTCTAGATTGCTTTTAAAATATTCTTTCAATTTATTTTTTATTAATTAATATTAAATTAGTTATTAATTAATATTTAGTTACTTTAATAATAAATTTAAAAATAATTAATAAGGACAAATTAAAAAATTATACCTAATTTATATTTTAATATTCTTTTCTTAAAGGACGTAAATAATTCAATTAATTTAAAATGGAGGGAGTACTAATACAAACTCTGTCTTGAATGTCTGAAACAAATGTTGTCTTGAAACTTGACCAAGATTAGAAAATTGAACAACAAAATGTAGATTATGTTAACTTATAAAAAGCTGAAAATGGAATAACGGAATTTTAATGGTGAACAAATAAAGTAAATACTAACCTAATTAAGCTCTGCAAGAGCAACAACAAATACTTCAGTTGTAGAGTATATATTTGCACGCAAGTACATCTGGATGACACGTGTATATATATCCACTTATCAGGAGGCAAACATTAGGAGAACAGACGCCTAAGCTCAAATATTTACAATTATTTTTTTTTATTAACAATTTAGCCGTTAGTTTCATTCACATCTCACATCAAGTTCTGTCTCAACCAAAGTAAAAACAGAATCGAGTAGTCTGACAATCAACATTTTTTACTCATAAAATAATAAGCTTCAAAGGCAAGTTATTTCTTGGGTTTATGGTCAAAGAATTTCTTTTTTTCTTTTAAGAAGCATGAGCTCATCAACTATAATTACATAGGTTAGTATTTAAGAACCTTTGACACCCAATTAAGTGTTGTCTATTTATAATTATATATATACATAGGTTAGTATTTAGGAACCTTTGACACCCAAATTAACTGTTGTCTATTGTCGTTTGTTGTCTCTCTAAATTGAAATTGTGGTAAATTATGGCTTAAAGTAGATGCAGTTAATGTGAGTCCGGAGCCTTAAGGGTATAAAATAATAATAAAAATTTCAAAATGGTATATAAAATTTTATATTAATCAAAATGATAAAATCGCTGGAACAACAGTAATTTACTCCACCGGAAAAAGCAAAATCGCTGCCTATATAGCGATTTTGCAAAATGTGAATTTTTTTTAAAAAAAATTGAAGTCGCTACCTAGGCAGCGATTTTATAAAAAAAAATATTTTTATAATATTTTTTTGAAATTCAAATATATAGCTTATAAGAAAATATGCATTATTTAAAAAAAAATTAAGAATAAGTAAGGTAACAAAAATATTTTCTTTCTAAAAAAAGATATTATATTGAATTTAAATTTAAATGATGTTTGAGTTCAAATAGAATACTAAATTCAAATACTTAATTTTTTTAAAAAAAATAAAAAATGAAGTCGCTGCACATGCAGCGATTTTTCAATTTTTTTTAAAAAAATTAATAAAATCGCTGCTCTAGCAACGTTTTCTAATTATTTTTTTTAAAAAAAAAATTTAATTAAATGGTGGCAGCGATTTTATTTAAATTATTATTATTTTTAAATATTAAATCGCGGTTAGTGTAGCAATTTTAATTTTTTTTTAGTATTTTTAAATATCGCTTTTCACGTAGCGATTTCATAAACAACAATATATATATATATATATATATATATATATATATATATATATATATATATATATATATATATATATATATATATATATATATATATATATACACACACACATACACACACACATGATCATTACTTCAAGAGATCATTATTTCGAACTGAAGTGTGTCATTATGGGAGAGTCTAAACAAAATTTCAATCATTTGAATTTTGCTCATCGGATTCAACTGATAGGTAAATAAATTAATGTTTTCTTATTTCTTAAAAAAAAATTTCTTATATGTAATATATTTATATTATTAATTTTATAGGTATGATCAAATTCAAAATGCAGTGAATTATTGTACACAAATTGTAAATAATAATGTTATGGGTGATGAACGAGTTGGTGAGTTGCACAATGATGAACCTTAAGAGCATGAATTAACAGACAGTAATAATATGTATGACGATGATGATGATAATGTAGATAATGCACCTAATGCATCCGTTGAAGATCAAAGTATTAATTAGCATTCTACAGTGATTCAATACTTAGATCACACTGAAGAAAATGTAGAAGATTTTATCTACACGAGAGATGACGGTTCCATTCGAACGACACTTTGAAATTAAAACAATCCTAAACATATCCAGTCAGGTTCGATTGTTGAAAACTAATATTTTGTAGTTGTTTATTTATTTATTTATTTCATGTTGATTAATTTAATTTGTATATGCAACTAGGTATGTTATTCATGACTAAGATGCAAATGAAATCTGCAATAAGAGCATATAGTCTTGCTATTAAAAAAGAATTTCTTTGTGATCAATCCAAGAGTAAAAGTTGGAAAGTTATTTGCAAGCGTCATGAGTTAGGGTGTGATTGGATGATTCGGTTTAGAGAGATTTCAAGCGGTATGTGGAAGACAGGAAAAATGGTTGAACCGCATACTTGTCTTACAGATAACTATGAGAAGGATCATTTCGATTTGAATGATAACATGATTGCCACTTCATTAATACCATGTGTTATGCAAAATTCAGACACAAATATTAAGATGATCCGTGAAATTATCAAGGGAAAGCATCACTATACTCCTAGTTATAGAAAAGCACAAAAAGGTCGAAGAAAAGCATTTCGAATGGTTTATGGTGATTTTGAAAGTTCATTTAAGGCATTACCTCGATACATGACTGCACTACAATTTTTCAATCCAGGCACTATTATTGAGTGGGAGCATCATTCTACAACAGTGCAAGGTGAGCAAATTTTTAAATTTCTTTTTTGGGTTTTAAAACAGAGCATTGATGGTTTCAAAAGTTATAGGCCGGTCATTTCTATCGACGGCACACATCTTTATGGTTTGTATGATATCAAACTGTTAATTGCGGTTGGAATTGATGCGAATGAAAATACTTTTCCACTTGCATATGCTTTAGTTACACGTGAGAGTTTTAAGTCTTGGTCATGGTTTCTCAAGTTATTATGGACACATGTAGTGTGTGAACGACAAGGAATTGATCTTATTTTTGACCGTCATCAAGGAATCTTGCAGTGCTGCCAATCTTATGATTGGTTGAGTCCACCCAACAAACATCATAGATTTTGTGTTCGACACTTAAAAGCAAATTTTAATTAAAAAAAATTGTAAATAGTGAACTCGAAAAACTAATGTGGTTGGTTGCTACTGAGCATCAGGAGAAAAAGTTTGTGCAACGGATGCAATAAATCAAAACATTGTCTCCTGCAGCATATGAATTGTTCAATGAATTTCCTTTGGAAAAATGGACAATGTATAAGGATGGTGGTCGTAGATGGGGTGCCATGACAACAAATGTGTCTAAGTCATATAATGGTTTATTGAAAAAAGCTCGGGGGCTTCCTATGACTGTCATGGTTCGAATGACGTTCAAATCTCTCGTTGATCGTTTTGTCAAATGAAACAATCTTGTAATTGCATTACTTCTGAATTCGAATCTTCTACATCTTCATTTTCATCTTCCTTTTCAAAATCTTTCTCATTTGGATAGTGACTGTTTGTTCCACATCTAGTTGATTTGTGTAGCCTAGATGTTCTCTGAGGGGAATTTTTTCTATTAAGAACTAAATTTTGTGAAGCCCCAGCATTAAATCTTGAATCATCGGACATAGTTACCTATAATACAATACAATATAATATAATCAAATAAACATGCAATAAAATTAAAAAAAAATTATAAAAAGTTAAAAAAATTCTATTAAATTATTATACTTACATTCGAAAAATTCAATCTTCCACCAAATGGAGAATTATGTATAGGAAATTCACGCATACCATGTTGAATACCGTATTGAGATTCACTATTGAAACCTGTGGAGTTACAAAACCAACTAATTGCTGACTAGAATAATTATTATTAGTGTTAGAGGGCCCTGTATAAAATCAAACGTGGGATAATAAGGCTCGGGAGTCGTCACATTAGTGTTAGAGGGCCCTGCAAAAAAATCAAATGTTTCACCAGCGCTCCTTCTACCTCGACGTGCATCCTCTCTCGGTGTTGTTTGTCGTGATCGACGAGATACTTGTATTGGTGGTGGTTCATCGTATTGAGTGAGAGAATTGTAATCAGGATCAAAGCTCAATCGCATTCCCTGGAAGGCCGCATTCATTGACTCCATTGAAATACGAGCGACTTCCTCTGCATATTGTCTCATTTTATTAGATTGATTTTCATCATTTTCAATCATTTGAGCTCGACGATACTGCATTTCATGACCCCTAGCCTATTATGAATAAACAAATATTAATAACAAAAAAATTATTAAAGATTGACATAATTATTTAAAATTTACATAATATACATACTAATGCCTCATGTCTTCCTGCCATGTGTTGATACCCTTTTTGTACAACATGTTGTAGATTTCCAATGACCATGCGGGTATGCCTCATGTACCAACGAAAGTAATCTGTTTAATCACTTACAAATGGAGGTCAAAATATACGATTTTGACATTGTTCCCATAAATATTGTGTGTAGTTAAATGCATCTATATCTTCTTGTTTTATTTTGGATCGTTTATCACGCTTAAAATGATATTCGAAAAATTGGGTACACGGTCCAGGAATATGTTGTAAATAACCGAACTGTCTCACAACACGATCAACCATGTGTCACTCACGAAAAATTTTATAAATAAGTGACACCTGTGCCATCCAGACACGTTGTCCCGACCGACACCACTCAGGCAATCCATTAATAACATCTTCCGAATAAGGTTGCCAAATAAACTATAAAAAAATAATTAAGTAAGATAATTATAAAAACAACATTGGCAAAAAAATAAAAAAAATATGTACGTGAAAATGAACAATCTTACAAAATAATTTTTTTGTACCATTGTGTCATAAGATATTTTACTTTTAAGGACCAAACAAGAATCTATGTATATGTCATTTTATTCACATAATTTTCTTGGGTAGTGAAACATAAGTGCCTTATTTAAAGATCTACCAAACATATTTTTATTTAAAATGAAATAAAATATGAATAGTTTAAAATACTAATAATTTTAAATACTGGTTCATTAGTTAAATTATCTAGTACATCACTAATCACACTGATTACCGTTCGTGCCTCATTTTGATGATTTCTACGTCGCGTCCATTTATGTGCAAGTGCTGTGTGTGTGTGTGTGTGTGTGTGTGTGTGTGTGTGTGTCTGTGTGTGTGTGTGTGTGTGTGTGTGTGGTGTGTGTGGTGTGTGTGTGTGCGTGTGTGTGTGCGTGTGTGCGTGTGCGTGTGCGTGTGTGTGTGCGTGTGTGTGTGCGTGTGTGTGTGTGTGTGTGTGTGTGTCTGTGTGTGTCTGTGTGTGTGTCTGTGTGCGTGTGCGTGTGCGTGTGCGTGTGCGTGTGTGTGCGTGTATATATATGTACATAACAAAATAAAATTACACTATTTGCATGTGAATATTCATTCAATTTATAATAAAATAAAAATTACACTATTTACATGTATTTCACTCAATTTATAACAAAATAAAAATGTAATATGTGACTTTGACACTATTTGCATGTGAATTGACATAATTTTTTATAAATGCATGTGAATTTTTTTAAAAAGTTTGAATATTTTTGTAAGAATTTGACATGTCACTTTTTTTTAAGTTGACATGTGATTATCTTCAAAAAATTTAAATATATATATATATCAAGGAAATCACTGCATAGGCAGAGATTTCTTTTTTAAAAAAAAATTCAAGAAAATCGTGCCTAGGCAGCGATTTTAATTTTTTTTTAAAAAATAAATTATTTGAATTTAGAATTCTATTTGAACTCAAACATCATTTAAATTTAAATTCAATATAATATCTTTTTTTAGAAAGAAAATATATTTGTTATCTTACTTATTCTTAATTTTTTTAAAATAATGCATATTTTCCTATTAGTTATATATTTGGATTTCAAAAAAATATTATAATTTTTTTTATAAAATCGCTGCTTTAAATTTTTTATAAAAAAAAAAAATCTTTTTAAAATCGTTGTCTAAGAAGCGATTTCCATATTTTAAAAATAATTTTTTTTTTGAAAATTGCTACCTAGGCAGCGATTTCCATATTTAAAAAAAATATAAAATCGCTGCCTAGGCAGCGATATCCATAATTAAAAAAAGAAAATTATAAAATCGCTGCCACTGCAGCAATTTTGCAAAATGTGAATTTTTTTAAGAAAATATTGAAATCTCTACCTAGGCAGCAATTTTCAATTTTTTGTAAAGAAAGTTTTTTTATACATATAAAATAGCTGCCTAGGCAGCGATTTAAATTTTTTTTTTGAAGGAAGCGAATTTTTTATTTTAAAAAAAAAATAAATCGCTGTGTAGGCAGCGATTTTCAAATTAAAAAAAATTTACAAAAAATTGAAAATTGCTGCCTAGGTAGACATTTCAATTTTTTTTAAAAAAAATCACATTTTGCAAAATTGCTGCAGTGGCAGCGATTTTGCTTTTTCCGGTGGAGTAAATTGCTGTTGTTCCAGCGATTTTGCCGTTTTGGTTAATATAAAATTTTATATACCGTTTTGAAATTTTTGGTAATATTTTATACTCTTTAGGCTCCGGCCCCCTGTTAATGTGCGATTTACAAATAAGTAGTTTAATATGAGCAAAATAATGAACATTTGGATTTGATTTTTTAAAAGTATTTGATAGATTTTTAACTCTTTTAAACACATCTATAGTGAATTTTGAAAAAAATCATAAAAACTTATCATTATTCTTGGAGACTGGAGAGGCAGAAAGAGTGGATCCAAAATCAAAGTGAGAATATGTTATACAGTGAAGATAGATAAGTGGTTGAACAATAATAAGTAAAGGTGGCAATTAGAATAAAGACACATAATAACCTTATATAAGTTAATATTGTATTGACACTAAGCAATCATGTTAAAATGTTAAAATTGCCTCTTCTATATAAGAAAGAAAGAAAAAGAAAAGAAAAGAAAAGAGAGAAGATAAAAAAACTAGCCAAGCCAGCAAAAAAAAAATTAAAACTTTGCAAAGGCAGCGATTTAAAAAATAAAATAAAAAACTGTCAAAGCAACGATTTTCATGAAAAACATTTTTTAAAAAAATTCTATGAACTTGTTGGCATAGCAGCAATATTAGCGAAAAAAGAATCGAGCAGCGATATTAGCAAAAAAAAAGTTGCCTTAAGCTTATATGCCTCGATTTCCCATTGTACATTTTATAATGAGCTACGTACATAATAATAGTCTCACTATCACAGAACATGAAAATGACTAGCTTTCCAATGAATTCTAGTTGGACTACTTGTAAACCTTGAAAGTTAGGAAGGGCAAATGTTATATCAGGTCTAGTGTAGTGTAGTGCATACTTAAAATGCCAATTGTACTTGCATACTCTAATTGAGACACTGTTATTACATTATTTTTTGTAAGCTTTACACTTGAATCACATGGAGTATTAGATTCTTCTATGCTTAAATGATTGAACTTGTGTTAATTATTTTCTCAATATAGTGGGCTTGTGATAAAGCCACTTGTTTATTATTTCTCTTGACTTTAATACCTAAGGTAATATCTACTTCATTCAAATCTGTCACTATAAAGACTAAAGTTAGAATATTTCTTAGTTTAAAATATTTTAAGCATGTTTGTATCAAAAATCAACATGTCATCTACACAAAGACAAATGAAAACTTCATAGTCTTTTATAAATTTGCAGTAAATACATATATCGTTATGTTAAATTCATTTGATAATATTAAATCATCAACTCTAAGTGTTTTGATGATCCTCACAAATAGAGGGGACCTGGTCTCTCCCAGATTCAAATGAGGTACAGCTGTAAAGTTGTCATGTCAGATGGTAGGTGAAAATGCAGTGTCCTACAGCAATAGGAAGAACGAACGAGATTGTCTCTTTCAATGGCTCACAATGTCAGTGGTAGGTGAGGCGCCAACGTACTGAACCAATCAGATAGGAAGATATTGTTTGTCCAACGGTTAATAACTCTTTATGGTTGATACTTTCAACATGACAAAAAACATACTAAGTTCGTTCATTCATTCAAGAAGAGAGAGAGTGAGCAAGTCTTTGTCAAGAACTCAAGCATCAAAGAAAGCAGCAAGGGACCTGGTCCCGTAAAGTGTGCGTACGTCAAAAGGATGAGAAGACAGTTGTCGAAAGGCTGCCCTGCCAACTCTGATGTGGTTGGTGCATAGCCTTTGAGAACAGTAGGCTCTCAGCCAATGGCCTTGTCCCAAGATTTTGTGTTCATTTTGTGAAATTAGGTCTTAGGCCTAACTCACACCCCAAAAGTTAGCTCAAACGGAGAAGGATTGCCCAAGCCTTATAAGGAGTTCACTCATCTCGTTAACCACCAATGTGGACTTTTGTCATTCTTTAAATTTTTTTTATATATTATCTTCCTTTTCAACACAAACTCAAGATTTGGCAAACAAAAACTTGGATTTTCTCTGAAAAATTCGTAAGCTTGAAAAAAAAGGTCATCTTCAAGGAAGAACAATATTCATACTCAACAAAGAGACCTAATAGAGTTCTGAAGCTTTCTTGTTGAGTTTGAGTTGTGTGTCTATCATTTTATAAGTTCTTGCAACTTGAAAATTTACAAGACACTTGCAAAGACTCGCTTTCAAGAAGTATTCTCCGGCAAGCACAATAAGGACCTGATCAAGTTGCAAGCATCAGAGCGTGTCTTAGGAGTTATACTTCCGTGCATATATTGTAAATATGTTCCTAATTTATAAAGGATTCAGATATTTGCTTTTGATTTGTAAAAGTATAAATTAGTTAAAGTTAATTGATTTAGTGGCAACTTATTTTGTTGCTAAGTCAAAATTCTAAGTCATCTAGGTGGGATATTTTAGTGGGCAGTGTCGTATTTGCTTACTCAAATTCTAAATCATCCGGAGCGTGGTGGTTTAGTGGGCGGTGTGGTATCCGCTTAGAAAAGTCTAAGTTATCTAGGGCTAATAGCTTAGTGGGCGACGTTGTATCCGCTTAGGCTCTTCAAGTAATAGAGATATTACTTAGTTGTGAGATTAATAACTTTTTCTCACATTGATATAACCAAGTCTCACTTTTGTTTGAGAAGATTAGTGAAGACGGTTAAAAATCACGTGCAACAGGTCATGGTTTTACTCCCTTAAGCAAGGAGGTTTCCACATAAATTGTTTGTGTTGTGTTCTCCTTACTATTACTGTTCCATATTGTTTTTGTTGTGTCAAGGGACCTGCTCCATTGACTGATAGTGGATGCCTACATTTCATCAATTTGTATCAGAGCAAGTGCTCTTTATCTGATTAACACCAAGTGAGAGATTTCTGCGAGAAATGGCAGCTCCACTAAGTCTTGAGAATCCTTACGGTCCTACCAAGGAAGTGAAGGATGGAGATCTAACTCAAGAGGTTCCCAATTCTAGAAGAGAGTATGATGAAGACCAAAAGAAGGAGAAGTCAGTAGTGCTAAAGGTATCTCAAAATGATTCTTCTGAAGATGAAGAGGAAATCACTTATTTGACTAAAAGTTTTCAAAACACATGTAGGGTGTCAAAAGAAGAGATACTCCAACAGAACAACAAATGCAAATGACCTCTGTCATAAGGGTGGAAAGCTAGGACACTTATGAGAGACTTTGAGAGCCATAAGCATGAATGTCAAGACCTTAAAGGAAAGCGAAGGGACCAAATCCTTGATCGTGCTAAGGTAAAAGCTAATGTTGATCGGGTGGTAAAGAAAGTCATTGCAGTATGGGAAAACGCATTTAGTGATCCCGAATATGATATACACTGAAAAATGATGGTCTCATTCTCAAAGACAAAGACAAAAGATCGAGTCCGATTAATGAAGTAGATTAGAACAAAGATGCAAAAAGGGACAAATAACTTGCTCTTAAGGTGTCACAAAGTGAAGTACCTAAACTAGATGAGAACAGGGGCTATCTCACTCAAAGATTTTGAAAAATCGTGAGCAAATGTGGAACTCTCATGAAGAAAGGAAATCTTGACGCTACAGACTCAAATGATATGTGTTTCAAGTGTGATAAAACAAACCACTTCATTAGAAACTATCCTATGCACAAGGCTGAGCACAAGAAATACGTCAATTTCGGAGAGGACAAGAACAAAAGTAGGGATCAGGTTCGTGACAATTCAAGCAGAAGAGAAATTGTTGATCATGTTGTGAAAATGCTCTTGTTGTCTCGAGTAATTCCTAAAGTGACTCAGAAGAGTCAGAACATTCTCAAGACGCATCTGTGCTTGTAGTCAAAGTTGGTGAAGATGTGTTTGATGCCATGTTCGCTTTCATGGCAAAGGCAGATGATGAATATGTCAATAAAAAGGTAACCTTATCTGACTGCAAGCAAAATGTGAATGTTTTTTTCATTATAATATTGAGAAAGCTAGTTGTTGTACTCATTGATGCAATCAATGAGCTAACTACTGAGAAGGATCCATTGAAAAATAGCTTAGACATTTTTCAAGATGAAAAAATTGCTATGGTTACCCAAATATCTGAAATTGAGAAACAAATGGATGTTCTAGAAGCTAAAAATCTAGAATTGAAGGAAAGATAAAAAGGGTGACAATTATAGTGTCTAAAGGAAAGAACGAGGTTGGCAGCTTGCAACAGGAGCTTGAAAATAAGTTGCACACTGCTGAAATGAAGATGAACTAGGCCCTAAAAAGAAATTTTGTGCTGGAGAGGGACCTAGTCCGTGTAAAAGAGGAATTAAACATATCCCTCAAATGGACCACTTCCAATAAAATGCTTACGAATGTAATTATTCAAGGTTTTGTGAGAAGACATATTACCATACAATCCTCACACCAAAAATGTTGTTGTTGTAGACAATCTAAAATATTTACATTGCGGGAGAGAGTCAATTGAAGAAAGAGTGGCCAGCCTGGAAGAGATCTCAAATAAGTTCCTCAAACTATTCTCAACGAAAGAACAGGCAGAAGAAGGGACCTGTCGTGCATCTGATCCTAAATTGAAGAAAATTAATCTTCCTCATTGGACAAAGAACTCCCTTATCACTCCTTTATTTGGTTACTGGAAACTCTGATTAAAGTGGGTTCTCAACGCTAACAAGTGACATAGTATGCAGGTGAGAGGAAGTAGCAGCAGTCCATGTTGTTTAGAATAGTGGATGCTCAAAACACTTGACTGGAAAACTGAAAACTTCCTCTCTTAAGGCACTTCAAGGTGGAGGTGTCTTATTTAGCAATGACAAGAAAGGGTATATTCTTGGTGCACGCATGGTGGGGAAATCTTTGAAAACCATTGAGGATCTGTATATGTAAATGGTTGACGTAAAATCTTTCAAGTGCTTCATAGATTTGTTATAAACTAAATTGAGTTAAGCCCTTATGAGATAAAAAGGTGTTCATGTGATCTTTAGATTAATCAGGATGAATTAAGCAGTTGCAAAATAAAGAAGTTTCTGAGATAGAAGAGCTGCTTCAGATTCAGAGAGATAGGCTAACTAGTGAGTTTTTTAAAAAGACATCCTTTTCATGAATCCAGTGAGCTCAAGGAAGCTAATGCAGATGATGAACCTAATAAAGGACTAGGTCCTATAGACAAGGCTGAATAAAGATGATGCAGTTCAAACTGATAATGTGAAGTGTGAAGGAATATGGTGATGTTGATTATGTTGGGTATCATGCTGATAGAAAGAGAAGGAATGAGTTATTTTATGAGCTCATATCTTATTCATGAGGAACAAAAGACTATATAGTGTTGCTTTTTCAACAATTCAGGCAAGGTATGTAGCTAATGCAGACTAGTGTGCTCAAATCATGTGGATCAAACATCAGTCTGAATTTCTTAGAGTGGTTACTCAGACTATTCCTCTTCTATGTGCTATCACGAGCGCTCTCATGAGTGGTCTCATTATGGCTAAGAACTCAGTCCACCATAAAAGGACTAAGCATATTTATGTGAGATGTCACTTTCTGAAAGATCATGTTGAGAAAGGAAATATCAGCTTGAATTCGGTAAGATCAAATCAATGATGTCTTCACAATATCTTTAAAGAGGGTCCTGGTCCTAATAAGCAAATTAAAGTTGGGAATGCTGAAACCTAACTGAATGGATCCTTCTTGCAAATATCAACCCTCTCATTACTGTGCAAATAGACCAGGTATCCTTGTTTTTCAGTTATGTATGTTTTAGCAAATTCAGTCTCATACCTTTTGTAGGTATACACACATGTAAAAAGGGTTGAATTAAAACGAAGGTCAGGACAGCTCTAGGCAATTCCATTCAACCTACAGAGAGGAACCTGGTTCGTTCTCGAAGGTTAGCACTCTTAACATTGCATTTTGTATTATGCATGAGAAATATTGCAATTGTCACTTGTCTGTCATCCAGGTATCTGTTCGTTGAGCCATTTTGAATACCAAGATGACACTCTCTTTCACATGATATCCACTTCCACTTCCCTTGTACTCCATATTTCTATCCATATCCCCGAAAAAACTCCATCTCCCCTTCCAAAAATCAAAAAGTTTCAAAACCCTCTATTTTTAATTCACTCAAAGCACTTCAAATGTTTGAATCTTTTGTTCCTATGGATAAGTTTTTGTTAAAATAAATTTTCGAGTGTGAAGAAATACCACGTCCAGTAAACAAAATGAAGAAGGTGGAAAAGATGATGTTCAAAAGGGAAAAGATTGATACTCTAAGAATTCAATGTATTCTGAATAGGAGGGTGTCTCACTTTATACAAAAAAATTTAAAAAAATGAAAAAAATGAAATGGTCTCTTAGTTGACTTATTTATATCGGAGGCCATAAGTAAGTTTCATCTTGCTAATCTTTCTGTCATGAGAAACTCAGGATTGATTTGAAATCTATGACAGCTGCTCTGGCCAACATGGATACTAAAATAGTTGATTGAAGGCTTAGCTTCTGGAGGAATAATCGGAGGGACCAGGTATAACAAAACAAAAAGGTTGGCAACAAAGCATGTTGAACCTTAAGAGAAGCTTCTAAAAGATCATGCCATGAATATGTTTTACTAATTCTATTCTTTCCATCCTTTAATCCTAAGACATTCCTTCTCTCCCTAAATTCCCGTGTCAATCCTTTTTTCTCTTTTATATCGACACTCAGTGGATATTGCCTTGGTTCTCATTCATAATGATGTTTGCAATGATTCGATGGCTGATCTTTTATTTGTGAATGAAAAATGTCTTGTCTCTACTAACTTGTTTCCTTACTTTATGCATTTTTACTCATGCTCAGTGTTGCCCAAGTGGCCCTAAATTTTCTTGAACTACATTTTTGGCAACTTGGTTTACTGCTTCTACCCTTTTTTATGATGTCAAAAGGGGGAAGATTGTTAAGGTATAAGATCAATGATGACGGTCTGGTATGCGATTAATGATGACATGGTCTAGTATGATATCAATGATGGCATGGTCACGTCAATAGAGGTAAGAAATATTGCTTGAATAAGACATGATCATGTCGATAGGGGGAATCAATAGTTCTACTTAAAGAGATATATGGTCATGCCGATACGGGGAATAAATGTTAGATACTGAGAAGGACCTGGTCCTTTCGATAAGGGAAGAAAATGTTTGTCATCATCAAAAAAGGGGAACATGTTATTTTGATGTTTTGATGATTTGACAAACTTCGGAGATGATGAAACTCCAATTGATAGAGGGAACTGGTGAAAAAGTATGTTATCATCAAAACGGGGGGAAATGTTAGTTCGAACTTGATATAAAATTTTGATAATTTAATAAACTTATCGATCTAACAAGGAACCAGATCCTTGTAATTGGGACTGCTGATAGTGAAATAAATGAATAACATCAATGTGAGGAATATTTGTTTTTAATCATCCAAAAGGGGGAAAATGTTATATTCTAAGTGTTTTGATGATCCTCACAAATGTAGTGGACTTGGTCCCTGGCAGAGTGTTCTCGCCTAGATTCAAATGAGGTACAATTATAAAGTTTTCATGTCAAGTGGTAGGAGAAAAGTGTAGTATCCTACACCAATCGGAAGAGCAGACGAGATTGAGTGGCTCACAAATGCAGGGACCTAGTCCCTGGCAGAGTTCTCCTCGTCTGATACATAATGGTGTAAAGTTGTCATGTTAGTGGTAAGTGATGCGCCAGCGTAGTGAACCAATCAGAATGGAATAGGTTATTTGTCCAGCGGTTAATAACTCTTTATGATTGATACTTTCAGCATGACAAACAACATATTAAGTCCATTCATTCAAGAAGAGAGAGATTCAGCAAGTCTTTGTCAAGAACTCAAGCATCAAATAACGCATTAAGGGACCTGGTCCCAAAAAGTGTCTGTACATCAAAAGGGCGAAAAGATACCTGTCAAAAGGTTGTCAACTCTGATGTACTTGGTGCACACCCTTTGAGAACAGCAGGCTCTTAGCCAATGGCCTTGTCCCAACAGTTTATGTTCATTTTTATATAGTCTCTTCTCCTTCAACATTAACTCAAGATTTGGCAAACAAAAACTTGGATTTTCTCTGAAAAATTCATAATCTTGAAAAGAAGAACATCTTCACGGAAGAACAATACTCATACTCAACAAAGAGACCTGACAGAGTGTTGAAGCTTCCTTGTAGAGTTTGAGTTTTTTGTCTATCTTTTTATAAGTTTTTGCAACTTGAAAATTCTTAAGAACACTTGCAAAGACTCGCTTTCAAGAAGTATTCTTCGGCAAGCACAACAATGACCTAATCAAGCTGCAAGCATCAGAGTGTGTCTTAGGAGTTATACTTCCGTGCATATATTGTAAATTGTTCTTAGTCTATAAAGGATTCAGATATTTGCTTTTAGTTTGTAAAAATTTAAATTAGTTAGGGTTAACGGATTTAGTGGGAAACATTGTTAGTCAAAATTCTAAGTCATCTAGGTCGGATGGTTTAGTGGGCAGTGTTGTATCTGCTTAGTCAAATTCTAAATCATCCGGAACATGGTTGTTTAGTGGGCAGTGTGGTATCCGCTTAGTGAATTGTAAGTTATCTAGGGGTGATATTTTAGTGGACGGTATTGTATCCGCGTAAGCTCTTCAAGTAATAGAGTTAAAACTTGGATGTGAGATTAATAACTTTTTCTCACATTGAATTAACACTTTTGCTTGAGAAGATTAGTGAAGACTTTTGAATCCTGTGCAACAGGTCATGATTTTACTCCCTTGAGCAAGGAGTTTCCACCTAAACTACTTGTCTTGTATTCTCCTACTGTTTATAGTGATGTATTGTTTTTGTTGTGTCAAGGGACCAGCTCCATTTACTGATAGTGGACACTTACATTTCATCATCTTCATTTAAACATTCAATTCAATTTTAACATCCATTTGATGTACAAAAAAATCATATATATATGTCAAGGATGGAAGTATTCTAATAGATGTTATTCTTATTACTAGAGCATATGTATCAAAGTAGTCAATATCTTCCTTTTGAGTAAAGTCTTTTGCAACTAACCTTACTTTGAAAGCTTGTATAGTACTGCTTGTATTATATATCTCTTAAATACCCACTTACAACCTATAGATTTAGATCCACTAGGAAAATTAACTATAATCCAATAGTGAATCCATTTCATTATTAATCATCTCTTTCCTAAAGGCAACATCTATTGAAGATATAGCTTCTTGAAATGTTCTAGGATCTTCTTCTATGTCAAACAGATATTTGATTACAGGATTTAGTTCAATCTCGCTCCACTAGAAAAGTGAACAATTTTAAGATATACAACTTTTTTATCAATTCAGGACAATACATGTGTTTATTATAAGATTCGAGAAATAATTGGAGGACTGCTACTTGATTGACCTTGATAATAAAGAATGACTTGACGAGCTCTTACTCACTCCAGGCGAACCTGTCCTCCACAGAATACTCTATGAGGTGGGATCCATGGGAACTCATGAGGTCCATATATCTCATCTGAAATTATTTTTCGCCAGACGATAATTAATCAACACTTTATTTCTTAATATAATATGTATTAAAACCATCACGAACCATTTTCCATTGGATATAAATATTTTCTTTTAAATTATTTTTTTCATAATACCAATCTTGTGATTCATGAGGAAAATTTGCACGCATAATCACAATAATAAAATAAGTTTCAAATGTAACAAGTATATAAAAATGTCTTATATACTTGAGTAGATCTAACTATTGGTGAATATTATTATTGAAGTGGATGGGACATACCTCAAAATGACAAATGATGCAGCATATGGATTCACATGTCTGCTAAATAAAGAATATTGTGTCAAGCTATAGGCCCTTTTTAGGAGTTGAATAATCTGAAAAACTGTTTCAACTTATTATGCAAAATGTATGCGCACGAATTATTATATAGTTACATTTTACTTTATCCAACCCAAATATACATATCTATATATACACCTCCATCCATTATAATGTGAATCACAATTTCATATTGTTAATTAAAAGGTCAAATCTCTAATCCAAAAATTAAAAAGAGGAAGAAAAGATAGATTGATCTTGATGAGTCCAATAATTTTTATATATATACACACATACGTGCGCATATAAATTAACCATAATTTCTTAATTTCGAATTTATATCGACCTTTGAGAGTTCTTCATTCGTCATATGTAAAATAAATGAGGATAGTTATTATTTTATGTTACGACTATCATATAATTGAATTTCCTATCTACTGTCAATCTCTTATCGGAAGTTTTTCCATATGCCCTATAAATTATAATTAGGCGATGGCCTTTTAAGGCTTCATATTCTTTAATTATAAGTTCATACAATTAATTATAAGTTCATACAATTAATGTTTTAGGATGCTAACATTTTATTCAATTAAATAGTGAGTATATAAGTCAAAGTTGTTAGGATCGAATTCACGCACACACACTAGATGAATAAAGAACACTAGAACTTTCAAGAGAAAGAGATGAGAGATCTAGAGAGAAAAAGAGAAAACCCAATATTTCGTGGTAACACCCCGTGAGTAAACTTCCACGGCGGTCAGAGTATTTTTGGTTACAGAGAATAAATAGGAAAGCCTAAACAGTTATATATATTAATCAGGCTCCACTACCTAACAATTCTCCCACTTGGAGACTGACTCAGTCATCCAAAAAATACATTCTCAAAAAAAAAAATCTCTTCATCATCAACATCTTTACCGCACCGCAACATCTATAGCAAAAACTACAGAAGACCAACCGAGGTTTTACATAACCTCAGTTTTCCAACATCAACACATTTCGTCAACATGTCTGTCGGGTTCTTTGCACCCTCTATCTTCTCCAAGCACATATCACCATCCTCCACTGCCCTGCGAGTGAAATGGTATCGCCTTCTGATGTGCTTTGTCTTCGAATGATAAACTGGATTTTTCACCAACTGTATGGCACTCTGGCTATCTGAGTAAAGAATCTTCTCGCTCTGCTTCTTGCCTAATTCCTCAAGATAATCTTCCAGCCATATCATCTCTTTCCCAGCTTCAGCTATTGCCACATACTCAGCTTCAGTAGATGAAAGAGAAACACACTTCTGAAGCCTGGACATCCAACCCACTGCTGTTCCACTTATGGTGTAAATGTACCCGGATGTACTCTTGCTCGAGTCAACATCCCCACCAAGATCAGCATCCACAAAACCCTGTAGAGTCACATTGCCTTTGCCAAAACAAAGTGAAGTATTGGATGTACCTCTCAGATATCTCAAAAGTCACTTCACAGCTTCCCAATGCTCTTTCCCAAGGTTCGCCATGTACCTGCTAACAACTCCCACTGCATGTTCTATATCAGGTCTAGTGCAGACCATAGCATACATCAAACTACCAACTGCTGAAGCATATGGAACAAGTGTCATGTGATCACGCTCCTCGGTAGTCTTGGGTGACTGCTCCTTTGACAATTTAAAGTGTTTTGCCTATGGAGTAGTCCTGGGTTTAGCATCATTAACCCTAAATCTGCTCAGCACCTTCTCAATGTACAACTCTTGAGATTGATTTAAAGTGCCAGCAGATCTATCCTGAGAAATCTTCATCCCCAAAATCTGCTTTGCTGGACCCAAATCTTTCATCTCAAACGCTGCAGACAACCTTGTCTTCAGATTGTTAATCTCCCTCATACTAGATCCTGCAATCAACATATCATCCACATACAAGAGTATAAAGACATATGAATCAGTGTATTTCTTGAAGTAACAACAAGGATCCTTTTCAGCTTTACATAATCCACTCTTGGTCATGAAGGAGTCAAACTTCTTGTACCACTTCCTTGGTGCTTGCTTTAGTCCATACAAGCTCCTGGTGAGCTTGCACACCATGTGTTCCTTGCCTGGAACCACAAATCCTTCCGGTTGCTGCATATAGATCTCTTTGTCCAGATCTCCATGTAAAAACTATGTTTTTACATCCATTTGCTCTAGATGAAAATTCTTTGATGCAACAACACTCAACAGAATTCGAATAGAGGTTAACTTCACAACATGAGAGCATATTTCAGCATAATCAATGTCTTTCCTTTGTGAATATCCTTTAACCACTAAACGAGCCTTGAACCTTCTTTTATCATCTGGTTTAGTCTTGATTCTGAACACCCACATGTTAAGGAAAGCTCTCTTCCCCGCAGGTAGCTCAGTCAACACCCATGTATCGTTCTTCTTAAGTGACCTCATCTCATCATCCATGGCTTGCTCCCACTTGATCGAATCCTCCACCTGTAGGGCCTCATCAAAAGACTCTGGTTCCCCCTCATCAGTCAGCAATAGATAGTGTAATGAAGGTGAATACCTATCTGGTGCCCTGATGGATCTGGATGATCTCCTTAACACCTGCTCAGGTGTAACTTGATCCACTTCAGATTCTTCAGTAGGAGTTGATTGAGTATCGGCTTTGACATCTCTTGGGTTACTCTTATCCAACCCAACCTCAACTCCCACTTGCTTTGTAATCTCTAGAACCTTCTGATCTCTGTCCTTGTACAGGACGGCCTCATCAAATGTCACGTTGATATACCGTGGTTTCACAGTATTATTAATACTTTTTCCTTAAAGTCTAGTGTGTCCAAAAGCCTTTTTGTGCTAATTTGTATATAAGTTTCTCTTTATTTGCAGGAAATCTGTCCAAAGATGAATGCGAAGATTTTGAGCGAAGAAATGCAGAAGAGACCACCTACGGAGCTTGTGAAGGTCCGTCGTACTTGTGACGGTCCATAGGTGGAAGCATAGTGCAGCTGCTGAAGGAAGATGGAGAAGTCTGACCAAGTGTGGGGTTACGGAGTCCATGACGTTCCGTCGTGTCTATGACGGTCCGTCCTGCAGGTTCGTCATGAAGTTCAGAGAAGTAATCCCAGTACCCATATTCCAAGAGTTGAAGTATTTTGGAACGAAGACCCTCGACGGACCGTCGTGTTTGTGACGGTCCGTCATACTTGTCGTCGAGGGTATGAAGAGAGCAGCATAAGAAATTGCACAAGTATGGGACGACAGAGTCCATGACGGTCCGTCGTGACCATGACGATCCGTCGCGAGGTCCGTCGACCCAGCCGCATTTTGACAGATTCTTGCAAGTGATTATTGGTGGTTTTTGGTGATTAATCAAGCAAACTTTCGGATTTTACTCTTTCTCATTGAAGTAAGTACATGAATTCTTATATAATATATTTGAATATTGTGATTATGACTATGGGTAACTAAACTCCATAACTAGGGTTGTGGGAACCATAGGCAAATAATGAGATAAAACCTAACTAAAATAACAATTCTAGAATAGTGTCTTGCATGTATTAATAATTCTTTCGTTTAGAAGTCTTTTTAACGGATGGCCAACGTTAGAACTCGCCTTAATGCTACTTGCCAGACCAAGGAGGTAGATAATAGGAAAAGAATTATTAACATAGATTTAGTGTATACTATCTAATAGGCTAGTATTGATTGGTACGAGGTAATAACTTAGTCAAATATCGAATACGATGCTTAATATGAGGTAAAGATAAGGGTTAGGATAGCAACACACCTAGCCGGACCAAGGTGCGGAGTGAGATTTTCTAGATGCCGGACCAAGGATTTAGAAATACATAACTTATCACTTTGCATGCAAGATACTAGGAAAGAATTGTTATTGCTAGAATTATCAAATTATGAAACTGTGGGGAACACGTAAACCCTAGTTACTTTGATTAATTGATTAAAATCCAACATTCAAAGTTGTTAAGTGTCTCTTTCAATTTAGGTAGTTATTATCATTCATTTAGAAATAGAAACCCCCCTTTTATTGTTTTTACTTTCCAAGGAAGTCATTGACTAAACAAAAGTAATAATAGATTGAAGTTAAGTCTAGACTATTTTCCTCATGGGAACGATCTCAACCTCACTAGTTGGGTTATTTACTTGACACGACCACTTTACTTCTTATTTGAGAAGTAAGTTTGAGCGTATCAAATTTTGGCGCCGCTGCCGGGGAAAGTAGATTTTAGATTAACTTAAACCTATTACTATAGTTTAGTTGATATTTTCTTGATTTTAATTTGTTTTATTGTTTATGATTTGTGCAGAACCAACCTCCTTGTATGCCAAATACACGGAGAGGAAAAGAATCCTTGTTTCCCTACGACCACGAATTAGAGCTTACACTACGCAATATCAATCAAAACTTGGGAATAAATGATGATGACCCAAACCAGAACATCCCAGCTCCGGTTGATGTTCATCGTCACTTGTTACCCGATGCTCCGGGTGAACACCAACAGAGGGGACAAAATCCCGTTGCACGGCCCCAAGTGTACTACAGAGGCTATGATAACATAGCAGACTCCGATGGGCCACTTGTCTTACCTCCTCTACCCACAGGTCACACCTTTGTGGTAACTAGTAGCCTGATGCAAATGCTCACCGCCAGAGGTTTGTTTTCAGGGCTACCTTCTGAGGCCTGATTTGGATTTAGATGTAATAGGTCTCAGAGTGTTTCCTCTCTCTCTGATGGGAGAGGCTGCTATGTGGTTCACTAAGCTCCCATACAACTCAATCTTCACTTGGAACCAACTAAGGGATGTCTTCTTAGCACGCTACTATCCGGTCTCCAAGAAACTAAACCACAAAGACAGAGTGAACAACTTTGTGGCACTACCAGGAGAGTCAGTTAGTAGTTCTTGGGATAGATTCACCTCATTCTTGAGAATTTTTCCAAATCACAGTATAGATGATGAGTCACTAAAGGAATACTTCTATCGGGGACAGGATGATAACAATAAAGCGGTGTTGGAAATTATAGCAGGTGGATCTTATGGGGAATGTCCTTATGCTGAGATTGCCGAAAAATTAGAGAACATCTCCCGGAATAATAAAGCTTGGAGTACTAGGAAGTCTGATACAGGGAGAAACACCTTCGCAGTACAATCCACTCACAACCCAGCCACAGATGAGATTCGTGAAGAAATGGCTCAGATGAGAACAGAGCTTGGGTTGGTACTAAAACATGTCACTGGGGGTGCAGAAAAGATAAATGTAGTCAACTACTTGTCGAAACCACCATCTAATGATGAATGCTATTACGCGGAGGACTCATATGCGGTAAATGAGCAGACGGGGGGTTTCCGACCGAGCACCCAAGGCTCAAATCAGGATGATTGGCGCCAATGTCAAGGGAACCAAGGTCGGAACTATGGTAACTATAACCGTGAGGGTCATTATGTCCGAGATGGAAACTACAACCGCGACAACAACTTCAACAGGGGTAACTACGGTAACAGAAATGATAAGAATGGGCCCTATGTCCCTCCTCAAAATCGTGAAGTTACTCCTAGGGATGGTGGAGATAGTATAGCGCGAGTTGAGGATATGTTGCACAAAATGATGAGGAGGTTCGATGCTAGTGATGAGCACATTAAAGAGTTAAGGGGTGATTTAGCTAGTATTGGGCAAAAAGTTGATACACATGCAATATCGATTAAACAGATCGAATTGCAAATGGCCCAATTATCTGCGACAGTGAACACACGGCAACCAGGCACTCTTCCTAATAGCAACACTGTCCAAAATCCAAAAAATGATGTGCACTGTATGGAAATCACTATCGGGGTGGGAAGCAAACCATTGACCCACCTATGCCGTCTAATGAGGAAAATGTGAGAAAGGACGATGATAAGGTGGTAAAGGGTAGTGTTGAGGAAGAAGAGAGCAATGGAAAAGATGCAGAAGTCCTGATGAAGGTAATTCCCATGCCTAGACCACCACCACCCTTCCCTCAGAGATTAGTGAAAAAGACCGAGGATGGTAAATATTGGCGTTTTATAACAATGTTGAATCATCTCTCTATTAATGTCCCTTTGGTAGAAGCTCTATAACAAATGCCCGGTTATGCCAAGTTTATGAAAGATCTGGTCACAAAGAAAAGATCGGTCACTTTTGAGGATGATGATAGACTGCAGCATTGTAGCGCTATTGCTACAAGATCCCTCTTACAAAAGAAAGAAGATCCGAGTGCGTTCACTATTCCTTATACAGTTGGGTCATTACATTTTGCGAAAGCATTATGTGATCTGGGGGCAAGCATAAATCTCATGCCCTTCTCGATCTACAAGAAGTTGGGTTTGGGGGATCCAAAACCCACTGCGATACGGCTACTGATGGCTGATCGGGTAGTGAAAAGGCCTATAGGGATACTCCATGATGTGCTAGTAAAAGTGGAGTCATCTTTCCGGCTGATTTTGTTATTCTTGATTATGAAGTCGATTTTAAAGTGTCTATTATTCTTAGGAGGCCATTTCTTGCTACAGGTAAAGCCTTAGTTGATATGGAAAAGGGACAGATGAAATTTCGGTTGAACAATGAAGAAGCAACCTTCAACATTTGTAGGACCATGAGGCAGAGTGGCGAGCTCCAATATGTATCTGCCATATCACACAAAGAAAAGATGAAGAAGGAAAATGAACAAAAAATTGCAAAACAAGAGTTTATGGTTGGGAATTTAGTGCTTTTAGACAGTTCTGGGTCGCCATGTCTTCCGGGCAAGCTCAAGTCCAAATGGACTGGCCCTTACTTGATTACCCAAGTATTCCCTCATGGAGCACTTGAGTTAAAAGCCAAGGAGGGAGTGCGGTTTAAGATGAAGAGAGAACGAATAAAACCATATTTTGGGCATAAATCATCGGGGAATGAAGTGATAGAGGCATACCATCTTGATGAAGTCTGAGTAATCAAGTGTCCACAGTCGTGCCGCGACATTAAATCAGGCGCTTGTTGGGAGGCAACCCAATACTTATAGTCATTTTAGTAATGGTAGCATTTTTCTACTAATGGGTTTTTAAATTTGCAGGCACATCACCAGGAAATTCTGCAGAAAATTACTCTGCAGCAGTCACTGACGGATACAGCGACAGACCGTTGCGCCTGCGACGGACCGTTGCATGAATCCGTCATGCCAGGTAAGTCTTTCTATTTTTCTCAAACTAGGGCACACGCGACGGACCCAACGACGGATCGTCACAACTGAGATGGACCGTCATTGGGGAATCGTCATGTCATTAATGAGGCATACCCAACCCGACCCGGTTGGATTTTTTTATAAAATGTCACCATTTAAACTCCCCAACCCCTCATTTCACCCCATTCCTTAACTATTCCTCCTATTTCCCTCCTTTTTCAACTTCCACAATCTCTCCCTATATCAACCGATCATTATTCCCCCAAAATCCTCCAAAGCCCTAAAAGTTATCATCTACTAGTCGGAGTTCCTGATGTGGGTGTCTTCTCGGTCACCAAGTACTTTTCCATCTTGTTTTTCTCCAATTCTCAGGTATGTGTCTCTAATTTCTACTCATTTATCTTGCATTTTTGTTTATTAATTAGTATTAGCTTAGTTGTTTGTTTCTTTTATATAAGATTCTGTCTAACCTAGGTTAAAAATGTTTGAAATTGCCGTGTTTACAACCCTAGACATAGGTGCTTTTGCAATTACTAGTTTACTAGGTATTTGGGTTAGACAAATGTAGGTCCAAAACACTACAAATTCGATTTGGGTCATTGCGGATGAATGGGGTACCCCCAGTTCTGTCACTGATCTACATAACGAGACCCCGCTGACGGACCATCGTACCCACGACGGATTGTCGTAGGGTCCGTTCCAAAAGACCTAACACCCCACTGCCCATTTTTTTTCTAAGTGTCCTCCAACGGACACATGTGACGGACCGTCGTCTTCACGACGGTCCGTCCTGCACAACCGTTCTGGTTTTCAGAGACCCTGTTCCTGAGGGTCTCTTATTTTTTTCTAAGTACCCTCCAACCTACACATGTCACGTACCGTCGTCTTCACGACGGTCCGTCCTGCACAACCGTTCTGGTTGTCAGAGACCCTGTTTCTAAGGGTCTCTCTCCATTTTTCTGAGTGTCCTCAAACGGACGAGTACGACAGACCGTCATACCAACGACGGTCCATCCTGCATGACCGTTATGACGGTCAGAGACCCCTCTCATAAGGGTCTCCATTTTTTTTTCAAGTGTCCTCTGACGGACACCTACGACGGACCGTCGTACCTGTGACGGTCCGTCCTTCACATACCGTCATACTTGTCAGAGACTCTCCTTCAGGGTTCTCCATATATACATAGTCTAAGGAAGACATGACGGACCCCATGACGGTCCGTCATAGTTACGATGAGCCGTCACCAGGCCCGTCGTGTGTCACTATTACTATAGAAATGTCATATTATTTTAATTTTTTTGTGTGGTTTTGCTTGACTTGTTTGCCACTACTTGTACTAATATTTATCTTTTACAGGTACTATCTACTATGGCACCCAAGTAAGATTGAATCTATGCACGCGGGCGATCGAAGTTTGTCGCCCCGTCTGCCCGCATGGTCATTTGCTCAGATGATTAGCGTGACCCCGAGTACGTGCCCCCAGGCACTTCCACCCCTTCCCGTGCTTCACGTGCCACTAGAGCCACACCCACAAAGGTGGCGTCCGGCGTAGTCACTGCCTCCCAGTCTGATGAGGAGCGCACACTGATCGGCACACCTTCTGGGTCAGCAACCAACGAAGAAGGAGTGTCTGGATCCTTAGGAGTTTCGTGATCGGAGGAAGCCTCCGGCTCTGCTGAGGTTCCCGCACCCGCCACCGCTGCAGCGTCGGCCTCGTCTGATGAGTCTGACAGTTCAGAATCCACACCAGGATCACCAGCTCATGCCCCCACCCCAGCCACTGACCAGCCCAACCGGTGGTGTGTCGACGGGCAATTTCAAGTCTACTCCGACGCCAAGTTCCTGACTGACAAAGGAGTTATGACTCGAACACTCACCTTGGAGCGGCGGGTCCTTACAGGGAGTCTCCCGACGATGCCTGAGATCCAAAAACTCTTCACCAGGCATCGCCTGGAGTGGACAGCACGTCCGTTGAGACGTTACAGTGAAGAAATGGTCTGAGAGTTCTACGCATCCTACGTAGCAACTCTCCGATCACAGATTAATAGGCGGGATGCCCCCGCCAAACAGGCCCCACTGGAGCAGGTCCGAGTACGGGGCGTTCAGGTCGACATTTCCCTGCCTGCCATCCGCCGGTTTCTATACGGCGAGGGTGTTGATGCTACTCGGACCCCTCTCACTGCCGAGTTTGACTACCGATGGCAGCTTGTTAAAGATGTCCAGTTCCTGCGCGAGCCATCGCTTAGAGAGACCACCAAAAGGTGGATGGCCCTGCACCTGTCAGTTGATGGAGAGGGTGCCGACTGGGTGACCGAGCCAAAGGGGGCCATCAAGAAGGCCAACCTAACTTTCACGGCGAAGTTCTTGTGGCTGATTGTACGCCACTGCCTTTCCCCCGCAGCCGCTGATAATATCGTTACATGGGATCGAGCAGTGTTGATGGCGGCGTGATAGCCGGGTTCGAGGTAGATTTCGCGTGGCTTCTACAGGCAGTTATGCACGAGAGGGATTTCAAGGTCACAACTACTTACCCTTTCCCGTGCATGATCTTTTCTCTCTACAGGTCCGCAGGTGTGCCTATATGGCTCGTAGATCAGCTCAAGACCCCGCAGGGCACTGTTGATGTCGGCCTCATCAGAGATGAGGCCAATGAGTTGGCTCCACGCAGAGGGACCCGTCCAGAGCTGCCCCCACTTGTTGACGATCTTGCTGATACGGTAGCCCAGGCCCGCATGGCTACGCAGGCAGCGTCCACTGACACTACCCCGGTCGAGTCTATCCCGGGTAGTAGCACTGCCCCGAGCTCCTCTCGCACAGCCCCTCTACCCGCGTTTGTCCTGCTTGATAGGGTCCAAAAATTAGAGGCGCAAATGGCTACACTTCTGCATCATATCCAGCCGTGGATATAGAGGTCCATTACCAAGACAGAAGAGCGCCTGGAGCGGAAAATGGTCCAGTATACAGAGCGGAAGATCGCTGAGGTTCACCAGTGCTTGGACACTTTTGAGTTGCGGGTGCTAGCCCGGCCAGCCCCTCCGGTAGATGTGTCGACTCTTCAGGCTGCGGTCAACAGTCTTCCCGCAGATATCGACACGATCTTAGACGCTAGGGTGCCGGAGTCTGAGGCCCCTTCTGTCGAGCCTGCTGAAGACACAGTGTTGGCGGCCCTATTCTCCACCTCAGAGATTCCACCACCTCCCCCTCGAGAGCATGCCAATAGGCGTAGGGGTCGAGCAGAGGACGAGGTGCGAGCACGGAAGAAGGAGCGCCGTGAGATAGAGGCTTCGAGGAGAGCCTCACTTGCTGAGGAGGAGGCGCACCAGATGAGAGAAGGAGAGTTAGCGGCTGGGGCGTCTAGCTCCCGAACTGTGGAGATAGCGGGAGGCACTGCTGATAGTACGGTTGTTGCTGAGGACACCACTGAGGGTGTCCAGATTGCAGAGGACGTGGGTTCCGGGGAACCGGACCCACCAGCTTGTTGATCGACGGCGCTTTGCGCCACAGGTTTGCTTCACCTACCACTCTAGTATTTAAATTTTTATGCATTGGGACAATTGCATGTTTTTTTTGTTGGGGTGGGGTAAATGGAAAGTGAGTGTTAGGGTAAAGTCTGATTAGCCCAATTCACTATCCTCTTTTGGGGTTTTCTTGCCTGTGTTCTTTTTCCCTAAAAGACTGATTACTTTTTCTGTTGAACCGGCATGTCTATATCTTTTGTACATAGTTTAATTCTGGAGCATGATGGCTAATATGATATCCTGATAAATTGGAAAATGATGCATGACTAGGAATAGTAACTGATAATTGTGTGGCTCTAAGCATGCCATAGAGGTACACCATTGCATTACCCTAAGTCTAAAATTCGAACTAGGTGTCTGATAATCTGGTAGAGTGATGAGATGTCAAGTGAGTGTGAGGAAGATTTGAATAATCCACTATTTGTACTGAGCTAGAACTTGCCTGGTTAGTCCTGCTAAAAGTAAGCTGTAATAGACAATTAGGAAAGGATCATAGGCCCTTATTCAATATTGCCTATTTTTAGCCTAAATAAACAAAAAACAAATGAAATTTACCCTTCTTTGATCCAAATGATCTGAGCTTAAATTAGACCTTTCTTTTTCACCTCAACTGATCTTTTCTGGGAATAATGTGTTGGCCCTGGTCCCTCCTTGGACATGTGCACCTTAGCTTATGCCAAAAGCATAAGTTGAGGGTGGCTAATGCAGTAAACAACCTTCGTTATGGCCCTGACCCAACTTTGGGTATTGTGTACCTTGACTCATGGCAAAGCCATGAGTTGAGGGTTGCTATTATGAGGAATGCTCCGGAAAGTGAGGTTGAAAGAACAAAGAGAGAGAAAGAACAAAAGTAAGTGACTCAAGAATTAGTTGAAAGAAAAGTAAAGAAAAAGAAAAATATACAAGAAATACAAGCAAGAAAAGAAGAGAGTCACTTACACAAATGAAGAAAGAAGAGAAAATAGCAAGGTGAAAGAATATGAGAAACTGGGCGAGTTGAAATGATAGAAAATTGTATGTTTAGCCGATATGTCAAGGAGGGCAAAAAAAAGTCACTAAAGTATACCTAAATATACCCTACCTGACCCTGAGCCTATGTTACAAGCTAAGAAAGTCCTATCGTGATCCTAAGGGTTGTATAGCGAACTTAAGGCAGTGAAAATAAAAGCAAGCTTATGGCAATAGGTATAAATGAGTGTGACTTTGTTTTGAGAGCAAGTGTTGAAAAGTAATCCTTATACTCAAACTGAAATCATTGTGTGAAAAATTAGGATTTTGTTTTAAAGTGAGGACACTAGTTGCAATACCAGAATTGTTAGCACCTCGGTGAGAAATTGAAGAGGATAGGTGTTAGTGCATGGTGAGTCTGTGTCATGTTCTGATCCCACATAATTCAAGCCTAATAGTGATAGCATGCATAGATATGATGAGATAAATCGGGATTGATAGTCAAATGATTGCAAAGGATAAAACATGGATACTATTGTACAAAGATTGTGTATTGAGTCATAGTGCGTCGCTTGAGGACAAACAACGAATTTAAGTTGAGGGTGTTAATATACCGTGGTTTCACGGTATTATTAATACTTTTTCCTTAAAGTCTAGTGTGTACAAAAGCCTTTTTGTGCTAATTTGTATATAAGTTTCTCTTTATTTGCAGGAAATCTGTCCAAAAATGAATGCAGAGATTTTGAGCAAAGAAATGCAGAAGAGACCACCTACGGAGCTTGTGACGGTCCGTCGTGCTTGTGACGGTCCGTAAGTGGCAGCGTAGTGCAGCTGCTGAAGGAAGATCGGGAAGTCTGACCAAGAGTGGGGTTACGGAGTCCATGACGTTCCGTCGTGTCTATGACGGTCCGTCCTGCAGGTTCGTCATGAAGTTCAGAGAAGTAATCCCAGTATCCATATTCCAAGAGTTGAAGTATTTTGGAACGAAGACCCTCGACGGACTGTCGTGTTTGTCACGGTCCGTCATACTTGCCGTCGAGGGTATGAAGAGAGTAGCAAAAGAAATTGCACAAGTATGGGACGACGGAGTCCATGACGGTCCGTCGTGACCACGACGATCCGTCACGAGGTCCGTCGACCCAGCCACATTTTGACAGATTTCCAGCAAATAGAGTCCATGTTTAATTAGGTTTTTATTTTCTATAAATAGTTCGAAAAACCTCATTTTTGAGGTTAGACTCTAGATCATTATTAGACTCCGTATTGTTAGACACCTTTTTATTATCATTAGACTTTTTGTGAGATTATTGATTACTTTGAGATTTTTGCAAGTGATTATTGGTGGTTTTTGGTGATTAATCAAGCAAACTTTCGGATTTTACTCTTTCTCATTGAAGTAAGTACATGAATTCTTATATAATATATTTGAATATTGTGATTATGACTATGGGTAACTAAACTCCATAACTAGGGTTGTGGGAACCATAGGCAAATAATGAGATAAAACCTAACTAAAATAACAATTCTAGAATAGTACCTTGCATGTATTAATAATTCTTTTGTTTAGAAGTCTTTTTAACGGATGGCCAACGTTAGAACTCGCCTTAATGCTACTTTCCAGACCAAGGAGGTAGATAATAGGAAAAGAATTATCAACATAGATTTAGTGTATACTATCTAATAGGCTAGTATTGATTGGTACGAGGTAATAACTTAGTCAAATATCGAATACGATGCTTAATATGAGGTAAAGATAAGGGTTGGGATAACAACACACGTAGCCGGACCAAGGCGCGGAGTGAGATTTTCTAGATGCCGGACCAAGGATTTAGAAATACATAACTTATCACTTTGCATGCAAGATACTAGGAAAGAATTGTTATTGTTATAATTATCAAATTATGAACCTGTGGGGAACACGTAAACCCTAGTTACTTTGATTAATTGATTAAAATCCAACATTCAAAGTTGTTAAGTGTCTCTTTCAATTTAGGTAGTTGTTATCATTCATTTAGAAATAGAAACCCCCCTTTTATTGTTTTTACTTTCCAAGGAAGTCATTGTCTAAACAAAAGTAATAATAGATTGAAGTTAAGTCTAGACTATTTTCCTCGTGGGAACGATCCCAACCTCACTAGTTGGCTTATTTACTTGATACGACCACTTTACTTCTTATTTGAGAAGTAAGTTTGAGCGTATCACAAGTCACAATGTCTCAGGATCTTTCTGTTCTTGTCATCCCAAAACCTGTAACCAAACAAATCTGAACCATAGCCTATGAAGTAACACTTCACAGCCTTGGCATCAAACTTGTCTCTCTTTTCTGGATCAACATGAACATAAGCAGTGCAACCAAAAGTCCTCAAGTGTGAGTACTTGAGTTCTTTTCCTGTCCACACCTCCTCTGGAATCTTGAACCCTAAAGGAACTGATGGTCCCCTGTTGATCAAGTATGTAGTTGTGCTCACAGCATCCGCCCAAAGTGTTTTGGGCAGCCCACAGTGTATCCTCATACTCCTTGCATGCTCATTCAATGTTCTGTTCATCCTCTCAGCAATTCTATTCTTCCTTGCCTTACCAGGAACTGTTCTCATCAATTTGATTCCCTCAGCTGCACAGAATGCCTTGAACTCTGATTTGTGCATTTGACTTTCAAACCGGTCTAATTCTCAACTTCAGCTTTCCACTTTTTGAAAGTTGCAAACACATCTGACTTATGCTTCAAGAAGTAAACCCATACCTTCCAGCTGAAATCATCAATGAAGGTAACATAGAATCTGGATCCTCTAAGTGATGATACTGGAGATGGTCCCCAAACATCTGTATGGACCATTTCCAACCGCACTTTCTTTGGCTCTCTAGGAATCTTTGTGAAGCTTACTCTTTTCTGTTTGCCCATAACACAGCTCTCGCAAAGACCCATATCAACAGACTTCAGACCCTCTAATGCTCTTTTTGCAACCAGCATCTTCATTCCTTTAGCACTCATATGTCAAAGTCTGTTGTGCCACATCCATGAACCGGAAGCACCTTCAGCAACAGCGGCCATGTTTATATACCCTGCAGTGGTGTACAAGGTTCCAGATTTGGTGCCACGAGCTACTACCATAGCACCTTTCACGATCTTCCACGAACCTTTCCCAAACTCTGCTGCATATCCCGTGCTATCCAACTGACCAACAGAGATCAGCCTTTTCTTGATCCAAGGAATATATCTAACATCCTCCAATGTCCACTGGTTTCCTGAGGTGGTCTTTATGCAAACATCCCCATTTCCTTCAATCTCTAAGGCTTTATTGTCAGCAAGATATACTTTTCCAAAATTTCCAGATTTGAAATTTTGGAACAACTCCTTGCTTGGAGACGAATGGAAAGATGCACCAGAATCCAAAATCCATGATTCAACCAGGCTGTTCACACTAAAGATTAGAGCATCCCCAATGTCCTCTGCTGAATTTACAGAATCATTGTCATCTCTAAATTTCTGATTCTGTTTCTTCTTTGTCTTTGTACAATTCGTCCGAAAGTTTCCTTTTTCTCCACAGTTCCAACAAGTCACGTTTCATCTGTTTAGGGATTTTCCTCTATTCTTTGATTTTGATCGACCATGTTGATTTTGGCCTTTCGTCTTACTTCTCCCCCTTCGATCAACGCTGAGAGCACTGCCCGATGAATCTACCACTTCTCGTTTGCGAATAATTTCGCTAAGAACAACATCACGGATTTCATCAAACTTAAGTTTCTCAGATCCACGGGAACTGCTAATCGCAACAACAATAGTATCCCAAGACTCGAGCAGAGATGACATCAAAATTAACGCCTTAATTTCATCTTCGAAATTAATATCCACAGAATTGAGTTGACTCACAATCATATTAAACTCGTTTATATAATCAGAAACGGATCCTTTCTCTGACATCTGTAAATTGAACAATCTACGCATCAAATATACCTTGTTCATAGCTGATGGTTTTTCATACATGTTTGACAGTGCTTTCAACAGACCGGACGTAGTCTTCTCCTTCACGATGTTGAACGTCACGTTTCTTGACAAAGTCAACCGGATCAACCCTAGAGCCTGGCGTTCCTTGAGTTTCCACTTCTCCTCCGTCATGAATTCCGGCTTCACCCCGGTCAACGGTTCGTGAAGATCTTTCTGGTACAGATAATCTTCTATATGCATCTTCCAGAAACTGAAATCGGATCCATCAAACTTTTCGATTCAACGCTTCGAACTATCCATATTCAGTGATCGTGTTGAATCTCCTTAGCTCTGATACCAGTTGTTAGGATCGAATTCACGCACACACACTATATGAATAAAGTACACTGAAACTTTCAAGAGAAAGAGATGAGAGATCTAGAGAGAAAAAGATAAAAACTCAATATTTCGTGGTAACACCCCGTGAGTAAACTTCCACGGCTATGAGGTATATTTATATGTTAATAAATCAGAGTATTGTTGGTTACAGAGAATAAATAGAGAATAAATAGGAAAGCCTTAACTTTTATATTTATTAATCAGGCTCCACTACCTAACAAAAGCATCCTCTCAATAGACAAATATTTTCCACAAAAAAAAACGTGGAAAAGAGGTTAAGAGTTTCAAATATTTTTAAATTCAACGTTTTGATATTCATTATGACAAAGAACTAGATAAATTATTCCTTGAGTGCAAAAGTTGGTAAATAAATAAAAATAAGATGCCTCCTCGTGCTATATTTTTTTTATACATGTATATATTTTGGTCGACAAATGATAAAAACTTCAGAGTAAATTCCTAAAGAAATAGTTGGACATATAAGTATACAAATAAAAAGATATCAACATATATAAAATCTTTCTATCCATATCCACACGTTACATATAAAATAAAGATAATTACAAAATAAATAAAACTTACTTGATTGAAGTAGCACCTTATACATGCTTAATACCTTGCCCCTTTCTTTCATAATTAGCGGCAAGGAAGTTAAAACCATTTCATTAATATCCTAAAAGTATATTATTTTCATATTAATCAGACAATTCGTTGTTAGTCATAATATCTTTTGTGAATCTGCGGGATATGATTAACATGATTGTCAAATGAAGCGATCATATGTTGCTAAATTATATATAAATGCACTCCAAAAATCTATTCACAGATAAAATCATAACATCAATTAGCATTAGATAGTTGAAAGTAAGATATTTCAATTTACAAAATAAATTGAGCAAATCTTGAAGAAACCGTTAAATTAGACCTCTAAATCGAATAGAGAGAACCAACTGAACATGATAAGAAACGAATATCAATGTATTAAAAGATGAGTTCTTTGTTTGGTACAAAGTAATTTTATACAATACCCATTAAATGTCGCTCTGCTACAAATAGATATGTGACTTTTTCAGTTGTCGTGTCATGCCCCAATGCTATTTTTCTTCCTCAGAATCCACATCTCTCTTATATGTTTTAGAAATTTCGTTTTCATATGGCCTTGTAAAGTTATATATATATATATATATATATATATATATATATATATATATATATATATATATATATATATATATATATATATATACCAATTACCTTTTTGAATCCACACTTTTGTAATCTCCCTTTTTAAAATTACCTCTACTTCCACATTATACTTTCATAACCACTTCATGAGTAAATTATTTTTTTCCTTCATCTAGTTATTTCCAAAGCTGCTATATTCTTGTCTAATATGACATTTTCCACCTTATTAGATCACCTTGTTATCTCCGTTTCTTTGTCATTTTTTCACTTCTCATTATGTCTCTTTCATAAAACTTCTATGTCATACTTATAGCATGGGGAAGACATGCATCAAATAAATACTATTATTAATTAGCATTATGTTTCTTTTCGTAGTTTAAAATTATTATTTCTCGCCTAAGTTAATATAGGATTAGGCAAAATAAAAATGTCAATATCCAGTCTACTTGACCAAGAAAAGATAAATTCTGATTTAACAACAGTGTCATCATATTGAATGATCACTTGAATCTGAACGTGAAATTTAGTAAACAAAACAATTAAGAGTTAAAATATAAAATTTATTCCCTATAAATATGAAATGTCCAAAATAATATTAATACATAGTTTATAATTTTATAACTCAAAGAAATGATAGAATTTACTCATACAAATGAAGAAAAATAATTTGCGTCTCACAGTCAGTAGAGGAAATCATATCATTCTTGACACAATCCAAATCGAAGGCATATTTCATGTGGCATGTCAGAAACAGCAAAAAGAACATAGCAAATATCACTTTTACTTGATATATAACTGTGAAAAAATAAATATAAATGAATAACATTAGAAGTTTTTGCAATCGTTTGTAGCATTAATAATGTTATCCAACCTGAGTCATACACTTACTTTCTTTTTTACATCTATTCATTACCTCCTGGAGGAGCAAAAATAAGTAATTTGGAAGACTATATTTCAGAAATTCCTACGGATTCATGGACATTATCTATTTCATTAACAGGGGAAATGAGAAACAAAGATTTTGATGGTAAAAAGAACTCCTAAAGTGTCCTTATATTTTATTTTCATTATTGAACTACACAGCTAACTATTTATTAAAAAATCCACCAATCATCAAAAGTTCACTTCTCCTATATGATTGATATTTCAGGTAAGAAACTAACACACACAAAAAAGTAAAATCGATGAATTTTCCAAAGTGATAAATAAATATGACTTCCCTGTTTTGAAATACCCAATTCCATTTGTTTCCAGTATTCTTGTATAATTGGTTGTGGAGATCAGCAAATCCACCCAATATCCAAATCGAAAATTCAAGTTTAGGTATTACTGCTCCAAAACAAAGGAAAATTATATATATGAAATTGAGAAAGAGCATGATATTCCCAGCCTCTCATTTGTTCAATCTCTCCTTTCCTTTCTTCTCCAAGTATTTGTACATGAAAAATTATCAAATTGAAACAATACCCACATCCAAAACAAAACGGAAGAAACACTAAATTTCAATAACAAAAATTACAAAAAAAAAAATTGAAATATAAAGTGGTAAATAGGGGATGACTGAGAAGAGAAGGAGAAAATGGAAGCAACACCACAACTTTAAAAATTTGAAACCCATCAAATGAGAAAATTGAAAATAGTTCAAACTCATTAAATGAAAAAATTGACAAAAAGTGATCAATCAAAAATAAAAAAAAAAAAAGAGAAGAAAAAAAGAAGGTAGAGGCGATGCATACCTAAGATGACTCAAATGAAGCCTTCCATTTTGCAAGAATATTTGTTCTTAAAGTTCCTAGTGGAAAGGAAGTCACTGTAAAAGGGCACTTTGTAGCGTACAATACATAAATATATAAATATAATAGAATAATAACATAAAGTAGTACAATTTAACTTGCTTGTGGTATAACTTTTTTATTTTGTGTTAGTCATCTCCAACTGTCTCTTCTAAATAAGAAAGAAAATTTAGACTAGTGGAAAGGAAGTCACTGTAAAAGGGTATTTTGTATTGTACAATTAGGTCTGGACATAATATGGTTCAAATCGAAAAAACTGACCAAATCAATTTATTTTTAATTTCAGTTTCGGTTTTTCGATTATTTCGATCAATTTTGGTTTTAAATTTTTACTTTTCGATATTTCGATTCGGTTTTCAGTTTTTAGATTTAAAAATTCGGTTAACCGAAAAACTGAAATTATATATATATATATATATATACATATATATATATATACATATATATATATATATATAATTGTTATTTGTTACCCCATAAGTCCATAACCCATTCTTAATCCTCCCATGCGGCCCATACTATTATTCTCAACACTCAGCCTAAGCCCAACTACATAAATTCCTATTACTCAGCAGTCAGCACAAGCCCAATTATCCAAATTCCTAAATCCTAACCCAAATACCCATAACCCAATTACCCAAGTCAATTTCCCTAAAATTGATAAATCCCTAAATTAACATCATACAAATTACAAACACTGAAACCTTCTTCTTTGAAACACACCGACCATTTCACTACCGTCGATCGTCGTCCGTCTACCAGTCACGCTGCCAGCCGCCACGCTGTCCTTTATTTTCTCAACAGCTTTATCTGCTTTCTCCTTAAGCTACAACTTTTCTTTCTTTGAAGATCCTGCACTACTACACAACACAATTAGCTTCCGAAGGTAATGGTGCATACGATCAATTAAGAATCCGAGAAACAGAGAAAATCCTGTGTGATATGTGTCATTCAAATGCAGATAAATGAGCATAAAACAAAATAATAAATGAATAAGAGAACTCGAAAAATGCAAAATTCCAGTAGCATGCATATTTTTATTTGTCATATGTGGTGCCTTTTTTCAGTGGTTAGTAGATCTATACTTCAGACTGAAGTTATGGTTGCAAGACCGAAAAATCTAAATCCATTTTGACTGCTGTTTAGGAGGAACAATTCTTAGACTTGCAAGTAATGGCATGTTCTTCACTCAAACAATTAACATCATTTTTTGTGCTCTTGCATTTGATTTTATTGTTTGTTTCCTTGTAAGTTGTAACAAAGTTGAGGGGCGAGGGCTATTGTGACTTTGTGAGGCCTGATCCTTGTAACTTTGTTGATTGTTGTTCTTGTTGTTTGTTTCACTTTTGTATAGATGGCACAAACAGGAAGTAAGGGAAGTGAAAGTGGAGCTTCAAATGAGAGCACACATTACACCTCATCTCCTAGTGAGGTTGAAGTTGATGTTGATACTTCAAAGAAAAGAAAAACCATGGAACCTAGAGCTAATTGTTGGAAGCATTTTGAAAAGTTCACTGATGAAAATGGAGCTAGTAAAGCCAAATGCAAGTATTGTGCAAAAGCTTATGCAGCTTCTACATCATCTAATGGTACGTCATCAATGAATAGTCATATGAGAACATGTCCTAAATTTCCCCGTGACACCATAGATAAAGGTCAAAATCTAATTAATTTTCTACCATCTTCAACGGAAGCAAAGAAAGGGGTCACTAGCACTTGGAAATTTGACCAAGCACAAAGTAGAAAAGCTTTAGCCAAAAAGATAATTGTTGACGAGCTACCATTTAGTTTTGTTGAGAAAGAGGATTTTAAAAACTTCATGAGAGTTACAATGCCGCAATGTCATATTCCTTCTCGTAGAACTGTGACGAGAGATTTTTATGAACTATACCTTGAAGAAAAAAAACTTTTGAAGAAGGTTTTCAAAGAAGCACGTCCAAGAGTTTGTCTTACAACAGATACTTGGACCTCTATACAAAAATAAACTACATGTGTTTGACAGCCCACTTTATAGATAGAAATTGGATTTTGCATAAAAGAATAATAAATTTTTATCCTATTTCTAGTCATAAGGGCGTGGATATGGCGGCTTGCATTACTAATTTTTTTCTTGAATGGGATTTGGATAATGTGTTTACTATTACAATTGATAATGCTAGTTCTAATGATGTTACTATGAAAGAAATGTCTAAAAAATTGAGCAATTGGGGAACTAACATTATGGATGGTGACCATCTTAATGTGAGGTGTATGGCACATATCCTTAATCTTATTATGCAAGATGGGTTGAAGGAAATTGGCAAGTCTATCAAGCTAGTGAGACAAGTCGTGAAATACATTAAACAATCTCCCGCAAGACTTAGAAAGTTTAAAGGATGTTGTGAATCTAAATTTATAACTTGTAAGAAATCATTATGTTTAGATGTTCCTACTAGGTGGAACTCTACATATTCGATGCTTGATATAGCACAACATTTTGAGCTTGCATTTGAAAGATATAGTTTTTATGATATTGGATACTTTAATCATCTTCGTACCTTTGGTTCTGATTCTTCTGAAAACAAAGATGGAACTAGTGTTGAAGATGGAACTAGTGTTGAAGATGAAACTAGTGTTGAAGATGGAACTACTGCAAATATTCTTTCAAGTGTTGATTGAAAAAATGTGAGGTCAATGGTGAAATTTCTTGAAACTCTTTATGTACTTACTTTGAAGGTCTCTGGTTCTAATTATGTCACTAGCAATACACACTTTGTTGAAATTGTTGAACTTAATTTTATTTTAAAAGAGATGATGACAAATGAAGATCATAATTTGAAAGAAATGGCGGAAAGTATGAATGAGAAGTTCAAAAAATACTGGGGTGAACCACAAAAAATGAACAAGATGATCTTTATTTCATCTGTATTGGATCCCCGTAACAAGCTTGATTATGTTCCATTTGCAATTGTGGATATGTTTGGAAAAGAAGTTGGGGAAAAGTTATTTTTTAGAAGTAAAAAAATACATGAACAAACTGTTTGAGTATTATGTCAACAAATCCCCAAAAAGATCTTTACATGTACCATCTTCACCCACTTCATCTAACAATTCATCAAGTATATATAGTATGAGTGGTTGTGGCAACTTTGTAAATAGAGGAAGAATGAGAACGAAACAACAATTTGAGAAGCATAAGAAGTTAGTGGAAGTTCAGGTAATAAATCAAAATTGGAAAGGTATCTCGGATTATATTGAACCAGATAGTGATGACTTTGATATATTAATGTGGTGGAAAGTTAATGAGCCGAGATTTCCTATTCTCACGGAGATGGTTCGTGATGTGTTAGCCATTCCCTTTTCAAGTGTCGCATCAGAATGTGCATTCAGCACAGAAAGTCGTGTTCTTGATCCCTTTAGGAGTTTATTAACTCCTAAAATTGTGCAATCTCTTATTTGTGTTCAAGATTGGCTTAGAAGTGAGTCTTTTCCAATCAATATTGAGGAAGATTTAGAGTATCTTGAACAACTTTAACTTGGTAAGAATTTGATATTTGTATTAACTATATTGAAAATAATTTTGTTACTTGTGTTTCTTAAGAACTAACAAATTCTTTCATATTTTTTTAGATTTTGCTTGTAGTGGGACTGAATCTAGTATAATTGATATATAGTTGCAGCTTGTAAGTTCAACTATCAACTAGTGATGTGTGGTAACAAGTAAGTAAAGAACTTATTTACATAACTTGCTTGATAGTTTTATATATTCTATTATGAAATGTAGATCATTTGTCTAAACAGTTCTATTTTCTCGCAGGTCTATCAATGTTTTGTTATTTTCTTGGTTGCTATCTGCTAGAACTTGGGAGCTATTGCAATGGAGGTTGCAAGTTGCAACGATGTTTTGTTGGTTTTCTAAATCTCTTTGTTGCTGGAAGTTGCAATGAGCCAGATTATGATGACTTTAGTTTGTAACTACTCTATTTTAGTGATGGACACAAGTTTGTTGAACTTTCTAGTGTTGTTGTGATGTTGTCTTGACTTTTGATAGTTTTTTTATTATTACTGATTGAGTCGATATTTAGTTATCACGATGGCCGTTTTACCATTTTTTGTATGAAATTTGGTTAAATTGAAATCGAACCAAAATAAAACAAATCAAATCGAATTTATTTTGATTTTATTTGGTTTCACATTTGGCCAAATCGAAAACCGAAAAATCGAACCGATATTTACGAACCGAACCGAACCGACCGAACGCCCAAGCCTATGTACAATACATAAATAAATATATAAATATAATAGAATAATAAAATAAAATAGTATAATTTAACTTGCTTGTGGTACAGTTTTTTATGTTGTGTTAATCCTCTCCAACTATCTCTTCTAAATTAGTGTATTATAAAGAAAGAAAGAAAGAAAGAAGAGAGAGGAGAAAAAACTAGCCAAGGCAGTTAAAAAAGGGAAAATTTCATTTATGACAAACTTATTAGATGAAATAACATTAAATGGGTATAGTTTACCTAATTACATTTCATGGGTATAGTTTAGGTTTTAGGTATCTTTAATTTTGTATATAATATTTTTTTTGTTTATAATTTATAAAAAAAATTAAAGTGAAGTGTAATTGTAGCGTTAAACAGGGTAACAAAAAATTAAGATAATGCCACAATTTAAGGTAAACGTCCAAAATTAATTATTTTTTTAAAAAGAATCCTACAACAATTGAAAGACATTAATTATACAATTTTCTCTTGTGTATACAAATTTGAATGCATGTGTCGTCGTTTGTGGGTTGAGATTTTTATATATTCGTAGTGTAATTATATATGTGATTTTTTTGGTTTGTTTCTTGAAAAAAATGATTTGAATATATGGATTGTATATGGTAAAAATTTATGTATTATAGTATTTATATACAAATTACTGCAATAATGTAAACATTCAAAATGTATATTAATTTTGTGTACACGAAGGCCTGTGAAAAAATTATATATATTTATGAAATTTGAGTATTGTGTTTAGTTTCATTACCTGTAATATAGTTGTATAGGATACGTTTTGTGTCTTCTAATTATTAAACAAAAACTACAGTAATGTATGTATTATATATAAAATTGTATGAGACAATTAGTACAGGTGATGAGATTTTGTTTTTTTAGATACAGTATTTGTATATGAGCAAACCAAGGTCATTGTAATGTAATTTTGTTATTACTGATTAAATTGGTTGTATGAAAATGTTATGTCAGTTGTATATAAAATAAAATTTTGTTTGTAAATTCTACAGATAATGTCTTCATTGGCTATTTTGGTTATGCATTTTGAAAGATGGGACGATACAAATAGTTGCATTGATTATAGAGGGTATAGTGTTTAAGGAACAAGCAACATTTCTTGAGTTTTATACAATTGGTATTGATATGAATTATAAGATATTGAAGATTGAATATAAGTTGAAGAAAACAATAAACCAATGGTTATACACAATGACATCGGTGTCAGGGTATACGTAATGCTTAAAAAGGCTCACACTAATTTTGTTTGTATTTGTAATTCTTTTGGATATATCTACAAAAAAAAAAATTGTGTATTAGTATGTGTAGATGAATATGATACTTAAACATGTCAATATACAACTGTCTAAACAACTTTATATATACTACATTAATATACAAACTTAATATATACTTAACTTCAGTTAATTGTATAAAACTACTAAAATATACAAATTATAATGAACAATTATAAGTCATAAAGATAACTAAATACACTTGACCTTTGTACATATATACAAACTATAATTACAAAACATATATAATTGGGAGCCTTTAATATACAATTCAACACTACACCAATTAACTTAGTATACAGGTCATTATATACATAACTTAAATAATTTGTATAAACTAATCAAAATATACATATCCCAATAAACAATTACAATATAATTTAGGGATAAACTATACATCTACTTAAAGTACTTTTTTATGTCTTTCGTTTATAGAACTAAGGAAATATACATATGTCTTTCGTGTATTAAACATGCAATATACTATATACAATTATGTGAATATACAAAAATTACTTAAATAGACAACTTTAAGTATATTGGCACATAAGTAACAAAATATTCTATCTAAAATTGTATTTTAAGTCACTACCTCGCTATCCTGATGTTCTTCGGTCCCGTGAATTTTGAATTCACTATCCTCTGAATTACTGGTTATTGCTTTCCTCTTTGTACCTTCTTCGACAATTTTAATGTTGCTAGCTATGACGTTATCAATAACTTTTTGAACTGTCATTGGTTCATTTTTTTTTCTCTTGGATCTCAATACTTCCATTGATTGTTGATCTTCAACTTGTTTGGATTTTGCCATAGACCCTACATTAACCCCAAAATCTTGAGTTAAACCCATTGAAAACGAGGGTAAATTGTCAACAAAATTGACATGCAATGGCATACCTCTGGTATTCCTCATAGATGAAGATGATTCATCCATTCTGATTTTGAAGAACTTATAATCTGATAAGAACGATCGATTATTTTAACAAAAAAATATGAAATAACTAAAAAGCACAATACATATACAATTGTTGAAGAAGGAAAAAAATAAAAAAAAAATGGATTCATGGCTAGATTTTGGCGGTTATCTGTGAAAGTAGAAATCAATACCGGAGGGAGAAGTGAAATTTTTGCCAATTTGAATTTCAAAATCGTATAGAAGGAGTGATTATGGGAGAAAGATGTGGAATAAGAATAGGAGAGATAACATTGATTTGTATAAAATTATATACAATATCAAAATAAATATTTTTACGATTGGTTAAAATATAGGTGGTGGGTCCCATTAATTATGGCAAAAAAAAACTATAAATTATATAAAGTAAATAAATTAAACTACACCCTTATTATATAATTCCTTAAGGATGTTTGTCATCTTATGTAATTTTCCCTTAAAAAAATAATTAAGTAAAAAGTTGCAGGGCAACTATTTAAAAAATATATATATAAAAATTGCCAAAGCAACGATTTTCTTGAAAAAAATTAAATACAAATTCTATGAAAGCATTGGCACAGCAACGATACTAGCGAAAAAAAAAAAAGAATCGGAACGGCAATGTATCAGAGGGAAATCGCTTCGACAGTAGCGATTTTGCCCTTTTGGAATTTTTGGCAATTTTTTGTTTATCTTTTTGACTTCGAACTCCAATTATTAATATATATATACACACATGTGCATGCACGCATAAATTAACCATACTTTCTTAATTTTAAATTTATCTCAACCTTTGGGAGTTCTTCATCGGTCATATATAAAATAAATGAGGATCGTTAATATTTTATGCTACAACTATCGTATAATTGAATTTCCTATCGTTTTTCTTATCTCTTATCGAAAGTTCTCCCATATGCCCTATAAATTATAATCAGGCGATGGCCTTTTAAGGCTTCACTTTCTTTATTTACAAGTTCACACAACTAATGTTTTAGGATGCTAACATTTCATTCAATAAGTAGTAAGTATAAAATTCAAACCAATATCCTCTCAATAGACAAATATTGTCCACAAAAAGAAACGTGGAAAAGAGGTCAAGAGTTTCAAATGTTTTTAAATTCAACATTTTAATATTCATTATGACAAAGGACTAGATAAATTATTCCTTGAGTGCAAAAGTTGGTAAAGAAACAAAAATAAGATGCCTCCTCGTGCTATATTTTTTTTTATACATGTATATATTTTGGTCGACAAATGATAAAAAGTGATTCAAAATTTTGCACTAGTACTTAATAAAGTGTATAAAATATAATCAATCGTTTTGAAAGAAAGCTTCTTTACACTAAGCTAATATGTTATTTCCCTTTCTTAGATCAAGAATAAAAGGTTAATCTTTTAGGGTATATAGCTTTAACTAAGCTGAATAAAGTTGGTCTCACTTTTTTTTTTTTGTATTTAGATTAACCTTAAAAAGCTTTGAATTATAACAACCTTATGTGTGAAAACTTAGATAGAAAGAAGAAGAACAAAAGAATATTTGGCCTTTAAGCAACCTTTGTTCCAAGTAATTCTAAAACTCTTATCCTCTTTATGGGTAATTGTGAAATTAAAGTTGTATATATATATTTTTTGTAGAATTCAAATTTGTTTTCCTATTGTTGCACAATGGCTGTGACTCATGCTGATCTTGAACCAAGTCGCCCTAGCACCAATTTAGGTAGCAAAATGGGTGCATTTCTTATGGTTTTGTCAATACTTCTTGGCCTCTTTTGCTTTATTCTCTCCCTCATTGCTGAGGCTACGCGTTCTCAGGTACGTTTTAATTTTTTATGGCCATATAAAGATATTTATATTGTACCATAATGTTCCGAGTTAATAAAATCACACATTTTTTAGACATGTTACCTATAGTTATCATGACGTAGTAATTGTTAAAAGTTGTTTACATTATCATCAATGTATGGAATTAAGTTAGACTATAGATTTTTTCTCAAAAATATGGACAAATTTTGTTGAAATATGTTCATATTCAACTTATATTCATTAACAGTTTAGAAGTATGAATAAATGTAGATCTTTAATTTAACTTATATTCTCGGGTACGTTTTAATTTCTTTTTTTGATTCATCTTGTACATAATGATGGTATAAAGATTTTTTATACTAGTAGTGTGTTTTAACTTGTTGTAGAGATGCTCCAAGTCAATAAAATCATGCATTTTTTGGACACATTACCTATAGTTATCTTTCAAGTTATGAAAAATAGTTTACATTGTAAAGAATTAATTAGTTAGACTATATTTTCTCTCAAAAATATGTACAAATTTTCTTGTTCAAATTTAACTTATGGTGATTGAGGTTTGTAGGTGAGAATGAGAGGTAAAGATGAATGCACATATAGTGGTAGTGGGAAGACACCTCTGTTGTGTGCTAGTGCTGCTTTTTTTGTTCTGGCTATTGCTATGGTGATTGAGCACACTTACTTGTTGATTGTTGTGAGCAAAACAACTCCTCCGCATGTACTTTATTGGGATCCTAATTCCCCATCTGTCAAAACTCTTGTTTGGCAAGCTGGATTTTTCTTTGTTTCTACCTGGTACGTATGTGGCACCTTTTCCTTTTTAGTAATGATCATCGTCAATAAATAATCTTCCAAAATGTATGACATGTCTAATAGGGTAGTTAATTAATGCATGCATGCTGTGTTTCAATCTTAAACAGGGTTTCATTTGCTGTTGCGGAGATATTATTACTAATAGGGCTAAGTGTTGAGTCCGGACACCTAAGACACTGGGAAACACCAAGAGAAAGTTGTTTAGTACTTGGACAGGGGTTATTGTCTGCTGCTGGAGTTTTTGGCCTATTGACAGTTTTCTTGGCTGCTGGTTTATACATCACAGCTCTCCGTGCACAACGACTCTTACTTCATCAAGAAAACATTAGTCGTCAAATCCTGGAAACCTCTATGCTTTTTGCATCTCCGCCAAGATCTCCTCGAACAATCATTAGACCTGTTCCTAATGAAAATCCCATTTTAAGAACAGATCAGAGTAATATTGAACATGATACTACTTCACTAGCACAGTACTTATCTGACTTTGACAAGTACTTGCACTTGGTTTGAAGGAAACCACAACATATGAGTAAATTGTAAATGCATATACTATGTGTGATCTTGAATGTGTGGGCAGAAAAACTTGATTCCACTGCCATTTATCATGTAGCTGAGAAAAAAAAACATATAGCGTGTGTTTTTTCTGTTTCCTAACAAGATTGATTTGTATATAATTTTTACCAATCTTTTTTTGGTTTATGGACATAACTGTTTCTAAGTGTAACTACTTCACATTCTTCATATTGATACCAAAAAAACAGTTCTATGTAAGGGGGGCTTTCACTTTTATACGATTACTCGTTGTAGGTGTTTCTTAATATCCTGAAAATAAGATATGATACCTACATAATGATAACTTGGTAATCATGTGAAGATATTTATACTATGATTCCAATTTTCCATCACAGAATTGACTAATTACTACTATCTTCAACTTGAAACAAAGATATATATATATACCATGAGGCTTGAGCCAAATACAATGGTGTTACGGATATGCTTCACAGATAAAGGAGCAAAAGACTTTTGACAGGTCTGGAACAAAAAAATGATAGGCAAAACCATGTTTATACAGTTACAAGAACATCTTCTGGTTGATGAAAACTCGTATCTTCAACTATAGAATCAGCTTAACCAGTTGTGAATCAGCACATTGTTGCATTCTTTTCTTTTCACAAAAACTGTACAACTGCATCAAAAAGCCTGAAATTGGAAGGGAAGGAATAAGAAAAAGATAAAACTGTTTTTTTAAAAAGAACTTCTTTCATGTCTAAAAAGCAGCATTTTGTAAAGTTTGTATTCAATATAAACAACTCAATTGCAATGTAGTAGTATCAAATGAAAGTATAATAGTCATAATTTGGTTAAGAGTGTCGCCAGTTAATAATAGTAATACGAATTATATCTAGTTTGCTTCTCGACAAACGCAAGGCACTAGTTACTAATGAAGTTTTCTGGTGTCCTGGGATCATTCATTGGTAATATCATTAATTCATCGGTAATATCATTAATTCATTGGTAATATCATTAACAAGGAAACAATTACAGTAGTAGTTATGAATACATCTTTTAGCATCTTCAGAAAAAAATCTTACTGATTGTATGATTGTGTACCTGTCATAAAGCACCTCACAGTAGGATGGCTTCAAAATTATGTCCCAACAGGTTTCATCATTTCGCAACCAAAAAAAAAAAGCTCCAACCGATCTGACGAGAAAGAGATAAGGTTTGATCCATTTTTAGAAAGCAGACAGTTAACAAAATACACTAAACAAGTCTGGTTGCTTCATGTACCAGCAAACGAGAAAAAAGCATACCTTCATCGTGCAGGGAAGCATGTCGTAGGTACCACACGTGGTGCATGAGATAGTTTTTCAAATATATGACAGAGATTCTCATGCTGAACCATGGCTTCTAGTATGTTATCATCTGACAGAGGATATGAAGGATTCACCTGGCAAGTATTCACTTCATTCCTAGACAAAAGTACGTCTGAATGATACTTTTTCCTCGTCTGTTGTTGGATCTTGTCAACCTCCCATTTTGATATCACTGGACAGTAAACATGCACAACTCTAGTCTGCCCATTCCTGTAAGCTCGACTGATGGCTTGCTGTTCTACTGAGGGATTCCAGAGAACGTCAAGCAAAACCACTCTTGAAGCCCCTACAAGACTTATCCCTTCTGAACATGCTTTTATTGATGCAAGAAGCACTTTTACATCACTCTTAGGGTCATTCAGAGAGTTTATTGATATCTGCCTCTGCTTTACGTCAAGTTTACCATCCATATAGAGAATCTCTCGGCCTATAGTCCAGTTGAAGAGAGAATTAAGCTGCTCCTTGATCAGCTTTAGAGGATCAAGTAACTGGCTGAATATTATAACCCTCTCATTCAAGCCATCACAAAGTCTGATCAGTTCAACAGCAAATTTCATTTTTACTCCAGCATTTGGATCCAATCGGCATCCTCTTTCTTTTAACTGGCTTTCTAAGTCAGAGAACTCACTCCTATTTGCCACTAACGAAGGGTGAACAGAGATCAGAGACACCGCATTTTGTTTGTAAAAGGAGCCTGGGTTCTCAGGAATTCTCTTAAGCAGCTCCTTCTGCAAATCTGTGGGTTTCAAGTGTATCACAGTGTCCCTTATACCCGGAAGGCTTTCCTTCTTTACATTTTCACCGCATCGATGAACTAGTGGTGCAATCATATCCCTAAGCTCTTCCAAGGCATGGACATTCTTGTCAATGCAACTGCTAAGAGAAGTCCATTTAAGCTCCAAATCTGCAGCAAATTTTGGACTAACTACAGAGAGGGTGTTGTACAACTCTTTGATATTATTCTGGAAGGGAGTTCCAGACAAAAGTATACGCTTCTCTGTTTCAACCTTGCTCAAAGCTTGCCACATAAGACTTTGATCATTCCGAGCAGTGTGCCCTTCTTCAAGGACCAGAAGACCAGGTAATTTGAGAAGTATTTCTCTAATCTCTTTGGCGTAACCATCCCCATCTTCTCCCGTCAGAATCCTGAACAAGTCATAGCTAATTCCCAAGACACTCTTACTTTTAGCCCAGGATCTTAGCTTCACCATGCGTATAAGCTGTGGATCTCTTTTTCCAGCACAGGATAAACAGTGGAAGACACTAACAGTAGCTTCATCTTCCTCGAAAGAGAAATCTTTGTTGTTCAAGTTGTGGAAGGGAATGTCCACCTCCCATTTCTTGAACTCGGCTTCCCAGTTAAGAAGCAAATTGGCTGGAGCTATGATCACAGGCCGACACTTTGGGAACTGCTTCAGAAATGCCTGAAGAAAGACTATAGTCAGACGGGTTTTGCCAGTGCCAGGTGGATGCGAGATTATGCATCCTCCCCTACTACCAGATAGAGGCTCTCTGAGATTTTCAAGAATTATGTCTCCAGCAATATTCTTCCACATAAACTCAAATCCTTCACGCTGATGAGGGTACATTGTTGCTTTGGCATTCATGGGGACTAAATCCCACACAGTTCCTTCCACATAAATAGCAGAATCATCGACTGCAGAAGAATCATAATATCTAAAGCCGCCAGCATACAAAAGCAATGATGAATCTCCAAAATACTTTCTTCCATACCTCCCTCGGGTTCTGTCAGCCTGCAGATAACATGTCAAAGAATTTAAGAGTGAACAAAACATAAATTGGAGAGCAGAGTTTATAAAATCAAATGTAAGGATGGAAAAAGAATATGTAACCAGGGGTATTAAATATAAATACAACTGTATGGAATAAGAAACTATGCCAGACATTTGTCTGGAATCAGCAAAAGGAGTACACGAATGGAATATTACTTTTAGAAGGCTACTGCATAAAGACACTGAAGATTCACTTAAATGGAAGCCCACTAGTAAAGGAACTTATTCTGTATGCTCAGCTTATAACATTCTGATTAGGCACAGACAATCAACTAATCAGTAGCCATGGAGATCCATTTGGAAGATGAAGGCTCCTTTTAAGATGGTATGTTTTTCTTGGCTAATAGCAAGATATGCTTGTCTCACACAGGATAAACTTCAAAGAAGTGAATTCCAACTGTGTTCTAGATGCTTTTTGTGTGGAGCTACTGGGGAAAATAATAGTCATCTACTCATTCATTGTCCTGTTACTGGACAATTATGGCAACTTTTCTTGAACATGGTAGTAATCAGATGGTCAGTGCCAGCAACAAGTGTTGCTTTGCGGAAATGTTGGAACCAGAATGATGAGGCAGTAAGTCAGAAAATTGGTGGAAACGCGTCCCTGCTTGCATATGGTGGACCATTTGGAAGGAGAGGAACTATAGAACTTTTGAAGACAAATATAATTTTGTGGAGAATATCGAGATGAATTGCATATTTTTGCTTCATTTTTGGTGTATAGAAAGTTATGCTGATGAGGCTAAATCACTAGTTGATATAATAGAATCCTTATGAAGCAGTAGCCTAAGCTTGGTTGGGATTTTGTAAAGTCTTTTGCACTGTTATGGTGTAATTTTTTTAAAAATAAACGTGTACATATATAGTCATTACCAGTTTCAAGAAAAAAACCTCAAACTAATATGCGACTAATTTCATTTACTGCTATAAATCTTTAGCATGTCCATTTAATTGAAAGAGAAAACAATAGGATGTAACAAACTGTCAAAAGTTCCACATCCAAGAACTTATTACAAATTTCTTAGGCATAGAACCAGCTGCATTGCCCCTATTCTTAACATGCACTATGTCAAGCACACTTCCTTTCTCAATTATCCTAACCGCTAAAAAGCATCTTGTAAATTGGCATGCACAAATAGAGCAAAAACTACTACTAAATACAGTTATTAAAATAAAAGATGAATCTGTTAAAGTAATAACAATAGATCTTGTAAATTGTGTTTCTAATTGAAAGGTAAGTGCTTGAAAGGAACAAAACTCGTATACTTACAAAAGAAGGGAAGATATACTTGATCTCCAGATGCACATGTGAACAAACTTTACAAATTAGTCCAATTTGTTCATCTAGAACAAGTTGGTGGTTCCCCATCTGACAGTCACTAACTTTTGGTCCCTGCATTGGCAAAACAGATGAATTTGTGAAGCCAATACATGATTCTAAGGTACACATGTCCATTTCAGCAAAAAGATCTTCAATTTCCTTTTGCCATTCTTGTTTCTCCAGGAGGAGAGGCTCCTCGTCTTCAAACCGGAATATCAAAGGAAGTGGTTCTTTGACAGGAACCTGTTTATTCTCTTCAGGAGAAGTAATTTTATCAGGATTATCGCCCTTTATTATAGAATCAACAACGAACCTCAGAAATTCAGAATCTTTAAGAATCTTCTTCCGAATTCTTCTATCCTTTTGAATAACATCCTTTTGTTCCTTTTGAACAACAGCATTTTGCACCAACTCACCAGCCTCTTCAGACGAGGAGGATATAGACCCTCCGTCATCACTAAGAACAACCGGTCTACTACAACTTCCACGGTTTAACATTTTCTTTTTGGACTTGGATAGTGAGCGTGGCCGAAGAAGATATGGTCGACGTCTGTGCTTTTCATTCGCAACAGCAAGCTGAGGTACTAGCCTCCCATTTGACTCCTTTTTCCCTTCTTCCTTGGATTTCTGCTTAGTTGAACCGCTCAAATCATCATCTTCTGATTCCATTCTTCCATCATAGTCATTATCAAAACCACTTCTGATATAATCAGATCCTTTTCCCTTTTCATTGTTCTGTTCTGCAACACAATTCAGATCAAGAACATCATCTTCTGATACCTTTCTTCCATCATAGTCATCATCAGAACCACTTCTCATATCATCATAATCCTTTTCTGATGCCTTTACTCCATCATTGTCATCATCAGAATCACTTGATGTTGATGATTCATGCACCCGGTAATCCTTGTCTTCGGGGCGATCATTATCCTCATCACTTGAAGCTTCAGATTCTGACTCAGAAGAATCAGTTGTATCACTAAACTCTTGTTGTGATTTTAAAGGATCAACAAACTCCTCTGATTTCTCAATATCAACCTGCTCCTCTGATTTACGCGACTCACTAGGACCCATAGTCCTACACATGCTCGAAGTAGATGAAATAACATCATCTGCTTCATTCAACATACCACTCCTTAACCCAACAGAACCCACATTGGACAAAGACCCTGAACCTGATCCACTATTTACAATACAGTCTGCAGCATCATCCCTAATAAAAACAACATCAGAATCCTTCTCCAAATCATCTTTATCACCATTGTCATCGTCATCATCAGAATCAGATATTTCCGAAGGCCTTTTCATGACAGACTCACAAGTTCCTGGACTTAACTTCCTCTTACCACTGTCCACCTTCTTTTTTCCTTTTCCCAAACTTCTCACCATACTTCCACCACCAGATGTGTTTTTTTCTTCCACCTTCATTCTCTTTTTCCTCACATGATCATCCTCTTCAATATTCACCCAAGTAGTAGTCGTAGTAGTAGTAGTAGAGTGAGTAGTATTACCTTTTTTAGTCAACTTGTTCCTCTTCTCAATAAACTCAACACAATATTTCAAAAACTGCTGTCTAGTCCTCCTCCTCGGAACAGACGACCCATCCCCTGAATCCATCTTCTAAAATACTGCACCTAAGTCAAAAAAAAATACACAATTTTGTTGATCAAAATGCTAAAAGCACATTCACATATTCTTCATAATCACAACAAAAAAGAATCACACAAATACTTACTGAAGAAAAACCCTTCAATTCTTGAAACTGTAAAAAACAGAGACTGATCAAGTATAGACGTGACACAAGAGAAAAGAGGGGGACTGGGGGGGGGGGTAATTGGTTTAGGTAAGGAAGAGAAAAGAGAGGGAATTTAATTATATCATTTTTTTCAATTTTTAAAAGCAGAGTTAAATACTGAAACGGGAACAAGAAAAAAGGGGATTGGGTTAGGTTGTTTTGTTTACGTATTAAGAAGCATTTAATGTTTTTACAGCTGTAAATTAAAAATAAAAAAGGAATTGGATTACTTGTAACAGAGTCTAATCATATTCGGTAGGTTACAGTTTTATAGAGTAGCTTAATCATTTATTTTTTTTGGGTAAGAGTATCCATTGATCCGAAAAGAATTGGATTTGTTTACTACCTAGGGAAAGTAAATTTAAGAGTTTTGCTTCAAAAAAAAATCAAAGAATATTGCTAAATGGCGGGATATATTTTTGGCAGGAATTGACATGACAATGCTAAATAACAAAAATAGTCTTTTGGCTATTGATTTCAAAATCACTTAAATTTCTATCTTTTTTCGGTCTACGTGATACTAGCTTGAAATATCAACACGCGTTGGGCAGATAGTGTCACGTAGGCCGAAAAGGGATAGAAAATTCTTTATAAAATAAGTTTATGGTGATAATAGGACCTTAGTATAGTATAAATGTGTCTCTGAGATTTCCGACATATGTTAGGGGATACTTGTGCATTTTTTCTATGGTAATTATTACCTCAGTGATTACATGAATTTCAATTACCAGGTGACTTTCCAAACATACCCTTAATGAATTTCAAAGAGTAATAAATGAAATTATCTAAACGTAGATACACTCCTTAATTTCTGCATTATATTAAGGGATTTGATTAGTTTAAATTTTCATAATTAATTATCCATATATTATGAAAATCCTCAATTACTCATTTAATTAAGGAAATTAGTTACAACCATTCAATTCAAGCTATCGAATACATATATCTGACAAATAATGGTAGTATGCACAAGGATGAAATAACACAAAAATTAATGTTCAAAACTATCATAAACCCTAATAATTAAGACCTAAACCAGTGAGATTTATATAGTTTGTGTTTGAAGTGTTAAGGTGAGAAAGCCCAAAAAGTTTTAAAAGGAAAAATGCCTTGAAAATTCGTTTAAAATGAAACCCAAATTAGATTATATGTTTAACCATTCTCAATATCAAATCAATTCAAAATGTGACCCAATTAACCGTCCAAAGTCCGTCCAATAAAAAAGTAAACCTAATATGTACTTAGAAGCTAGGTTTTCTCTTGTGTTGCGTGATCGGTAACGTCATCAAAGACACAATTCTAATACAAGTGTCAACGATCGTACCGTAATATAGTAACCAACCAAGGGTTTGAATCGTTTCCACAGGGAGTGATTGTGAGATTTAGTAGAAAAGTAAAATCTAGTTCTAACTAGTTATAGTTATAGACATTATCCTATAAAAACATATTAAATCAAGAGGTGTCACTAGTAAGTAAAAAAAAAGTGCTAATCAAGGAGAGAGATTTTTTGGAGTGCGATAGGATTACGAGATAAACGAGATTATTGGGTACATGCTTTTGATAGAAGAATCATAGAATAATTGCGATTAGGCTAGACTTTAAGGGGGATACACGCTCTCTCTCGAGCAACTTACCCCGTTTCAAATGGGTTCCTCTCGGACACCCACTTGCCACATGAAACACAACCTCCACTTTAACCCACTCATCCTCTCGAGCTGAGTGTGTGGTGTGAGACTAGGGTTCATTCTCTCGAGCTGAACTTCATGTCAACCCACTCCAACCGGCGATCAATTTAGTAGTCTTAGTTTTTCAACTTCTCTCTCGAGCAAGCCAAAACACTTATATGAGATTATATTTACAAGTACAACCTCATTAGATTCATTCACAACTACTAAACAAAATCACAATTAAACTACGAATAAACTAACAACAAGCAAGACCCAACAACTAATTTATACCATATTCACAAAATCACACCCCAAGAATTGAGGTTTTTGTTAGACATGAACAAGAAATAGAAATTTATACCAAAATGAGCTTGCATTCAAATGGGTATGAAAATTTAAGTCTTGTTACAAGACAAAAATGAAGAATCCAAAAGACCCAACTCCAAATCTTCCAGTGTGCAGAGCCCTGAAGGAAAGGATCAAATTTGTCACGACTCGGATTCTGGGATCTGGATCGCAACCAGCGTTGTTGACCTCTCAGAGGTCGTAGACAAGCCTCATCTTGCATTCATCTAGTTAAATTTGCGGAAAACTTAAAAATTTTTATATGTATGAAGTATACATAGACTTCATATAATTATTAACTAGATACATCATATACTAAGCTCAACATAAGAGAACAACCATCTAACACAAAAAAATCAATTCGAAACTGAAGATGAATATATCATAAGTACTTTGCCAAACACGACCTTATTACAAAGCTTCGAAATGAAAGTACGAAAGAAACGCTAGGGACAACATCCACTAGATTTGTCTAACACTAAGGCTAGACTAAAACTGTAGCATCCTCGAAATTAAGAGGACCTACCAAATGGTCTGGAGAAATGCTGGTGTCCAAACCGTTGCAAGAGTCGTCAATCTGTCCCTTAACCTGCATCTATAAAATAGTAAATAGTAGGGGTTAGTACACCACTTGTACTAAGTATGGGTGTATGCACACATACACATAAGGCTATGCATGATCAAGAAAGCTCTTCCTAAACAACATGCTATTTTTGGAAAGCCTAGTGACTAGACTTTCCTAAATCGTTAGATGTGAATTGTGGTATGAATATGATGTATTTTAATGCATTCAAAGAACACAACTCATTTTCTGTCTGATTACAAAACATTAGTATCATCCACATAATTTTAGAACAACTCGAGCGAAGATTTAAAAATTGGATAGTCCAAACCCGAGAGCCCTATTTTTGACACTTAGATTATTTTTCACACTGTTTCTCCTTCTTGTTATGTAGTTCAATGATCTCCTTTAATCTTATGTTTCACTTACAAGTGCGATGGTTCATTATAGTCCCATACCTACAATGAACCGAGTAAGCAATTCACATGACGAAGGAGATGACTTGGCTACTCTACTTTAGATTCTTCATTCTTATTTCCTTTGGGTATGATTATATATATATGCCAATATTCATTGGCTATGCCCATTTTTTAGTTGATTTATAATCCATGCTCCATTATTGTCTACCTTACTTTCAAGCTAATTATTTCATTCTTAAATTGGGTATGAATATATTTATAAGCCAGTCTTTATTGGCTATGCCCATTAATTGGTTATTAACCCTGTTTATATACCTTGAGGCATCTATTCATACTTTAATATTGGCACAAGCCTTAGTTTATTTTTCAGTCTTTTTCTTCTTCTTGTTGAGTAGTTCAATAATTCTTTTGATCCAATGTTTTACCTACAAGTGCAATGATTCATTATAGTCCCATACTCACAATGAATCAATATAAGTAATCCAAGGACTAAGGAATGATTTCCCTACCTTATAGTGAGTCATTCTTTACACTATATATTCATTACCTTTCATAAGCAATTCTCGATTGATGATGCCATTGATTTCATTACTTTCATGTTTTATATATTATACATTTCATATAGATAAGACATCTCAAGTGAGGGCCCAATATATGGGACCTCAACCCGAGGGTCTTCTTTAGCAAACACAGGGTCTGCTTCATTCATTCATTCGTACTTCACATTATTCATTTCATTCATTCGTAGGCTGATGTAAACACCAGCTATACCTAAGATGAAGTTTAAGAATCTCATCGGAATCATGAAGTGCAATGACCAAGAATGACCTAATGTTATTACTTGAATCTGATTTCACATCCTGATTGTCTTGCACAAACACCTTCGGTATCGTTCATTTCATTACCTTTCATACTTTGAGGAACTCCAACCTTAACTGACATAGATCATGTGAGCATCATGAAATCCAATGTCTACCTCACACCGAAAAGAGGTGGAATCACCGGCCAAAGTGACCCAAAACATGCTAGCGTACATGGGAATTTAACCCCGCCAGATCCCTATATTGGTTGTATAGGTTCGAAGACTAGGAGATATAAGGAGACCCATACCCGGCATGCCGCATAGTCTCATCTCATGAGAGTTACGTGAACCTCCGCCCTTCCCGAAAGAAGGCATCACCGCTCATAGCTAGCCTATCGGTGCTCAGTATAAAGTTCCATTACATTCAACTCATACGTCATGGAAGCTGGCTTCTAGTATGAGGACATCATAGCTCAATAGATAATTTCTCATCTCATCATTAGTATTAAGTATACATTAATCTCAATACTTTCGTTGGAGTGTTCATAAAGACTGGTCTTTTCTTTAGCTTTACACTCTCATAGGTGAGTACGTTTTGGTAACATTTACTTAGGCTCATTTGATATTGCTCTCGTCTTTCACATCAGCCTCTTATTATGTTGTCATCACATTCATTAACATTAGCACATTTGCTTTTCATAGTTACTCACCCCTTTACGTGAATGTTTATTTCTTCATTATCTTCTAGTATTGACTCAAGCATTATGGGGGTTTGCTTCTAGATTGAGATTTACTTACTCTATTGATGACGGTCATCCTTACTTTACATTGATGAAATGTGAATTTCCCTTACATATCATCCTTTCTTGTTAATGAGCTGACTCACACCTTCTAACACCTTCATAGGCGAGTTTTCTTTTAACATAGTAGCTTAGGTGTAAGTGAGGCTTGTCTCACTTCCTTTAACACCCCATTCTGGTCACTTACATACTTTTGACCCCTTTAATTATGTTATAACTCATGTTACTTTACTTAATTTAGTGTAGTAGATTCATATCATCGTTTATGGACGATGAACACTTCATTCAATGAGTTTCATGAGTTCATATGTCATTCTTTTAAAGCATGTTGGGAGTTGTCCCAATGAGTGGCATGCCCTTGATTATGGGTTCATTGAATTAGTTTAGAAGTGCTTATATTATCATTTGATACTCTAACTACACAAGATTGACATATGATTAGTATTGGCCTCAACCTTTGAATATTTAAACTACATAACCATTTTTGTTAGCATGTGTCAATCCTACGTATGTTCATATTTAAATTTAATATGTATGAACCATTAGCCAATCTTTTAATTATTTAACATAATATTATAGCCATTTACATATATCACTTTTTGACAATGTATTGTTAGCCATTTTATTGGCATACGATTAATATTGGCATAAACAATTGGGCATAGATTTCATAACCATATTTGTTGGCATAAGCCAATTTTCATATGCAACATGCTTAAGGTTTTATACGTTATACATTATTTCATCAAAAATTCATACACATTAAGATCATCCAGCACCACATACCAACAACATGATTGCTAACCTATTCAATATTGAAATGGTAACAAGGATACTAGGGAAAGGAGTTCGACAAGAACTATGGGAAATAACCCTAGTTTTCATGATCTTTAAATCATTCGAAAGAAAGTTCTCTTGGAGAAAGAAGTCCAGGAGAGAAACCCATACCTTATTTAGAACTTGATCTACAAAGACCACCTTGAACAAAACCTTGAAGAAACCTTGAAATCGCCCTAGAGGAATCGATAAATTTTTCTGTTTTTCTTTCGTTCGTTGCTTGCTGTTTTTGCGTCGCCTTTTCTATGAGTTTGAACGTGATTTTTTTGGTTTAAAAACTGATATTGAATGATAAAACTTAGGTTTAATAAGTTAATTTAATAAACTAATTAACCAATTACCAAAAAGCCCCTCCTAAGTTGATTAAACATAGGAGAACATAACACTTAGTCAAATCTGAAAATTGGTGTTGACTACGGTTTTGGTCAACATTTTGACTTTATACTAATTAATTAAATCCTTAATAATTAATTTAGGTACCTAGGGTAAGTACTAAAGTACCCCTAATTAATTGGAACCAAAATTAAGCTTTTTGGACCATCCTAGGTTAAGTACTAGGATGTTTCTTGAGTTTTACTAGGTTAGTGTAAGAATTTCGTTTTGATCATTTAAACTAATTAATTAAATTTCTAATTTAATTAATTAGGTGACCTAAGGTAATTACTAAAGTACCCTTAATTCGTTAGGACCATAACCAATCCTTTGAACCATCCTAGGCTAGGTACTAGGTTGTCTTTTTCTTGTTTTAATCGAAATCTGGATATTGCTTGGTGATTTCGGTTTTGCCCCTTTAAATTAATTAATTGAGTTGCTAAATTAATTAATTAAGTATCCTAGGGTAATAGTACCCTTAAGTCGTTAGGACCATAACTAACCTTTTGGACCATCCTATGTTAGGTACTAGGTTGTCTCTTTAACTAGTACTAGGTTAGTGTCAACCCGATTTTGATACTAGGTTGTCGGGTGCACTAATGGATCCAATTCGGTTAGTCCTAGGTTATTTAGTTATTTAGGGTAGTAGGTTAGAGTCTAGAATTTTTAGGGAGGTTAGGCCCCACATGGAGTGGTCCCTTGTGCACGTTTTCCCTTTAACTACCCTAACCGAATTCGGTTAGGGTGGTCCCCTCTTCACATGTCTTGCACATGTGCTTGCACATGGGTTGGTTGCACTTTTTTAACTAACTATTATTTATGGATCATTTGGGAATGTTTACTTATTGTCCCAAGGATCCTCGCTATGTCCTTGAGCACTACTTACTCTACATGATCATTTTAATTGATCATGTGACATGGTATCTACGCTTGACACTTGGATGCCTCATACCTTTTTTTGTGAGTTAAGGAAAAATTATTTTAATTTAGGGGATTCTTTGCAGGTACATTTCTAAACAAGCTTGGACTATATTTTGCTTATTTGGGTATATATAGAAATTGGCTAACACCCCTTAGCCATTTTTCTATACTATGCCCAAGATTTCTCAATATTGGGAATTGGATTGCCTATATATCCCCAATACGTGTTCCAACGGACTTACTGTCTCTTCACTAGACATATGATTTTCCAAAATGTTACAAAATTGACGGTGAAAAGGAGTAGTTGACGCATCGCCGAAAAGTTTCGCGAAGCAGTACCTTATCACCAATGATCCAGAACACAAAGATGCTTGGACTAAGCGCAAGACAACGATGAAGTTACCAAAGGGTGAATCATTGATTTGATCAATGATTCCGACTAACTACGCCGAGTAATCTGCTACAACACTAATATTTTAAAACTGCAAATACTTGTTGAAAGTTTTAGCGTAGTATCGAATTTTATATTTTTTATAAGATTTTATAGAGTTTTATCAAATTGTTAATTTTAGAACTTCTATTTTTGAGCTCTAAGTTTGAGAGGTTTTTTGGAGAAGAAATTGAAGATTTAAATGATTTCATCTCCAAGGATTACAATCATAATTCATAGCCTTTTCATTTTTCAAAGTATAAGAAGTAAATTACATTTTTTTCTGTTTGAATTATAGAGTATTGTTCATGTTTTAGGTAAATCTTGAATAACACGTGATTTTTTACGTACTTTTTATTCTTCTACAATAAAAAATTCAGCATATCTAAATACTATATGCCTGTGAGTCGTTATAGATGTTGGATATAATTTTGTATCAACTGAACACAACAAAATAAGCTTACTATAGAAATTCTCAAAAGATATTTTCATGGTGTCCGTCTAATTCATTGAACATGTTTATTATCTTAATTTTCTTAAAAATCATATATTAGGACTCTCTAAAAATATCAAATACGATTGAAGACCTGATTATTGCCTTACGATATATATGCTTTTAAAATCGTACATAGCTCGTTTTCTCTATACTTTGATGACTACATTAAAATTTATTTTTGAAAAATATCACAATTTTTAAAAAACTCATTAGTTATATCTTTCCCCATTCCAAGCCAACCCCAAACTACTTTTTTTTTTAATGATATTTCAAAAATTTAAATCATTTTTACACCACCTCTATTCTACCCCCTAAAAAAAATCATTTTTTTAAAATTAGTTTTTGAAAAATATTTCAACGACGGAAGTCTAGGTCGTGGCCTAGTTCTAATATCAGGGTCGGGTCTTAAATCAATTATGCAGGTTGATTATTTTAGGATCAAAAATTATTTTTCTAAAGAGTATATTCTAGTCTCAAAAAAAAAAAAAAATTATTTCTAAAATTTATTTTTCATTCACCAATCAAATATTAAAAATATTTTCTATCATCAATCAAACATGTAAAAATAAATTAGAAATCTTCTGAGAAAACATTTTGGTTGATACCAAGCATGAGCGGTTTTGGGGGTTGTGCAATGAACCAAAAGCTGATGTAGAGAAAAACTTGGGCTTAATTAAGCCCAGAAAAAGAGGGGAGACCCGGCCCATGAGCAGAAGAAGACTAGAAGAGGAACTCTGTCCCAAAACCCTCGTCATTCACGGTCTCCTCTCCAAATATATTTGGTATATATAGTCTCTCTCTCTTTCTCCTTCGATTCAATTATCATTGTAGGGTTTTCTGTAATTGCTTTTACTATCTCATCTCTCTTTTGCAGTTTTCATTCTCTATACCATGTCTCTGAGGCCAAGTGATAGGACCGAGGTTCGTAGGAACCGATACAAGGTTGCCGTTGATGCCGACGAAGGCCGCCGCCGGCGAGAGGACAATCTGGTTGAGATCCGTAAGAGTAAACGAGAAGAGAGCTTGCTCAAGAAGCGTCGTGAAGGCCTTCAAGCCCAACAACAACAGTTCCCTGCTAATCTTCAAACTTCCACCGTTGAAAAGAAGGTCAGTTTTTTTAAAGTATAATCTGTCTAAAAGGATGATATCTTATCAGGAGTGAAGTAAAGTCTCCTTGATCATTTGTTAAAAAAATGATTTTAATCAGAAATCCATGACTTGATTTGGTTTTGGGTCGTTCTATGCTTTGTGCTCATTTGTTTGTTGATATGGTTTTCAAATGATAAGTAATTGTTGCTTTACAGTTGGAAAGTCTTCCATCAATGGTTGCTGGTGTTTGGTCCAATGATAACAATATGCAGTTGGAGGCGACCACACAATTTCGTAAATTGCTCTCTATTGGTATGACTGATCCTGCTCCAGCTTCTGTTCTGTTAATTTTATTCAATTTTCCTTTAACTTACATGCAAACTTTGATCAACAGAAAGAAGTCCTCCTATCGAGGAAGTTATTCAATCTGGTGTTGTTCCTCGTTTTGTTGAGTTTCTGATGAGGGAAGATTTTCCACAACTCCAGGTAGAGAGTGATGTGTGCCTTTAGCATTTTGTGGTTGTAGCTTCATTCACGCTCGATTTACTTATGGTTTTGTGTTTGTAGTTTGAAGCTGCTTGGGCGCTCACAAACATTGCGTCAGGTACCTCGGAGAATACCAGAGTGGTGATTGACCATGGAGCTGTGCCAATTTTTGTAAAGCTTCTGGCTTCTCCAAGTGATGATGTTCGTGAGCAGGTATGTTAAAAGATTGGCAGACACCTATACTGTTTAGACTGAAGTTATGTTGATTAGTAAACTGATTCAATTTTTTTTTCCAATTATAGGCTGTGTGGGCACTGGGAAATGTTGCTGGTGACTCTCCTAGGTGCCGTGATCTTGTTCTTAGTAATGGGGCGTTGATTCCTTTGCTGTCTCAGTTGAATGAGCATGCCAAACTTTCAATGCTGAGAAATGCTACATGGACCTTATCAAACTTTTGTAGAGGCAAGCCTCAACCTCCATTTGAGCAGGTTGGTTGTTGTCTTGTTGGAACTTTTTTATGCTTGCAGTTATTTGATTCAAAATATTGTGCTTTTCTTAATCCTTTAAAATGCCTCATGTTGATGGTCATCTTATTTGGTAAAATGAAATGACTTACTGAAAATGCTTTTGCGTGATTGATGACAATACATTTATCAGGTGAGACCAGCACTTTCAGCTCTTCAGCGGCTTGTTCATTCAAATGATGAAGAGGTTCTAACAGATGCATGCTGGGCACTTTCTTACCTTTCTGATGGTACAAATGACAAAATTCAAGCTGTCATTGAAGCAGGTGTTTGTCCACGTCTGGTCGAGCTCCTCATGTGAGTGGAGTGTTCTAATTTCCTCAGTTGAACTACTTTCTTATTTTTATTTTTTTATATATCTAACGTTTGATTGAATCTGGTGTATATTTCAATTGATCCGCAGGCATCCATCTCCTTCAGTACTCATCCCTGCCCTCCGTACAGTAGGAAATATTGTTACAGGAGATGACCTCCAGACTCAGGTATGTAGGCTTAATGAGCTTTTAGAAGCTTTCAAGGTTGAATCCAAAGACTTCAATGAATTGGCCAATTAAAAAAATAAAAAGCAAAATGATTGAATGGTGTGCATCTTCTAAGGCATGATTTATTGAAAAAATATTTCAGCATTCCTAGAATCAGATCTAATTTGATTGTTGTTAGTCCATTTCTCAATTTTACATCATTGTGCTTTGTTTCCTCCTGCACTTGTCTGGTTCCTCTGTGCTGTCTGAGCAGTCTAGAGCGATCTAGTACAAACTTCAATCATAGCTGTCATTGTTATTGCCTTACACAGCTGCTCTTTGTGTACAATTTTGTGGAGAAGATAAATACATTTTTATGCATTGTAGTATTATTAGTCAGTAGCATGCTGGTCTTGTTCCCATTCTATATGCACACCTTTTTTTTAGCTTCAAGAAAAATAGGCTAAGCCACATTAGGGGGACAAGATTCATCAATTAGCAAACCTTACCCCTATCTTTGTGATGCAGCAAAGATATTAATTACTCTGTTCCAAATAATTTAATGAAGCTAAGGTCTAGAAATGGAAATTAGCTGTTGGCATTTGGAACTGTATAACTGGTGTTTATCCCACAAAATACAACCACTACAAGAACAATGAAGAGGATACTGAAATGTTGTAAAATAGATTTGGGCTTGTATTCTATTTTGTATTGAAGTGCCTTTCTCAAGTCCTTTTTAAAGATAGTAATTTCTGAACTCCCAAAACTAAAAATAGTAGTTACGGAAATTTTTTGCTGGTGCTTGCTGTTTGCTACATTATTTCAAGGCAAGTTTAGTGTTCCTCCTTTTTTTGGGGTTTGAATAAAGCATTTGGCTGGGCAGTTTTTTGGGTAAATTTTTAGTGTTACATTAACTTAACCCCTTTAATTTTTAACGACAGTAGAAGAATGTCTTCATTGATGTAAGTTGGTAATAAGCAGTGGCAGATCTAGAATTTTCATTCAGTGGGTTTGAAGAATAAAGTATAAACTTGTGAATAAGCTAACATAACACAATTTCAAGAAGTATTAGTATATAGTTTATAGGTACAAAAAGTTAGTTCTGTTACAAGAGACCTTTTAGCACGTTTGGATTTTTTTTCATGTTTGGATTTTCTTGGGTTTAAATAAAGAAAACGTGAAAGATTGGTCCCGAATCTAAATGAAGAGAATCTAAAAAAAGAACATGTTCATAATGGGATTCGAACCTGGGACGTGTGGGTACCCAATTTAAATGGAGATCTACCACTATACTACAACTTGCTTCTTGTTCATGCGGAGGCTCAAAATTAATATATCTACATAAATATAAAAAATTACTTCATATAAATAGTGTAATTTTTTTCTTTTGGATGAACCCCCTGGAACCCATGTAGGTCCGCCCCTGGTAATAAGAAATTGCAAGTTGTCTAGATTTAGTCTGAAATGCCCAGAGTTTGTGCTTTACGATCTCGTTTGTAGCCTTATACTTCTGTAAATTATTAATAACCTGAAGAAATTATATGTTCATGAAAATCGTAAATTACTCGACAAGTATTTCCCAAGCTATGTGATTGTTTTGCAAAACATGAGTGAAGTTATGTAGTATTGTTTGAAACGAGAATTCAGTTTTGTTTAGCAGGGTAACTTTTTGCACATCCAGTTCTTTCATAAACCATGTTTTAAACGGAAAGAATTTAATCACCCTTGTAGAATGACAGATTCTTTCGATTGGTTTGCTGGAGATCATGAATTATATGTCTTCCTTTACTGTCTTGTACAACTTCTATTGTATCACCCATCCTTCAATTTGTGGATGAATGCATTGTACAAAGACCACATTGGGAAATGATTTTTTTTTCTTTCTTTAAATCTTCTGCTAAAATGTAGCTGTGCTAGTCTTACGTGTACTTTTTTTATGGTTACTAATATCAACTATCTTCACAACAGTGCATTATTGAACATGGCGCCCTTGCTTGCCTGCTGAGCTTGTTATCTCACAGTCACAAAAAGAGCATCAAGAAGGAGGCCTGTTGGACTATATCAAATATTACTGCTGGGAACAAGGAACAGATACAGGTGTAAATCCTCAAGATTTAAAGGACAGCTAAATATGGTTTATAGTCAGCTCTTGGATACACTGTTTGCATATCTTCTAAGTTTTAGCATGTTATATAAATCTATGGGTGTGAATATGATGATATACTAGTATGTGTAGTAGTTGGAAATAGAAATGGAAATTTTAAGTTGAGGTGTTTTGTTGATTTTCTTTTATTTTTGTGGACTTCTCATTTGAAGGAACCACACAGTAATTGCCATTTATCTAATATTTTTTAATTTTTGAGCAGGCTGTGATTGAGGCTGGATTAATTAGTCCTCTGGTCAATTTGCTTCAAACTGCAGAGTTTGACATCAAAAAAGAGGCTGCCTGGGCTATTTCAAATGCTACTTCTGGTGGGAGTCATGAGCAGATCAAGTATGTACTTCCTTTGGGGGTAATCATCTGTGATATTGCTGATATTCTTTACTGAATTCAGTGTGCTTTTGGCTTCAGGTTTTTGGTGAGTCAAAACTGCATAAAGCCTCTGTGTGATTTGCTTGTGTGCCCTGACCCAAGGATTGTCACGGTCTGTCTAGAAGGATTAGAGAACATATTGAAGGTTGGGGAAGCAGAAAAAGCCAACACTGAAGGCATTAATTACTATGCTCAGCTGATTGATGATGCTGAGGGATTGGAAAAGATTGAAAACCTTCAGAGTCATGATAACAATGAAATATATGAGAAGGCTGTTAAAATACTGGAGACATACTGGTTGGAGGAGGAGGATGAAACAGTGCCGGCTGGTGATGGAGCACAAAATGAGTTCAATTTTGGTGGAAATGATATTCAACTTCCATCTGGTGGTTTCAAGTTTGGTTGAAAGTACTACTACACTCATCCTCCAATTATCTCCCTTAGCAGGTGGTCAGGTTAACATTGCACTCGAAGCATTTGATCAGATACCTTAATCTGCATGCTCTTTTTGGATCAAAAGCATTTTTGTTACTTCTTTGTTGTTGATCTGAAGTGTTAACATGTGCAGGCTGTGTATGGTGGATGAGAAGTGCAGTTTGAAAGATGACATGTTGGTAGTGGTGTCATGTCAAGTCGAGTCAGTTCACCTCCCCGAGTCTGGTCAGTCCGGGTCAAGAGTCAGTCGTGGTTGAGGAGGTGTGCCGAAAAGGGACGGTCGTAAATAAGACTGCGTGAAAAGGTAAAAGCAGTGGGCATGTTGGGAATTTGATAAACGTTTCCCGTGCATGCTTGTATTGTTTGGTGAAAAGTATGAAAGTTATTATTATCAGTGAATTAGCATCTCAGAGTGTGGAGTCCTTTTCCCAGTCAGCACATGAGATGTATCTGCATTAGTCTGTCTGGAAAGAATCGTCTAGATTTTTATATTGAGTTGGCGAGTGAATGTGTATACTTTATGAGTCATTTCTTATCAAAATACTGCTATTGAACAAGTTTCAGCAAATTTTGATTATTCTTTTTGCCCTCAATTTTAGTTTACCTGGTTGGAACTTTTGACATATTCGGGGTTTTAGTTTTGTTTCAGATTTTCGAAAAATTAAAATTGAAAAAGCTTATATCTGTGTGCATGTTGTTTTTATTAGAAAAAGAATTTGATTCTTAAATAACTTAGATATAGGAGCCCATGACGACAGCATAGGCTCAATATATCTCACTTTTTTTAATTCTAAAATTAATCAATTCTTTTATATGTTCTTAAATATATTTTAAGTTGTCAATTATTGTAACTAGTATATGTTACTTTTTATGTCTTTTGACTTATCTAGCAAACGATATGTAAAACTTTGAGAGTTTGTCAATTTTTTTGTATTGTTTTGAATTATTGTTGTTTATACTAGTACTAGATACAATTGAAGACTGATCAAAAAATTTAAAATATCATCTAAAATATGTAGTAATGAGTAATATAGAAACCACTTATTTGAAGTTTTTTTGAATCTTAGAAATGAAATGAGGAACGACATAAATTTTACAGTTAATTTTAGCTGTATGAACAATTAATTTTTGGTCGAAAACACAACATTGTCTGGTCTCTTATAATGGAAGGACGATTAACTAGCAATATCAATAATTCAAGCATCATATGTTGATCTCTTATAAAGTTTGGTTATGATAACGCTAATAATACGTTCTTGTATTGTACTTTTTAATAATAAAGATGTGCGGTTCTTACAAAGATTCGAACGCGAGAGATAACAATCGATCTATTTCATTTAGTTCAAATAACAAAATTACTAGTTTTGTATGGTAAAAAAAAATTAATATTAAATATACAAATTTAAATAGATAACAAAGGCTGATATATTTTTATATGAAAAGGTGGAAGGGGGATTCTCAAACAAAAACAAAGTTTGAGGGTATTTTTAGATCAAAAAGTGAAAGATTTTCGAATAATTTTCAATAGATTACGAGTGTTCTAGAACAAAAAAAATAGGTCAAGGGTATCTTTAGATCAAAAGGTAAAACAATTTATGAGCCTTTTTTCATAGATCACGGGTATTATTGAGTTATTTTCCTAATTTTTGATATGCTAAACTAAATGTACATAAAAAATAATTTAAAAAAATTAATGCAAGCATAACTTATACCAACATGACTAAGAGCCTGTTTGGATGTTGGGAGCCTAGAAACACCTGTAATGAGAAAAATATATTTTTCTTTTTGAAAAAATAGGTGTTTGGCAAATAATTTTTCTGTAATTGATTAAATTTCATTAAATATTTTATTTTATTCTGTATGATAAATTTTATATTTTATTTTACGTTTATGTATTATTATTTTATTTATTATTTTACGTATTATTTTATAAAACTCGAAAACAAAAAAGAATGTAACAACAATACTTTTGTAAGATTAGAAGAAAAAAAGAAGAAGAAAAGAATAATCAAAGATTTCAACCCTTCTATATAATATTGATTCAAAAATTGAATATGAACATATTAATTTAATAAAAATAAAAATTTGATTTAATTTTTTGTAACAAATGTTTAAACTCGTCTCTCTGTAAAATAATTTTAATATTAACAGTACATTGTTACTTGCCTTTAATAGGAATTTGACTCTCAAATGCATTTTCTATAAAAGATTAGCCTAATACAATTTGCTTATAAAAAACACTAATCAAATGAATTAATTAAACACAAATTATTTTTTTCCAAAACACTTTTTTGAAAAGGTATTTTAAAAAAGTATTTATTAAAATAAACAATTTTTTTACAACAATACCAAACATGTAATATCAGTATTACTAATACATCATATACTACATTAATTATACACCTTACAAAAAGATTGTTGAACAATTTCATCAAAGATGAATCTACTATCTCATTAGTAATATTTATTAGTTTAGCTTGATGAGGCCTACCCGTGTTAAAAAATATTATGGTGTACATTTACATTAAAAAAATTCTATCAAAGACTAATGATTGCGAGAAATTGCAGATCCTTAGCACATTTTTGGTAAAAATAGAACATTCTTTTGCCTTTTTTTTTGTATTAATTACCTTTGAACTCTATTTTATATTAATTAATTATTAAGATTTTCTAATAATTATACGTTTTTCATCACTAACTCTCATCCATTTTATCTCTAATCTAATAAAAAAAATCATTCATTTGAATTTATATCAAGATTCTCTTCGTTTCTTCCGCAAAGAAAAATCAGACCATCACCACCACAAATCGAGCTGCACAACGCCATTCCTTCTTCTTTTCAGACAAACCACCACCAAACACCCACCTAAAACCACCACAAAATAATCACTCAAAATTCAAATCATTCATGGACAAATATCGAATCAGACACCCTTACCTTTTCCATTTGCAATTTTATTATTTTGATTTGTTTTGCAGGCGTGCTAGTGCATTCAAAGCTTCAACCATGACTCCAATAAAGTTTCAATGAGCTCCACATAACTTTCAGATCTGAACAACCAAATAAACAACCACAACAAACAACACCGGTACTAGATCCACATCTCTATGAATTCTGGAGGTCGTGAAGAAAAATAAAAAATTGTGATTAAAAATAAAGAATGAAGAACAGAGGTAAAGGAAAGAAAATTTTGATTCTTTTTTAACTTAAAATTTTGCCAGTTTTTACATTTTTTACCACGGTCTTAGAGAGTAAATACTACTACAATTAACACTACCACAAGTGTTCAATTGACGATGCCTCAAATCCAAATTTCTCTCTCTCAAAAAAAATTAGTTTTATGCAATGCTACCATTTTATTTACATAAGCATATATTAAATCATATAATTAAAACAACACGATGAGTCATATGATTTACATACCTAATTTTAAAAGAAATACTACTACTCCAATTAACACTACCACAGGGGTTCAATTTGACAATGCCTCAAATCCAAATCCCTCAACAAAAATAATTAGGGACTCATCTTCTCCACAATGGGAGAAGCGCTTAGTAAAAGGACTTACTCTTTGCACCTAAAGGAGATTCCAATGAGTTATATGATTTAAATAATATAACAAGTCATCTAAAAACAATTTTTTTCAACACTTTGCCTTATAAAGTTTAAGTTGAACAAAAAATATTTATCAACATGAATTTGATTTCACCCTTATAAGTTACTTGGTTTAGTGAAACTTTTATTTTGAAGAAGGTATGTATTATTTTCTTGAATAAGTATTTACTAAAAATATTTAAAAGATCATTAATCTGTATATCAAAATGTCTCAAACAATATTTATATCAAATAAATTCAAACTTAAGTTAATCTAGTTATGAGAGGAGGGAGGGAATATATATATTACTGAAATTGAAATTCAACATGCCAAATCTTACACATATTATAATATTTTAAAAAAATAAAATAAATTAAGCTAGTAAATAGATGACTTCAATAGATCAATAAAACAAACAACATGAAAAGAAAAGATAAACAATATGAAATATAAAGGTATAATACATTTAAAAAATATGAAAGTAACATTGACTCAACAACAAAAATATAAAATACAAACCTATTTATTTTTCTGGGATGCTATCGTTCTTCTCTTCAATATTGTTGTCATTACCTTAAATTTGTTGATCTTCTTCCTGCAGTTGTTTCTTACGTCCAACAACTTTAGTCTTATTAAGAGCAATTAGCTTTATCATACCTTTAAGTTCTCTAGCATCGAGTTCCTGTAACACCTCGTAGTCTGATCTACGGCCCGTACTGTTGGTCCGTAGATTTCCACTGTAGCCCCTCCCAAACTCAGCTCAGGAAAATTGGCTATGTCTCAACGCACGGACAGACCTACGGTCCGTAAGTCAGACTACGATCCGTAGTCTGTGTCCGTGGATCAAGACCCCAATACCTGTTGGGTTATGGGTCTTTTTCCCTTCCTATATGGATAAATAAAAGTCCAATTTGGACCAACCCATTTTTGCCCATAGGCCCATTCTTATGAGGCAAATATAAGCCTATTTAGGTCTTATTTTCATATACACAGAGTTTTTTCAACAGCCAAAAAGAGAGAAAGAGAGCAGTTTTCGCAGTCAAAATTCAGCCCTAACAGCCAACTTCAAATTGCGATTCCCGCTTCGTTTCTTGTCCGATTGAGCTGATTTTTGGACAGCATATTATCTTCATCTCAATCTTTGATTAGGAACTGACAGAGTTGGATTTGGTGGCATGCAGCTTCAGTTTTGCTGTCGTGAACAGTAGCTGCGAAATTGGTGATTTTGCTCCTTTAATTCTCTAGATTTGGTGCAATCTTATTTTGTTGTTGCTCGTTGTTTGGCACTTGTTTTGTGGCCAATTTTGGAGAACAATATTGTAAATCTTGGTGATTATAGTGGAGCTTTTGGTACCGTGGTTTTTTACTTTTCACATCGAAGGGTTTTTCACGTAAATCTTGGTGTCTTGTGTGATTGGTTTATTATTGCTTTGTATATTTGTTTGGTTGAATTACTAGATGCCTTACTATCATATTGCTTGTGGTTCTTTGTCTTCTCTTGGTTCAAATCGAGAAGGGAAATTATAGACTTGGGTATTCTTCCGCTGTTATCCTGTCAGGCATTCTTTGTTAGTCCCTTGTCTTTCCCAACAAAGTGGTATCAGAGCATTGGTTATTATTGATTGTCGTTTTAAATGATGGAGGCAAATATGAGCAAAATGGTGTGTTTAAATGGTAGTAACTATCATATTTGGAAAGGCAAGATGAAAGATCTTCTATTTGTCAAGAAGATGCATTTACCTGTGTTTGCTTCCAATAAGCCTCAGTCTTTGAATGATGAAGAATGGGAATTTGAGCATCTGCAGGTTTGTGGCTATATTAGACAATGGGTTGAAGATAATGTTAGAAATCATATTGTGAATGAGACACATGCCAAAAGTTTGTGGGACAAGCTCGAGACACTTTATGCTTCGAAGACTGGCAACAACAAGTTGTTCCTATTGAAACAATTAATGAATATCAGGTATAAAGAGGGCACTCCTATTTCTGATCATATTAATGATTTTCAGGGTGTTCTTGACCAGCTGTCCGGAATGGGTGTAAAGTTTGATGATGAGATACAGGGACTTTGGCTTCTTAATACTCTGCCAGACTCTTGGGAAAATCTTCGAGTTTCTTTGACTAATTATGCTCCCAGTGGTGTTGTAACCATGGAATATACTAAGAGTGGTGTCTTGAATGAAGAAATAAGAAGAAGATCTCAAGCCTCATCTTCTTCAGCTTCACACTCCGATTTTTTTGGTTACTGAAGATAGGGGGAGAAACAAGTCCAGAGGTCAGAATGATAGAGGTAAAAGTAGAAGCAAGTCAAAGTCTAAATACAAGAATATTACATGTGACTATTGCCACAAGAATGGGCATATCATGAAATATTGTTACAAGCACAAGAGAGATATGAGACAACAAAAGAGAGAAGGCAATAATGAAAATCGTGTTGCTGTTGTTGCTAATGATGATTTTCTTGTTTCTTGTGATGCAAATGCCATTAATCTTGTTCGTGATGAGTTTAGTTGGTTTGTGGATTCTGGTGCTACTTCTCATGTCACGCCAAAGAAGGAATTATTTTCTTCTTATACTCTAGGTAAATTTGGAACGTTGAAAATGGGCAATAATCATGAAGTTGAAGTTATTGGCATTGGGATAGTTTGTTTGGAAAGTAACAATGGTTCCAAACTAGTTCTCAATAATGTCAAGCATGCTCCAGATGTTCGCTTGAATTTGATTTCTGTGGGATATCTTGATGATGAGGGTTATGTTAATACACTTGGTGTTGGCCAGTGGAAGCTTACTAGAGGTTTGATGGTTGTGGCCCGTGGTGACATGTTGTCTAACTTGTATGTATTTCAGGGCTCCATGTCCAGAGACTCAGTAAATTTGGTGGAGAATGATACTTCATCAGAGTTATGGCATAGAAGGCTGAGTCATATGAGCGAGAAGGGGATTGATAGTTTGGCTAAGAAAAATTTGCTTTCTGGAGTGAAACAAGCAAAGTTGAAGAAATGTGTTCATTGCTTAGCCGGTAAACAGAAAAGAGTTTCTTTTCAGAGTCATCCGCCTTCAAGAAAGCTTGATTTGCTGGAGTTGGTACATTCTGATTTGTGTGGTCCTTTTAAGGTAAGATCTCATGGTGGTGCACTTTACTTTGTGACTTTTATTGATGATCATTCTCGCAAACTCTGGGTATTTCCTTTGAAGTCCAAGGATCAAGTACTTGATGTGTTCAAGAGTTTTCAGGCCTTGGTTGAAAGACAAACAGGGAAGACATTGAAATGCATCCGCTCAGATAATGGTGGTGAGTATATTGGTCCTTTTGATAAATATTGCAGAGAGCAGATTATTAGGCATCAGAAAACTCCTCCAAAGACTCATCAGTTAAATGGTTTAGCAGAGAGGATGAACAGAACTCTAGTTGAGAGGGTTAGATGTATGCTTTCAGATGCTAAGCTGTCAGATCCCTTTTGGGCAGAAGCACTTAATACTGCTGCTTATGTTATCAATTTATCTCCTGCTGTTGCTTTAGATGGTGATGTCCCTGACAGAGTTTGGACTAGTAAGAATGTTTCTTTTGATCATCTTAGAGTCTTTGGGTCTAAAGCCTTTGTACATGTTCCTAAGGATGAAAGGTCAAAGTTGGATGTTAAAACTAGGCAGTGTATCTTCATTGGTTATGGTCAAGATGAATTTGGCTATCGTTTCTATGATCCTGTTGAGAAGAAACTTGTTAGAAGCCGTGATGTTGTGTTCTTTGAAGACCAAACAATTGAAGATTTTGACAAAGCTGACAAGGCTGATTTTCAAAGTAGTGAGAGCTTAGTTGATGTTGATCCAGTTCCTTTGACTATTGCACTGGAAGAAAATCTTCATAACGATGAAAATCAAGTTGATAATGAAAATGGTGATCATGTTCAGAATGACCGGCATGATGTTGTTGATGATCCAGTGCAAGATGATGTGGTTGTACAACAACCAATTATAGATGCTCCAGAGAGTTCTCTCAGACGATCTAGTAGAGAGAGAATTCCTTCATCTCGTTATTCTCCCAATGAGTATGTACTCTTGACTGACGGGGGAGAACCTGAGAGTCTTGATGAGGCCATGGAAAGTGAAGAAAAAGAAAGGTGGTTTGATGCTATGGAAGATGAGATTAAATCCTTGCATGATAATCATACATTTGATTTGGTTAAGTTACCTAAAGACAGAAAAGCTTTGAAAAACAGGTGGGTTTTTCGGGTGAAACATGAAGATGGTAATCCAGTTCCACGGTACAAAGCTAGATTAGTTGTCAAGGGATTTAATCAGAAAAGGGGAGTTGATTTTGATGAGATATTCTCTCCAGTTGTGAAGATGTCATCCATTCGTGTGGTTCTAGGCTTGGCTGCAAGTCTAGATTTAGAGGTTGAGCAAATGGATGTTAAAACTGCTTTCCTCCATGGTGACTTAGATGAAGAAATTTATATGGAGCAACCGGAAGGTTTTGAAGTCAAGGGTAAAGAGAATTATGTTTGCAAATTGAAGAAGAGCTTGTATGGTTTGAAACAAGCTCCCAGGCAGTGGTACAGGAAGTTTGGTTCTTTTATGAGTCAGCAGGGCTTCAAGAAGACTTCTTCAGACCATTGTGTTTTTGTGCAAAAGTTCTCTGATGGTGACTTTATCATTGTGTTGCTTTATGTTGATGACATGCTTGTTGTTGGTCATAATACTTGCAGGATTCAGAAGTTGAAGCAAGAGTTGAGTAAGTCTTTTGCTATGAAAGACTTAGGACCAGCAAGGCAGATTCTTGGCATGCAGATTGTCCGTGATAGAAAGGCCAAGAAATTGGTATTATCACAAGAGAAGTACATTCAGAAAGTACTTCGCAGATTCAGCATGGACAAAGCTAAGGTTGTCAGTACACCTTTAGCTATGCACTTCAAATTGAGCACGAAACAGTGTCCTTCTAGTGATGATGAGAAGGAAGATATGAAGAAAGTTCCTTATGCTTCAGCTGTTGGTAGTTTGATGTATGCGATGGTTTGTACAAGACCAGATATTACTCACGCTGTTGGAGTTGTTAGCCGTTTTCTTTCTTATCCGGGAAGAGAACATTGGAATGCTGTGAAGTGGGTTATGACATATCTCTGTGGCACTTCTAGTCTGAGTTTGTGTTTTGGTAGATGGAAGCCTATTCTTTGTGGTTATACTGATTCAGACATGGCTGGTGATGTTGATACTCGCAAGTCTACTTCAGGGTACTTGGTTACTTTTGCAGGGGGAGCTGTGTCTTGGCAATCTTGGTTGCAAAAATGTGTTGCTCCATCTACTACAGAAGCTGAACTTATTGCTGTCGTCGAAGCTTGTAAAGAATTGCATTGGATGAAGAGATTCTTGGGAGAACTTGGTTGTGCTCAAGAGAGGTATGTGCTTTATTGTGACAGTCAAAGTGCTATACATCTTGGCAAGAATTCTACGTTCCATGGTCGGTCTAAACACATTGATGTGAGATACCATTGGATTCGAGATGTGTTGGATTCTAAGTTGCTTGAGCTTGAAAAGATTCATTCAAATGACAATGGTTCTGATATGATGACTAAAGCTTTGCCAAGAGGGAAGTTTGAAGATTGTTGCATGGTCGCCGGGATGGCGGTCTCCTCCACATAGTCGTGAGGGGGAGAATTATTGGGTTATGGGTCTTTTTCCCTTCCTATGTGGATAAAAAAAAGCCCAATTTGGACCAACCCATTTTTGCCCATAGGCCCATTCTTATGAGGCAAATATAAGCCTATTTAGGTCTTATTTTCATATACACAGAGAGTTTTTTCAGCAGCCAAAAAGAGAGAAAGAGAGCAGTTTTCGCAGTCAAAATTCAGCCCTAACAACCAACTTCAAATTGCGATTCCCGCTTCGTTTCTTGTCCGATTGAGCTGATTTTTGGATAGCATATTATCTTCATCTCAATGTTTGATTAGGAACTGACAGAGTTTGATTTGGTGGCATGCAACTTCAGTTTTTCTGTCGTGAACAGTAGCTGCGAAATTGGTGATTTTGCTCCTTTAATTCTCTAGATTTGGTGCAATCTTATTTTGTTGTTGCTCGTTGTTTGGCACTTGTTTTGTGGCCAATTTTGGAGAACAATATTGTAACTCTTGGTGATTATAGTGGAGCTTTTGGTCCCGTGGTTTTTTACTCTTCACATCGAAGGGTTTTTCATGTAAATCTTGGTGTCTTGTGTGATTGGTTTATTATTGCTTTGTTATATTTGTTTGATTGAATTACTTGCTGCCTTACTATCATATTGCTTGTGGTTGTTTGTCTTCTCTTGGTTCAAATCGAGAAGGGAAAGTATAGACTTGGGTATTCTTCCGCTGTTATCCTGTCAGGCATTCTTTGTTAGTGCCTAGGTATTCTCTGACACCACTTGTTAGGACCGAAAATAAGCAGGTGTAAATGCGGAAGCTAGCAAAGCAAACCTCGAAAGACAACGAGTAAGAAGACAACGAGAAATATACCAAAAGACACAAAGATTTAACGTGGTTCGGTCAATCGACCTACGTCTACAAAGGAGATGAGCAATCCACTATAAAATATGAGAGTACAAAATACAGAGAGAAACAACCTCAACCAATTCACTCGGAATACATTGGAGGTTCACACAAGTGATAACGTATCAAGCTTGTGACCCACAAATTCTCTCTCTAACCAAAACTCTCAAAGCCCTTAAGACTACATTGTGAATGCTAATTAAGTTAGAAGGAACATGCCTCTATTTATAGGGTCCTAAACCTTTTCCTACAAGAAAAGGATTAGTCAATCCAAAACCTTTTCCTACAAGGAAAACCTATTTATGGTAAGAAATTTAGGGCAAATAAAACCCAACAAATCTCCCCCTTGGCCTGAAATTCTGACAAAATAAATTTGTCCACCTTCTTCACTTAATCTTCAACAACTTGCTTCTCCTCTCCATAATCTCCTTTGCAAAATTTATGTCTCAACACAGAAAACCTCTCTGAAACAATTTCTCCAACAAAATCTTCATTACTGTCAAAAAGGTTGCGACTACAACTACACCCGTCAAGATGAACACATCCTTCTAACCTGGTTCAACCATCAATTATTGAACCACTAAACCTGAATCCATAATTGAATCTGGCTATGATACCACTTGTTAGGATCAAAAATAAGCAGGTGTAAATGCGGAAGCTAGCAAAGCAAACCTCGAAAGACAACGAGTAAGAAGACAACGAGAAATATACCAAAAGACACAAAGATTTAACTTGGTTCGGTCAATCGACCTACGTCCACAAAGGAGATGATCAATCCACTATAAAATATGAGAGTACAAAATACAGAGAGAAACAACCTCAACCAATTCACTCGGAATACATTGGAGGTTCACACAAGTGATAACGTATCAAGCTTGTGACCCACAAGTTCTCTCTCTAACCAAAACTCTCAAAGCCCTTAAGACTACATTGTGAATGCTGATTAAGTTAGAAGGAACATGCCTCTATTTATAGGTACCTAAACCTTTTCCTACAAGAAAAGGATTAGTCAATCCAAAACCTTTTCCTACAAGGAAAACCTATTTATGGTAAGAAATTTAGGGCAAATAAAACCCAACAATACCCAACCTCTTACATGAACCACGGATGACCAGCACGGACTGTCGTTCGATCTACGGTCCATAGGTCTGACCGTAGGTGAAAGTTAGCAGTAAGTTAGGGGGAAAATGCTGTTGGGTCAAATTCAAATGGTCATAACTTTTAGCACAAAATGAATTGGGTGTCCCATGACCTATGAAATTATAGACAATTGAATTATCTTTCCAGGAACACCAAGTTTGTTAAAATCCGACCTTCGAGTAAAAGTTATGCCCATTTTAATAAAGAGTTGTCGAGCAGACTCAAACGATGGACCCAAACGAAGGACCGTCGGTTGAACGACGGCATGTCAGTCCTGGTCATCGATTGCTCCTACAACAATTAACTCATGGGCCTTTTGTTATTTTCCTACTTTGTTGGACCCCTAAGATACGTCATTTTGACCCTAAATCATGATATTTTAGTCAATTTAAGCCTAGAAAAAACCAAAACTAAAACTTACCCAAGTCAAATAATTAAATCAAAACTTAGAAAATTATAAAGCAAGAGAGGAGAAAAAGGTCAAGAACCCTAGTTCAAGAACGTAGCAAGGTTCCATCACTTCCAGCCGTGAAATCTAAAAATTTCTTCGTGGATTTCATCACGAGGTATATGGAATATCACTAGTGAGTTCCTTTCACCCATTGGGTCCCTAATTTTCAGTCAGTTTCTTGATTCCCTTATCATGATTAGACCTATGATTTCTAGAATATCAACAGAATATTATGAATTAGTTAGTTATATATTCCAAATCAGATTATCATGTTATTACTCATATTATTGCATGAATTTCAGAACCCTAATTATGTATTTCTTTAGTTCTTGAATTACACATGCTAGGTCAGATATTTCAGTTATTCAGCTATACATGCCTTAGTTATTAATGTATCATTATCAGTTTAATTGTTGCATTCTCAGTTTGCATGTTCAGTTTGAGCTATCTAGTATTTACAGAAACTCAATCATAAGTAGTTAACTACTTAACATATTGGAAGTAGCATAATACCGAGTATGACTAGGAATTAGCGTACCCAAATAGTCCAGAACTATTAGCCAAGTAGGTTGTAAGTCACCTCTGTTGGCATTAGTTTAGTGATCACGCCAGCATGCCTTTATACCTCTGGCAAGGTATATTGGGTCCTCTCGATAGGGCGTATACATCAGACTCCATGTTTAGCTCATGCGGTTATATTATAGATTATTAGTAGCTCCCACAGTTTAGTTAGACTCTATTGCGTTGACCATATTTACAGTTCAGTCTCAGCATGTTATAAGTTTGGTCATTGCATCCAGGTAACTCAGAACTTAGTATATCATGTTCATAGTATTATATTTGCTTTTACGCTTGTTCAGTTATGTTTTATTTCAGCTTTACTCTATCCTACATGCTCATTACCTTTCAAGTACTGACGTATACGTGAACTAAATCTTCTCGTGATGTAGGTTTCGGTTCTCAGCATCTAAATCACGCTTAGATCGGTTCTCTGTCTCCAGTTCAGCAGAGTCGGTGGTGAGACCTCATTCTCCGAGGACACTAGTCATGAGTTTCTGTTCAGTATTTAGTCCTTTAGTTTCAGTTTTTGCTAGACTTAGCTGGAGCCTGTCCTTACATTTCTAGTCAGTTAGAGGCTATTTTCAGATATAGTTAGTTTCAACTTAGTATTGAGTTAATATGTTCTTTGTAATAAACTCATCAATTTTCATATATCTCAGTTATATTTTATGGGTATTCTTAATCTTTTCATTTTAATCATGATTTAGCTTCCGCATTAGTTTATTATCTTTAGTATGTTCTTAATCATGCCAGCAGGATTAGCTTGAGATCACTTGTTGTCCTAGGTCCCGTGTCTTCTTCTCGGGGTAGCTAGGGGCGCGACTGTTCCAAATAGCTTTTTCCATCAATAACTTCATTAAATAACAACTCCATTTCTTTCTCCTTTTTCTCCTGTTCATTATTCTAAAGTTTCTTCTCAAGCCTTCTTCTTTTTTTCAAGATTGGTTTGATGTGTAACAAGATTATCATTCCCTGTATCCCAGCCAAAACTTAAATAATTTACAAATTTTTTCTTAGTTTGGTTGTTCACCATAAAATATCTTCGTCTAGAGTGAAAATAACTATCCCAGGTTGTACATCACACAAAGATGACAATCTTGTGCTTTCTCCATTAAACTTGCTATTTTTTCATTAAGGTTTTTTTTTTTGTATTACCACCACTTGATTCTGTATTGTTATCAAGGCGCTCATTATTAGACATATTTTTTTTATACTTAATAAAGAGGAGAACTCCTTATTTGGGAGAGAAGAGACTACAATTGAGCAAGTTAAATGAAGAATATAAATTCGTATATATAGGCCTAAGAATTTTTATTGGCATATAATTAAGTAAAATATTTATGTATATTCTTAAAATATTTAAAAAAATCATTTCTAGTTTGAAAAACATAATAAATAAGTAAGATTTTGTTCCAAGAGAATTCTTGATGTATTTTATTAAAATGTTAAAATTTCAGTTGTGATTTTGGAAAGTGTAATTAATGAAGCAGATTTGATCCAAAATGAATTCTTTATATATTTTAGGCTTAAGTCATCAACAACCCTTTAAAGTTGTCCGCATAATTCACTTAGACACCTTAACTAGGACTTGTATCTATTGAACAACTAAATTGTTCAAAATATGTACCTATTAAATAAAATGCTGATATTGCAAAAAATGTGTTTTGCACTTTAATTTCCTGAAGCACGTGAAAAGGTTAAAATAGCGTTTTTTATTTTTATTTTTACATTTTTTCTTCTTTTATTGACTTTTGGCACTATAATTAATTTAAAAACATTTTATCTTATTTTTATTTACACTTTTTCTAAAAAAGAAGAGCACCCCATCCCTTAATACTCATCTTCAAAATTTAGTTTGCAAAACTTTCTCCATTTTATATATATATAAAATTATTTCTTCCAAATATGAAGATAAATGAAAATCAACTATGAAGAATTCATACGATTCAAATTTGAAAGAAAACCTTTTTTTGTATGATTTGTTGCAGATCTCATAAAAATAATGAAACAAATATGAAGAAGAAGAAAGAAGATGAGTGATTTCTAGTATAAAAAAAGTTAGCCGATATTTTTGTATCACAATTTTCGAACAAATAGTTTTACTCAAATTCAAATATAAACCCATTAAATTTATCAAAAATGATATTCCAAAATTTGAAAGACTTTTTTGTCATCGATGTAGAAATTAATACCCGTTGAAACATTTTTCTTTAGTCTTCACTCTTAGTATGAAAATGTATCTCTTCAAGTTATTTGAAACGAAATTTGGCTTTGTGATTTGAGAAATAATGTGTTTTGAAAAGAAGATGAAGTTGAAAGGGGAGGTTTTATGCTTTGAGAAAGAATATGTTTTGGGAAGAAAATGAAGATGAAATGGGTTGGGGTGGGGGTGAGATTCTTAGAATAGGTTGACATTTTCATTATATATATGTATTTTTCAAAAAATTAGATGTAAAATGTGTTTAAAATAATTTTAAATAAAATCTTTTTTTTTTTTTATAATTTGGGGACCAAGTGCCACATTTCCTTTTTAATTAGCTGTTTTGCCATGTCAGGGCAAATGTATTACACACTCTTTATATTTTTGCTGATTATAAAAAAAATGCCTAATAGAAATAATTTTGAATAGGTAAAAGTCTTCGATAGGTATTGATTTTAGTTGAGATGTCTAAGTGAATTATACGGACAACTTTAAAGGGCCATCTATGACTTAAGCCTATATTTTATTTAAATGTGATTTTGGTAAACATATTTAAAGAGCCATTTATTACCATATTTTCTTATTTTTTCTACCATTTCAAAAAATATCAAAAATTCCCTCTTTTGCTCCCTTCATCCCTTTTTCGGATACATTAATTTGAAATCTCATACCCATGATCTTCTTTCTATTTTTAAAGCCACAAATCTCTCTACAGTTACCAACACTAATCCATTTTTGAATTTTAAATATTTTCTCTTTCCAATGAATGATTTTAAGTTATTCAAGAGGTAAATTTCTTTCCACCACTTCAATTTTCAATTTTTATTTTAATTTTTTCATCTTAAAAAACTATTGAATTTGTTACTCCCGCTATCTTTATCGGAAGAGGGGTGAAAAATGTTGCAAATGTAGAATGTTCCTTTTGGAGTGCATTTGAAATTGTTCGAGGAATTTCTTATGGCGGTCTTGATATACTATATTTCATTGGTCGGTCTTTCAATATTGGGCTTACCCAATTAGCTCGAGAAGGGTACATGTTCGCTGCTTTTTGTTGATTAGATTATTAATTTTTTCTCAATTTTTTTGTTGTTTATCTTTTCTAATACATATAGGTTCAAATTTCTAATGTATCTAGTTGATTTTATTTCTTTAACTAATGTATACTGACTTCGTTTCAATATTATGATACATTACAATTTATCATGCACATGTATCGTGTTCAAATATTAGTTTTGATACATAACCTTATTTAGTATTGTGCTTGATACAAAATTTCTACCAAATGTATCATTTATCAACCTTTTCATTTACAAATTTCTACTACATATGGATTCTACTCTGAAACAAAACAAGTTACATAAATAATAATGTATCATACACTAATTTTGTAAGCATGATACATAAACTCAAATTTATGATAAATGTTTCCGATATATAACAATTACCAAACAGTAATGTATAGATCTCAAACCTAACAACTTATGGGTAACAATTTCTTATTTAATTATCTAGTAGAAATAAAACACTTTTCGATCTCTAATTTAGTTACCATGACTGATTTGAGATTCACAAATCAATATTTTGACCTACAACAATTCCATCACTTTTGTATCGTTTATACCCCACCTCACTTGCTTAGATTCTAAAATCTCTTAACAAGATCGACATGGTCATGTTGTATCAGTGCAATTTGTCGACAAATTTGATAAAAAAGTGAGACTTATTTTGAAAGAACGGGAAGAAGAATTTTGGGATCTAAACACACGTTACATATTGTGATATGATCATTGGTGACTCGGGAAGTCATACTACATAAACATTGATGACATCTCTAGATATCACACTGCTTAAAAATTAATGGCATACTCGACTGTCATACTAATCATATTTTAAAAACTCTTTCTCAGAACTCATCTTTACTTCCTCAAAAACTCAATTTAACACTCAAGTGTTGGCTTTTAAAATCTTCTAAATATTTATAACTCAAAATAAGGTTCATGCTGAATTATAGGCATGAACAAATCAACTCAAGGATCTCAATAACAATGTAGAACACAGTACTCAGAACTCAAGGACTCAATAACTCAAAAATCACAACGATACTTCTCACCTAGAGAATTCTTAATTCATAGGGCTCATGTTGAAACATAAACATAATTTTTTTTTGAAAGTAGATGTAGTGCACGAGGATGAACTAGTCCAACACTATGATAGTCTTACACTCATGAAAGAACATGGTTTTTGAAGAATCTTGAAAAAGAAGTTGATTTGAAGCCTTGAAACCTAGCTTGAAGGAGAACAATCAAGAAAATATTTCTTGAGATTCTTAGATTAGTTTCTTGAAATTTTTATGGCCAATAATTATAATTTTCACTATTTGAAGAAATTTGAGTCAGAAAGAATGAGGTTCTTGGAGGACTTACCTTGAAGAAGAATCTTGAAAAAAGACTGAAAAAATCTTGAATGGAAGTCTTCTACTTTGATTTTTCCTTAGGATTTGAGAGAGAAGAGAATGGAGAATTAAGACATGAAAATGTGATTGTTTTGAGCCTTTAATTAGTCGATAAATTCATTAAGATTTTCTTAGAGCGAAAAAGACAAAAATGATCCTTCTTAATGTTTTTTCGTCGCCTAATTCATCACTGGACTGTATCAGATTACTAAAATGTCATAACCTTTTACTCAAACTCGGATTGTTGCAAAATTGGTGTAGTTGGAATGAAGATCCAAATATATTTAATTTGATAGTTTATGAGTCACATAACTCTTTATATTCTAATGGATATGGTCGTTTGAAGTTGACCCAAATAGAATCTTATATCAAACTGAATCGGTAAAGAAAATTTTAGCTCAATTTTGTGCTAGGGGATTCTAGTGACTTTAATTGATATCCAAAATCATTTCTATTCTAAAGAATTTACCTTTACACATAGGAACAATTTAATAATCAGCCAATTCAATTTTCCATGTAAATGAAGAATAGTTCGGGCCTTAGCTTAGAGATTTTCTTGGTGGTACAATATCTCCCCGGTGGAATCATTCATCCTAGAATGACGGTTAATCTGAGAATGGAAGGAAAGTGATTCAGTATCACTATCTCTCGACTTCTGAACCTGTCTACTAATTAGACATAACTAGTTCATACTGAGAGTTCTGAAACTAGACTATAACACATAAGTAATGAACAATATAAGTTTGAACATAGTCACATATGAAATAAGGATATCAAGGTATAAATTATGAATAGAAATAATATTCTTGCTTGATATGACTGCAACTTTCAAGCTCAGAGACACTTATCAACTTTGATCTTCTTTCTTATTACTACTCCGCATGGGATACAACTCATAACTCCCACAAGGATATATGACTACTCTTACTAAGGTCTGAGTCTGACTCTATGATCTTCCTACATTCTATCCTAACTCAAAATCACAAATTACTTAACATAAGGTGACTATTCTAATCTAAATAACAATATTTGGGTTCTATACTTCTATAAAAAAATCTCATCCCAAGAATATTACTCTTTACTTCTGCATTTAACTAGTCTCAAGTCTTAATCAAGACCACCTAATGCATCATGCGTTCATCCACATGATGCAAACATCACATTCAAGCCTAGTGAGCTTAACCACTCCATGAACTTCTACTAACCAATCATAAGAATTCCTCATTCTCTCCTCACTTGTACCAAACTGAACTTTCATACATCACTACCAGGAACTATCTTATTGCTATCATAAAACCTTATATCCTTCTTCCTCCATATTTATAACCTTAGGTGGAGTAAAGACACCATCACTATCACAATTAGAAATAGCAATCCTCTTCTCAATCATCACACCACTACAATAATCAACACCACTCTCAAAACAAAACAAGATCACTAAAATAGCTTTAGGGTGAAAGATCCTAAGAATACGCATGACATAACATTATTTTTCTAGCCAATACAATTAAATCACGAATTTGTGAGACCTATCTCACTATGAGACGAGTGCGTATATGAATAGGTTCATATCATGAGGATGATATCCATAACTTAATGGAGTATGATTGAGATGAATGGGCTAAATTTCTTGCCCCTAATTTAGGAAACCAAGCATAGATGTTAATCTCGGTTAAGTGTATGAACATAAATCCTAAACACTATTTTGATATAAGAACATCAACAAGATATTTTTATGATTGAACTTTGAGTAGTACACGAGATTATGAATGGATTGGGATATATCAAAACTCTTTGTGAATACATGTCTATTTGATTCTCCATACTTGACTTGGTTTCTCATCTTATCATATTCCCCTCAGGTCTAAAGTTGACACTTAAAATATATGGATCAATTCCACCATCTCTAAACTTGTCTAAATATCCTATAATCCAATACTCGGGAAAGGCTTATCTCATGGATAATGAAACCCTGTATGAAAAGGTACTAAGACTCCTCGTAATACCTCTTTCTAAGATGCTTCTATTAATCCCTTCTCATTGGGTTATAAGGACCCTTCATCTAACTCTTAAGGAAAAAAAATGCTTACATACTCATACTCCACATTTAAAGATCAAATATACTATCTAGGCACAAATGAAAAATCATTTACTTAATTGGAACCTCGTCTAATTACATACTATCTCGGGTACATCTCTTAATGCTCTTGTTGCTCTTATGACTTAGACAAACTTCGTTTCCCTTATCTAAAAGTTAGGATCTCTCACCTGTACCACTCATATTCATTGCAAATAACATGTCAATTCCTCACCTACTCTATGTCAAATCTATCGGATTAGATCTCAAGACTAACATAATCACCCTCATGTTATCATTATTTTGATCACAACACCCATATGAAATTTCAAGTATTATGTTTATTACTAAAATCGTATATCAATATGATTTCTTACTCACTATACTAACTTAAAACTACTATAAATTATTAAGAAACACTCGCTCGCTAAGATCTCATGACAAGTATTAATTATTTAACTCTCAGTCTACATACTTAGAATTTATCGTCAAACTTCTTTTCACAACTTAAGTAATCCTAATTGACTTTTTGATTTTGTAAACATTTGAAAAATCATTAGACTAGCTTAGATCTATCACCTCAGGAATATACTCTTGTTGTTTTAATCAACACCTATACATGGTCATTACTAACACAATGACACAACATCATAAACTCCTTCCTGATTAGTGTATACTCTAACTCGTCCTAACTATTAACTACTCTTCTACATTATATCATGACATCTACACAAATTCATTACTTCTTAGTCTACCCATAAAGGACAACTCCTCACTAATGGCTTATTAGGTATATTGGTACAACTTACATACTCTACTTGATAACTATCCCTATTTATTAGGTTACTACACCTTTAGATGCATACTTCTAACTCTGTCACTTCCACTAACATTGAAACTCATACCAGCTTTCAGGTGATAATACTACCCAAGCTCTAAAATACACTTCCTCAAAACAATCTCAAATGAAACAAAATTTAGAGAAGAGAGTTTAGGAGTACATCTCGCTTTTTGATCAAACACACGATTCATATGAATAAGAGTACATTATTTTGAATCTCAACCCTCAAGCTCCATCACAGGTTTCTCTTAAGCCTCTCTATAATCTTATGACTTTCTGAATACTTTTGCTGAGAGTAGCTCCTCGATAGGATTTGGGCTTTGCTTTTTGATTACCTTAAGTAGGAGGGGTAGTATAATGGATTTGAGAAAATAAACGAGTTTGAATAGGTTCCTACTGACTCAAATCTATTGCACAATTTAGAGTATGAAAGAAGAAAAACTTTTCTTGAATGTTTGCAGTCCCTCATTTGTGGAAGTGGGCCCTCAAAACCATAAAAAGGTCCTACTTGAAATAGTTTCATAAACACCCAAGGATACTTCAACTATGTTCTCTAATACCAGCCTTGTCACAAACCGAGCCTACACCCTTGACGTGATCGACACTCAAGAAACATTACTAGTCCCCAAGCGAATCCTCATCCTGGTTCACTACAAGTGAAAGACAAACTCAAGCAAACATAAACATTAAATTGAAAGAAACATTTGGAAATAGTTTACTGAATCTCAAAAATCAATTGAACATACTTAGTATAAAACATAAGTTTTAAACAAAATATCTAAAACTGAAAGAATCTCCAAAATAGTCTATCTATGAAACGTCTAGTGTATTTAAAGATTAGAGTTGCGACAAGACCCCCACTTGCTTAAAAATATTACTAATAAATTTGAAAACTGGAGTCCTCTGGAAGCAAGAAAGTCGTACTCCAGAGCCGACAAGCGGATGGATGATCTTAATAGACTCTTATTGATGATCCTAAGAACTTGCATGTGCATCGTCAAAAGTTTAACATTCCATATCCAAACAAACCAGAAATCAACTTTTCGGAAATATACACGTGCAATCGACGGGTACCATCGACGGACTGTAGTCTGATATATGGCCCGTAATGTGCATCCTTCATTTTCCACTGAAGCTCCCCAAAAAATCAGCCCAGAAAAATCGACCAAGTGTCGATCCATGGACAGATCATGGTTCGTAAGTCAGACTATGGTCCAGATCTGTGTACGTGGATTTAGACTCAAGTTACCTACCCTCCTACATGAACTATGAATGACCAGCACAAGTCGTCGTTCGATCTACAGACTGTAGGTTTGATCGTAGGTGAGGTTAGCAATTAGTTAGGGGGAATTTGCTGATAGGGTCAACTTCAAATGGACATAACTTTTAGCACAAAATATATTAGGTGCTTCATTACCTATGATATGATAGATAACAGAATTATCTTTCCGTATCCACACATATGCAAAAATCGGATCTCTGAGAAAAAAAATTATGCCCATTTTAGTGAAAACTTATCGAGCAGACTCAAACTACGGTCACAAACAACGAACCATTTATTGAACGACGACCCATCAATCCAGGTCATTGATTGCTTCGACAACAAATTATTCAGGGGTCTTTTGGTCCTTTTCTACTTTATTGGACCTCTAAGATACGTTGTTTTGACCTTAAATCATGATATTTTAGTCAATTTAAGCCTAAAAATATAAAACCTACCTAAGTCAAATCATTAATCAGAACTTAGAAAATTAGAAGCAAGAAAGGAGAAAAAGTTCAAGAATCCTAGTTGAAGAACACAACAAGGTTCCATCAGTTCAAGCTCCAAAACCTGAAGATTTTGCGTGGACTTCATTAACAGGTATGTGGGATTTCAATAGTGGGTTCCTTTTACCCATTAGATTCCTAGTTTTCAATCAGTTTCTTGATTCCCATATCATGAGTAGACTTAAGGGTTTTTATAACTTCAATACATTACCATGAATTAGTTAGTTATATGTTCCAAATCAGATTACCATGTTACTAAGATTATTGCACGAATTTCAGAACCCTAACTATGTATTTCTTTAGTTCTTAAATTAAACATGCTAGGTAAAATATTTCATCTACTTCAAATATACATCGCTCAATTATTAATGCATTATTATCAGATTAATTGTTGCATTATCAATTTGCAGTTTAGTTTAGAGCTATCCAATATATACAGAAATTCACTCATAATATGTTAATTACTCTATTCATTGTGAGTAACATAATATTGAGTTGGACTAGAGTTTAGCGTAACCAAATAGTCCAGAACTACTAGCCAAGTAGGTTGTAAGTCCCCTCTGTGGGCATGAGTTTAGTGATCACGTCAACATGCCTTTATACCTCTGGCAGGGTATGATGGTTTCTCTCGATAAGGCATATACATCATACTCCACATTTAACTAATGTGGTTTTATTATCGGTTATTAGTAGCTCCCAGAGTTTAGTCAGACTCTATTGCATTGACCATATTTATAATTCAATTAGTATTCAGTCTCAACATGTTATAAATTTGGTAATTGCATCTAGTTAGCTCAGAATTCAGTATATCATGTTCAGAATATTATGCTTACTTTTGTGTTTGTTCAGTTATGTATTATTTAAGCTTTACTTTATCCTACATGCTCAATGCTTTTCAAGTAGTGACATATACATGTGCTACATCTTCTGGAGATGTAGGTTCTGGTCCTCAACATCTACATCGCGCTTAGTTTCTCAATCTCCAGTTCAGCAGAATCAGTGGTGAGTCCTCATTCTCCGAGGACAATAGTCATGAGCCTATTTTCAGTATTTTAGTCCTTTAGTTTCAATTTTTGCTAGACTTAGCTGGGTCCTGTCCCGACATTTGTAGTTAGTTTAGAGACTATTTCAGACATAGTTTTTTTCACCTTAATATTGAGTTAATATATTCTTTGTATTAAACTCATCAATTCTCATATTTCTTAGTTATAGTATATGGATATTCCCCATCTTTTCATTTTATTTATCATTTAACTTTCACATCAGTTTATTGTATTTAGTATACTCATGATCATACCTGCAGGATTAGCTTGGGATCACTTTTGGTCCTAGGTCTCGTATCCACAACTCGGGGTAGCTTGGGACGTGACAAAATTGGTATAAGAGTAGTAGGTTTAAGAGTCCTAGGATGTGTGAAAAGCCGCACTAAGTAGAGTCCTTTTCATAGGTGTGAAGTGCACCACATCTAATGAGAGGAGGCTATGGGGTTTTTTAGGAAGAACTTCACTTTTTTGATATTTTTATCGTGTGTAAGGTATGATCTAATTCCATTCTGACCTGACGTTGTACGTTTCAGATCATGCCTTATCATAGAGTTAACGCTAGGAATGCAAATGCCAAGAATGCAAACGCATCTCCTCCAGTCCCAAACTAGGAAGTCTCAAATGCTGAATTCAGGAATGCCATTAAGATGTTGTCTTAGAGTGTGGCCAACTAGAACAATCAGCGGTTCAAGCTCATGTGAATGGAAATGGTGGATCAATAAGAGTAAGGGTCCGTGACTTTTAGGATAAATCCGCCTAAGTTCTTAGGATTGAAAACTAGTGAGCATCCTTAGGAAGGCCCAGGAATTCATGAACATAAGGCACAGAAACATGACAGTCCAAGAGTATGGGCTCAAGTTTAACCAACTCTCCAGGTGTCACGCCCCGAGCTACCCCGAGATGTGGACACGAAACCTAGGACCACAAGTGATCCCAAGCTAACCCTGATGGCATTAAGCATGAGCATACTAACGAATATAGACTATTGCGGAAGCTAAATCATACTTTAAATAAAAAAATGGGAAGTACCCATATGTTAAATCCGAGATATATGAAAACTGATGAGTTTAATACAAAGAAAATATTAACTCACTACTAAGCTGGAACTAACTATGTCTGAAAATAACCTCTAAACTAGACTAGAAATACTGGGACAAGCCCCAGTTAAATCTAGCAAAAACTGAAAAGAAACTCATGACTATTGTCCTCGGAGAATGAAGACTCACCAGTGAATCTGCTAAATTGAAGATTGTAAATTGATCTATGCATGATCTGGATGCTGAGAACCTGAAGCTACATCACGAGAAGATGTAGTGCACGTATGCGTCAATACTTTGAAAGGTATTGAGCATGTAGGATAGAATAAAGCTGAAATAAAAATAACTGAACAAGCACAAAAGCAAGTATAATAATCTGAACAGGATATACTAAATTTTTGAGCTAACAGAATGCAATGACCAAAAGACCCCTGGGTTAATTGCTGTCGGACCGAACGACGACCTGGACAGACAGTCCGTCGTTCCATCGATGGTCCATCGTTTGGGTCCGTATGTTGGGCCTGTTCGACAAACCTTTTCTAAATGGGCATAACTTTTTACTCGGAGGTCTGATTTTAGCAAGGTTTGTGGCTATAGAAAGCTAAATAATTATCTATATTTTGGTATGTCATGGGAGACCCAATTCATTTTTATAAGAGTTATGATCATTTGAAGTTTACCCAACTGCATTTTCGCCCCTAACTGTTTGCTAACTTCCACCTACGGCCAGGCCTATGGTCTACCAATAGACCGTGCTAGTCAATCGTGGTTCTTGTTAGATAATGGGTAAATGGAGTATTGATCAATGAATACAGACTACAGACCATAGTCTGACCTATAAACCGTCGGTCCATCCGTCGTTCGACACTTAGTCAAATTTTCCTGTGCTGAGATTTTGGGGTTTTTTTTGACTCAATGTACGGATGTGCAGGACAGACCGTAGGTCAGGCTACGGTCCATCGATGACCACTGTCTATTGCACCTGTACATTTTTTGAAAACTGGTTTTTGGTCTGTTTTGGATAGGGGTGTTACACCAGGTATGCTCCTCACATAGTTGCCGACTCCAGGGCTCAGATGAATAAATTCTTGTATGGAGATTCAGATTTGGTGAAAACAATGTGCATAAATGCTATGTTACTGGGAGAAATCTTTAGGTTTACAACTCATGCTTAGAAGGTTGAGGGTGATAAGCTTAAGGAACAGGCCAAGGATAATAAGAAGGCTAGGACTGAGAACTATGAATATTTTCAGCTGAAATTGGGTGGTGGAAATCGTTTGTAGAGTCAGCATAAATTTTTAAGCCCAACCCCTTCATCAGCTAGTGTTCCATACTCAAGAACAAGTATGATCAGTAGGTTAGGGTACTAGGCTCTAAGTCTCAGGGAAGTGTTTCAAGCACCAAGGCATACCCCACTCACCCTAAGTGTAGTAAGAACCATCTAGGCGAGTGTTTCACAAAAAAAGAAAGATGCTTTGGATGCGTTCGTTCTGGTCACAAATTGAGAGATGAAGATGTGTGAATCTATATATGTATGCTAAGAATATGTTTTATGAACTATGACTAATGACTCCTCGAGTTGATTTACTTAGTATGAGGGGTATTATGGGTTGACACTCATACATGGCATAAGTAGACTTCTAAGCAACCATGGTGTAGTTCCATTTTATTATGATGGCTTATGAGTTAATGCATGATCCAATTGAGTTAGTAATGACTCTATTTCCTTGACATGAGTTAGTGATTATGAATGTATCTTATGGTGATGTTGCTATCCTATGTGATTTGATGAACTATATGCGATTTACTTATGATTTGTGATTCTCCAACTCTTTTTAGATGAAATTCAAATGTTGCATCTAGCATGGTTTCAACTAACTGTCCCTTTTATGCGTGTTTTAAGGATTTTGTGTATCTCTTCCATACTTAGTACTTAATTGTGCTAACCCATATTTTCTCTTACTTTATTACAGTGTATCTTTCGGCAAGTGATAGAGTACTCTAGATCAAGGGCTTGGAAGAAGTTCTCCAAGACCAAGTGGTATGTCCTCATTATTTGAGGACAAGTGTTTAGAACTTTATTCTATTTAATTTGTATAGATTATGTCTAGTTTTGTTTTAGGCTTTCGATAGTAAAGGGTCATTACCCTATCTTTAGATTTCAATGTCTTGGTTAGATGGCAATGTGAGATGGTCGACTTCCACTATGTTTTTAAATGGTGTACTTTTGATGTGTTTGTTTTTAAATAAAAAGTTTTAATTTAGTATCATTATTCCTTATAATCAAAATTTATGAATGATATGAGGCTTGTATGAGACTCTCAGGAGTACAAAATGGAAAAGAGTGTAATGAGTTACATCTTTCACAAATTTATAATAAATATTTCTTACAGGTTTGTGGAATGAATGAAGGCCATTATGTGGGCATCTTACCTCTGCTTTACGATTTAATGGGTGATGCAACTTAGGGGAAGGGTGTGAGAGTGAGACATCTAACAAATGATGAAAGGGATAAACTTATGTATGTATACGAGAATTGGACGGGTTTTTTGGAATCCTCTGTTGGGTCCATAGCGGTCAATTGATTTGCGTCCATAGTGGGCGTTCAGGTGAGCGACAAAGTGGAATACTGCTGTTGTTAAAAATTGATCAAAATATCATATGGAATGTAAATATGAAACACACGAGTAGGCACCATTGTACAGAGGAACGATATCCCATTCGTAAAGGTAAGTGGAAAATGCATGAATGTGAACCTGTATTGGGCGTGTGCTTGTGTTAAATCATTTGTGTCCATACAAGCAGTGTCTACATTTTCATCCATATAAGTTGCCCTGGCAGGAGATAAAGTAGAATGTAAAAGGAATTTGCTTACAACATCAAGTGCAGGAGACAATTAGAATAGTACAGGTGTTCAGTGAAAAAATAGGGGTTGAAAAAATTAAGCATCATTAAGGGGAACGTAACATGATAATGAAAAAAGTAAGAATGATTACCTGGTTTGACGGGGGTTTTCATTGATATCCTTTGGGTACATAAAACCACGTAGTGAAAGTGCTTGTATATTTGCAGATGGGGGATTGAATGTAGCTGTTGGAAGCAAAGGAGAGAATTGAAGGTTGTGTGCTGGATGCAACGCAACAATGCAAGGAAGGAGTTTCAGTAAAGGCGCTATTTGTAATACGGTGGTGATGGTACAAGAAGAGGCGTGATGGTAAGGCAAAGGAGATGTTGCTTAGTTAGAGATACGACTGTTTGGAGAGCACGGGTATTATGGTGATAAATAAATTGAAGGGAATTAAGGCTTGTGGTTGCGCCAAATCACCAGATTGAAGGTTTTCATATATATATATATATATATATATATATATATATATATATATATATATATATATATATATATATATAAATATAATATTAATTATTAATAAAATACTATAAAAGACATAGTTATTAATCAATGTCTTAAATTAAATATAAGAAGATCTAATCTAAACATTAAGTCTAACAAATCAAAAACATTGCATGATAAATATGGTAAATTAATTATAAACTTTCTAGTTACTGTTCTATAGTATGAACATACAATAGAATATATGGCATAAAGTATATCTAATTCTTATTATTAAAGTTTGTCGAAAAATATAAAAGTTGACCAAATTTATTCTAAAATAGTGTATATATATATATATAATGTATATTTGATTTGTGATGCATTAATTCATGGGAAAAAAAAACTAAAACACTAGATTTTCATCATAAGCTTACAACTCCGCCCCACCCCTAAAGCACCACAAACGAAGATTTGGAAATGTTTGGCCTCTTAGTTTTGATTCACTTCTTGTGAGGCTAAGTTATTATATTTCATGGATAAAATACAAAACATATCTCCTTTAAATGAAGAGATAAAACTCAATTAGGGAGTCATGACAAAAAAATAATTGGAATTCAATTAATTTATTACACAATTTGTAAATAATTATTGATAATATATAGTATAATTTCTCTCAATCGCTCCGTTACAATTTTAATTATAAATTTAATATCTTTAGAAGAAGATTAATACAATTCATTTTTTCTATAACTAGTATCACGATCCAAACATCAAAAGTAATGACACATGTCTTATCCCACCTGGACATGTCAACTTAATCAACCCACTACTAAGGAAAATGCAGAAGTAATAACATAATTCAAGTTTTTTGGATTCAAAGCTGGTATCAGTGCTCAACAAGGGAGCGAAGTTGGTTAGAGGGTTCTTTACCAACCACTATGGGTGGCTGGCCGACGGTCAGGTTTGGAATTAATCTAGGGTTGGGTGGTCATTGGTTAATCATAGAGCACAAGAGGATTAAACTTTATTTCTTCTTGGTCCACCATCTCTCAGTATTTTCAAATTAAGCAGTGTTGTCTTATCTTGAAGAAAGTATGTAATTAGTCAACAATATCAAGAAAACACATGAGGACTCAGGCCTCTACTCCATGATATTTTGGTAAATGGATTCTTTTAGGATGACTATATTAAGTTATTTAAATATAATTTTAATATTATCGTGCCTGAACGTGACACCCGATCAAATAACATTGTGCTAGCTCCTAGCACCCGATCCAAATATATCATAGCATAACATGGCACCCGATCCAACAATATAGTTGATTCATCATTCTTTATCATCACTTTACACTTCATTGAAAATATTTCATCGAGTCTTCTTCATTAAGATATCACTTTGATAGAGCAAGTTCTAAAGAATGGATTTTGCAAATTTGGAATTACAGACCAATCAGAACATGTAAATAATCCAAACTACAATAATTATGTACATAAGAAATTTCACAACATTTCTCAATGATTAGCAATCTGTATTGTGAGTCTCTCTATCAAATAGAACAAATTACAACTTGTAACACCCCAGAATTTTTTTTAGCTAAGACGCGAACCATCCTTCATTATAAGTAAATTCTTACCTAGGAATTTGATTTTCTAAAGTGTTAAGGTCAGTAGATATAGAACCTTGAGTTCCAAAAAGAATTAAAGAGAATTCGTTCAAGTCATTAGTAATTTCTTCTAAGATTTGGTCACCTTCAAACGACCATAACTCTTAGAACGAAATGAGTTGGGTGTGTCATAATATGGAATATGAAAGTTATTCAAATTATCTTTCCAATACCCCCAATTTTTCTAGGTTTCGAGGTCGGGTGAATAACATATGCCCTTTTTGAATCAGGTTGTTTAGTTAAGGAAAGTTACCCAAAAATAGTATGGGTATTTTGGTATTTTCCTTACCAAATCAGATTTAATTCATTTTTAGTAAGGTCTTAAAGGTCTAATCCTATTTGGTGCATATTAATAATCCTAATATACTCCTACGGTTTTAGTTGAGATTTCAAGAAGAGAAAATGGGAGAAAAGAGGAAAGGATAAAGGCATTCATCGAAGTTATGGAGTTGTTTTTGCAGATATTCACCATAGGTTTAGTCCCTAAGAGTTCATGATAAAAAATTATTGGAATTCAATTAATTATTACACGATTTGTAAATGATTATTAACCATATCTTATATAAATTTCATATCTTCATAAGAAGTTTAATACAATTCATTTTTTCTATAACTAGTATCACGACCCAAAAATCAAACGTAATGGCATATGTTTTATCCCACAAAGACAGGTCAACTTAATCAACCCACTACAAAGGAAAATGCAAAAGTAAGAACAAAATTAGAGTCTTTTGGATTCAATATAGGTATTAGTGTTCGCCAAGGGAGTGAAGTTGGTTAAAGAGATATTTGCAAACCAATATGAGTGGCTCGCCGATGTTCAGGTTGGGAATTAAATAAAGGGTTTGGTGGTCATTTGTTAATGGGAGAGCACCAGAGGTTTAAAATTTCTTTCTTCTTGGTCCACCACCTCACAGTATTTCAACATTAAGTTTTGTTGTATTATCTTGAATGAAGTACGTGATTAGTCAACAATATCAAGAATAGACATGAGGACTCAAACCTCTACTCAACGCTATTTTGGTAAATGGATTCTTTAAGGATGAGTATAGTAAGTAATTTTAATAGAATTTAATGTTACCGTGCCTGAACGTGAAACACGATACGATAACATTATGCTAGATCGTGGCACCCAATCCAAATATATCATGTAGAACATGGCACCCGATCCAACAATATAGTTAATTCATCGTTCGTTATCATCAATTTACACTTCATTGACAATATTTCATCGAGTCTTCTTCATTAAAGACATCACTTTGATACACCAAGTTCAAAATTATGGATTTTGAAAATTTGGAATTACGGACCAATCACAACATGTAAATAATCCAAACCATAAAAATTATGTAGATAAGAAATTTTGCAATATTACTCAATGATTAGCAATCTCTATTAAGAGTCTCTATAGAAAATAGAACAAATCACAACATGTAACACCCCTAAAAATTTTAAAGCTAAGACGCGAACCATCCTTCATTAAGAATAAATACTTACCAAGTAATTTAAATTTTCTGAAGTGTTAAGTTCACTAGATATAGAATCTTGAGTTCGAAAAAGAATTAAATGGAATTCGTTCAAGTCATTCCTAAGTTCTAATATTTGGGTAACCTTTCAACCACTATATCTCTCGGTACAGGATGGGTTAGGTGTGCCATAATATGGAATATGATAAGTCTTTTAATTATATTTCCAATGCTCCATTGTTTGCTTAGTTTCAAGGTTGGGTGAATAACATATGCCCTTTTAAAATCAGGTTGCCTAGTTAAGAAAAGTTACTCGAAAATACTATGGGGTATTTTGGTCTTTTTCTTACCCAAACAAATTTAATTCGTTTTTAGTAAGACTTTAAAAGTCTAATCCAATTAGGTGAATATTTATAATCCAAATATACTCCTAGGGCTTTAGTTAAGATTTCAAGAAGAGAAAAGAAGAGAAAATGGGAGAAAAGAGGAGAGATCAAGGCGTTCGTCGAAGGTTCTTGAGTTTTGTTGCAGATTTTCGGAATGGATTTAATCCTAAGAGGTATGTAAGCTTCCACAGTGTTGTATTTGTTCACCCACACGCCAAACATGTTATTTTAAACACAATTTCATTCTTGAAGTTTAAAATTAGAGTTCTTTGTGAGTTATTTCTAAGTGTTCTTGAAGTTCATTGTAAATCTTGTTTTGTTGTAGTTTTAATTATTTATAGAGATGAAATTTATTTATTCGGGTGTTTTTTGTGTATATTAGAGTGTACTTATGTTAAAAAATTTAATTCGAGTGATTGAGGAAAAAACCATTCGATTCTAGGCGAATTAGGGTGAGAAAATGAGCAACTAAATTTGTCACGTTTTCTTGTTCGAGACTTGGCACTCGCGCCAGCCAGTGCGACCCAAGTTATATTATGTAGTTTAGGGGCTGGAACAGTGCGCCACTAAGTACTCCAGGATTGACAACCTCTTACTGTTTGTAGTCGGTTGCGCCGTTTGAGTTCTTTTAAAGTGTAACTTCACTCCCTTTCGATTATACCAACTCTAAGATGCTCCTAATTTAAGATACTTCTAGAACTTAGAAAACATTCATAATATGAATCATTATATTGAATTCATCATTCAAAGTCAAGTAAAATTTAAGAGTTAAGTCTTGAGAGTTCTTTCAAACACTTCGCGAAAGTTGTTTTGAGTCTTTTTGAGGAGTCTTCTACAACATCTAATGACTTGTTTGAAGACTCGAACAAGTGAGTATGAGAATGAGGCAAATGATTCTTATTTATCATCACAAGATCCTTCATATCATGAACCATCACTCTTGAATTCATAATTCACATTCAAGAGAGAGTTAAGAGTAGAGTTCAAGAAAATTTTAAGTTCAGTTGTGAATCCTTTGAGTTCAACCATAGATTTGAACTAAGTTTTTAGTAAGTATGTATGAGAATGGGAAGAGTTGTACCTATGAGTTACAAGTTGTTATGTAGACCCTCGAGTCGAGTCGCTCATGCCCATAAATTCCGCATGAACTGCAAAAGTTAAGTATCTTTGAGAGGAGCAATATCTTAAATTCTATGTCTTGAGTATTGAGTTGATAATCTCTTTGATATTATAGTCCTAATAATGGTACTATTACATGTTACCCATTAAGTCCTTGAGTTAAGTATCTCATGCTCATAATTTTGCATGAACCCTATAAATTGAGTAGTCTTGAGATGAGAAGTACCTTTAAGTCATTGAGTTGAGTAGTCCAAGCCCATAATTCCGCATGAACCCTCTGTGTCAAGCATTATTGAAGCAAGTATTATCATTGAAGTTCATGAGTTTTGAATTGTTGAGTCTCGAGTATTGAGTTCTAGTTACGACTATTGAAAACATCTAATTGAGTCTTTCACATCCATAATTCGACATGAATTTTATTTTGAGAAGTCTTCTACAATTTTTTAAACCTGTTCTAAAACTTGAGTATTTATTTGAGTAAGAGTAAGAGTGAAGTTCATTTCTTCAAGCGATTGTATGGGAACTGATTATCTCAAAGAGCAAAATGTTTTCACATTTGAATACGAGAGGAAACACCAATTTCCAAGACAACTTTTAAGCTAATTTTTGAGTAATAATCTCAAACTACAGAATGGGTTCTATTTTTAAACATCTGAGCTGAGTATATATTTGGGAGTAGTATTGAGTACCGAAATGGGGACGAGTTCTGATAACTCTAATCTCTATAAACTATGTATCCTACGTGGGAAGAAAGGGTCATACTTTTTAGATGATTCCTTAATTCCTTTTAGCATAGACTAGTGGATCCACTTAGTTGAGGCGTTCTATATCCTCACAAGTTATAGGAAACTTATGGTAACATGGGCGAGACATTGTATCACCACATAGCTTATAGTGATGGTTGTCAGTCAGAGGAACTGCTATAGAGTTGTATTAAATATGTTTTATTATAAATAAAAATTGAGTTGTTACTGTATTGTTCAATACATTGAGTTTCTATCTACTATTTAAAAAAGTTCTCCATATGTTGAATCTTTTATTGTTTATTTATCCTTCTGTATCTTTGGTTGAAGATATTGAGTTGAGTATCATGTCTTGATTTGGGTACCTTTGAGTTGAGTATATTATCATTGAGTTGAATATATTGTTATTGAGTTTAATATAATATCATTGAGTTGAATATTTTATCATTGAGTTGAATATCTTATCATTTCTATCAAGTTCAAGTTTATCTTTATGCTTTAAAATTCTCCTTACATGCTCGTACATTCCATGTACTGGGTCATTTGGCCTGCATCATTTTATGATGCAAATACAGGTATTCATGGTCATCAATAGGAGTTTCGTTGATACCACGTGGAGTTTGAGTTAGCTATGATGAGCCTATTGCTTCCAGAGGATTACAGTTGTACTTTCAATTATATAAATTGTTAGGATGTCGTGGGTCTTGTCCCTACTTTCATCTTTGTCAGTTAAAGGCTTCATAGATAAACAGTAGAGTTGATAGGTCTTTTTCATTTACTTTGCTAAATGTTTTAAACACTTAAGTGCCTATATTGTGGCGAGTTGAATTTATTATTTTTATTAAGAGTTTTTCATTTGAGTTAAAGCTTTGTATTTGAGTTTCATAAATTTGTTTTTTTTTAAAGATTTGTATGCTTGAGTTAGTCTTTCATTTGTAGTAAGTCAGGATGAGGGTTCACTTAAGGGCCAACAATGGTTCTAGAGTGTCGTCCACTTCCAGGGTGTAGGCTGGGGTCGTGACAAACTTGGTATAATAGCACAGAATTCAAGTGTCCTAAGGTGTCTATGAAATTGTGTGAAGTAAGATATTATTTATGGTTATGAGGCCCCCACTTCTATAAACAAGTGACTACAGACATTTAGTAAAAGTTTTCGTTCTTTCATACTCTTAATCGTGAAATAGAGCTATTTCATAGATATCTATCCATACTTGTGAATTTGTTAGATTCATTTGACTATCATTCATACTAGAGGCAGTTGAAAATCAAAGTCATTACTTTATGGGTGAGTTATTCATAGCAAGAGTCTTGAGGAAGTCATGTGACTCTAGAGGGGCTTAAGTGAAGCTCTAGTGTTTAGTTTCAGAGGAATGCACCCATATTCACATGAATCGTGCATTTGAGCTTAACACGAGTTTTACTCTCTTTGCTAAGCCTGAACTATGATCCTTATGAGAAAGTATGTTTAAAGTTTAGGCAATATTTTCATTTGAAGGTAGCATAAGCTACGAGATTATGAGAAGTAGTAGTAAAGAGTGCCCCTTAAGTTAAGAGAATAGTATGCAGAGATTTAGTAATCTAAGGGAGATGGTGTTTCAATGAGCTACATTACTATAGTGATCCACCTTGTAAGTTAGTATTGGGGAGTTTCCCTTATGGGTAGACTAAGAAGTGATGAGTTGTGAAGATTCCATCATAGGAGGTCGAATGTGTTGGAGCTAGAAAGGAGTTTGTGATGAAGTGTCATTGTGTAGGTATTGATTGACTAAGCTTAAGTGTTGAATAGATCTAACTTAGGCTTTGATTTTAAGGGAGAGTACATTATATTCAAAGTGTCATAGAACTATTTAGGCATTAATGTATAGTGAACGAGTGAATAGTACTCAAGTTGTGAAGGAAAATGTGATACTAATTGTAAGTATGAATAATAAGAGGTGAGGATTGATTATTTGTTATAAGGTCCTAGTTGATCAGTGTTCCTGAATTTGTGCATCGAAGTTGTAAGTTTGTATAGTAAGCGAGCTATGATATTAATATTTGGGTTTAGTCGCTTGAATTCGATATGAGTGTCATTATCAATAGAATGGCAACATGAGGGTGATGATGTTAGTCTTGATATTTGATCTAAAAAACTTGACATAGAGTAGGTGAGGTATTGAGGTGATAAGCTGTAATAAATATGATGGGTACAAGTGAGAGAACCTAACCTTTAGATAAGGGAAGTGAACTGTGGCTAAGTCACAAGAGTAAAAAAGCATTAAGAAGTCTACAGAGAGGGTAAGTAATCAGAAGATCTTAGTACCTGCTTATTGAGAGTTCAGTAGTCATGAGATAAAATTCTCCCGTATGTTAGATTAAAAGAAAATGTAGCCCACTTCAAGAAGATGGAATAGGTCATTACTTTCAAGTGTTACCTTTAGACCTAAGGTACAAATGATAAGATAAGAATAAGGTCAAATGTTTGAGAGTACGATAGTAATGAGTTCCAAAGAGTATGATGATGTCTTTTTGGATGTCCTTTAGTAATTGAGTGATGTTCAAATGAGGAGGTTGATGTTCTTATCGTTATAGTGATGGTGTGATAATTCCAACTAAGGGAATAAATAAGGAGGAATAGGAGGATGTGGTTTTACAATGGGAAATAGTTCAATAAGAGCCCTTAGTTGGATCCGAATGAATTGATTAGTAGGATTCCATGGAGTTGTTAGAGTACTGGGCTTGAATGTGCTGGTTAGGAGTAATAGTCTTGGGATGAGATTTCCCGTAGAGAGGTACAGAACCCGAACTTAAGGATTTGGATTAAGCTTGATATAATAAGAGCATACCATTATACTACCTTAGTAAGAGTAACCACATTCCATATACCCAGTATATTTGGCATTCGAGGAAGAAAGATCCAAAGGGAGAGATATTGTAACACCCCTAAAACATTTTGAGCTAAGACTCAAACCATCCTTTGTAGTGGGTAAGTTTTCACCAAGAAATTTCAATTCTCTTATAAACTCACTATATATAGCACCTTGAGTTCCAAAAGAATTAAAGGGAATTCGTTCAAGTCATTCCTAAGTTCTTCTAAGATTTGGGTCAACTTCAAATGACTATAACTCTAAGTACAGGATGAGTTAGGCGTTCCATGAGATAGAATATGAAAGGTATTTGAATTATCTTTCCAACACCCCCAAGTTGGATAAGTTTTGAGGTCGGATGAGTGTGCTATGCCTCTTTGAAGTCGAGTTGTCTAGTTAAGGAAAGTTACCCAAAAATAGTAAGGGGCATTTTGTTTTTTTCCTTAACAAATCCAATTTAATTCGTTTTTCGTAAGGTTTTAAGGTCTAATCCTATTGGGTTCAATTTTATAATCCTAATAAATACCTAGGTTTTTAGTTGAGAGTTCAAGAATAGAAAAGAAGAGAAAATGGGAGAAAATAGGAAAGGATCATGGCGTTTGTCGAAGTTCTTGAGTTTTGCTGCATATTTTTGTCATGAGTTTAATCCCTAAGAGGTATGTAAGCTTCTATAGTGTTGGATTTTTTCACATACACACAAAACATGTTAATTTATAGTGCAATTTTATTCTTGATGTTCATATGTTAGAGTTCTTGAAGTTCATATGTTGGTGTACTTATGTAAAGTAATAGAATCCAAGTGATCGGGAAGAAATCATTCGACTCTAGCCGAATTAGGGTGAGAAAACGAGTAAATAAATTCATCGAATTTTTTGGGTTGGGGATGGAGCGCCGCACCATCCGTTGCGTCCAAAATTATAATCTGTAGTTTAGGGTTGACGTCTTGTTTGCATTCGGTTGCTTCGTTTGAGTTCTTTTACAATGTACCTTCACTTCCTCTCAATTGTAACTAATCTAAGCTACTTCCAAACACCCAGAAAACATTCATAAGATAGATCATTACCTTGAATTAACAATTCAAATTCAAGGAGGATTTGAGAGTTAAGTTTAGAGTGTTCTTTCAAATATTTTGAGAAAGTCTCTTTGAGTCTTTTCAAGAAGTCTCCTACAACTTGTAATAACTTGTTTCAAAACTCGAGCAAGTGAGTATGAGAATAAGGAGAATGTATTAATGATTCTAATTTATCAACACAAGATCTTTCATATCATGAATCATCACTCTTGATTTCATAATTCACATTTAAGAAAGAGTTAAGAGTAGAGTTCAAAACTTTTGAATTCAATTGTGATTCCTTTGAGATCAACCATCGATTTGAACTAAGTTTTGAGAAAGTAAGTATGAGAATATGAAGAGTTATATACATGAGTTTCATGTATTAGACCCTCGATTTGAATCATTCATGCCCATAAATTCAGCATGAACTCTATAAGTTGAGTATATTCAAGAGGAGCAATATCTTCAAGTACTAATGTTTGATTATTGAGTTCATAATATTTTTCAGATTATAGTCCTAGTCATGTGATTATTACATTTTACCCATGAAGTCCTTGAGTTGAGTAGTCCATGCTCATAATTTCGCATGAACCATATAATTCGTAGTCTTGAGATGAAAAGTATCTTTAAGTCCTCTAGTTAAGTAGTTCATGCCCATAATTCCGTATGAATCCTTTGATTCAAGCATTCTTGAAGCGATTATTATTATTTAAGTTCTTGATTTTGGAGTTTTTGTGTCTCGATTATTGAGTTCTAGTTACAGTTATTGAAAACCTTGAATTGAGTAGTTCACGTACATAATTCAACATGAACTTTATTTCAAGAAGTTTGCTACAATATTTTTAAATTTGTTTTAAGACTTTATCATTGAGTTGAGTAAGAATAAGAGTGAAATTCATTTCCTCAAAATATTACATGGAAATCCAAGAGTAAAATATTTTCACATTTAAACAACAGAGGAAACATTGTTTCTAAGAGAGCTTTTAAGCTCCTTTTTTTAGTAATAATCTCTAACAACAGAAAGTGTTATGTTTCTTAAACATATGACCTGAGTATATTTTTTGAAGTAATATTGAGTACAGATATGGACATGAGTTTAGATAATCATCTCTCCATAAACCATGTAGCCAACATAAAATAAAACGGTCATACTTTTCAGATGATTCCTTAATGTTTTTTTAGCATAGACTAGTGAATCCACTTAGTTAAGGTGTTCTATATCCCAACAGGTTATAGGACAGTTCTGGCAATGTAGGCCAGACGTTGTATCATCACATAGCTCATAGTGATGGTTGTCGGTTAGAGAAACTCAAACATAATTGCAATATATTTTACTATGTATACAAATTGAGTTGTTGCTGTATTTTTCAATATATTGAGTTGCTATCTACTATTTTAAATTTTTTTCCATATGTTGTATTTTTTATTGTTGCTTTGTCCTTGAGTATCTTGAGTTTAGTGTCATATCTTGAGTTATGTACATTTGAGTTGAGTATAATATCTCTAATTTGAATATCTTATCATTGAGTTGAACTATGTTTCTTATTCTTTAATTGAGTTAGCATGGTGTGTTGGGAGGATGTACATATGTTATCTTTTCATCAACTTTGATCTTATGTTTAGGCTTTAGAATTACATGCTCGTACATTCCACATGCTGATCCATTTGGCCTACATCGTTTTATTGTAGACAATAGAGTTGAAAAGTCCGCTTCATTTACTTTATTAAATATTCTAAACACTTAAGTTGTCTTTTTTTGTGGCGAGTTGAATATATTATTTTTATTCAGTGTTTTTTATTTGAGTTTAAACTTTGTGTTTGAGTTTCATAAATTTTACATTGTTTTAAGCTTTGTATGCTTGAGTTAGTCTTCCGCTTGTAGTCAGTTAGGAAGAGGATTCGCTTAGGGACCAGTAATGATTCTCGAGTGTCGCCTACGGCCAGGGTGTAAGCTCGGTAGTGACATAACCTACCTCCATGGAATAACAAAAGTCAAGCAAACTAATATACCAATGTTTTTTCTTTCTTCAGTGCCTCTTAACGTATGCATAATTCATAAGTAAACGAGTCTGTAGACACTCATATTACTATATGTCTAACGTAGACCCAAAAACTCAATCAAATATTTAATCATTTTCCTGGATTTTGATGTTAACTAATATGTTAACTCTTGTATTTCCTAAATTTCATGGTTAGGGTTATGCATAATTCATAAGTAAATGAGTCTCTAGACACTCATATTACTATATGTCTAACGTAGACCCAAGAACTCACTCAAATCTATAATCAATTTCCTGTATTTTGATGTTAACTAATATGTATACTCTTGTATTTTCTAAATTTCATGGTTAGGGTTAAGTTTATATTCCTGCAAATATTATAAATCTGATGGTATTCGTAAAAATATAATACACGTAATATTTAATTACCTATGCCAATTATTATCAAAATATAGAACTTTTTTAGAATAATCATAAGAAGGAAAAAAAAAGAAAAGATACAGGAATCAATTTAATGAAGTTACAAAACGAGCAACTTCATTATACTACCATTTTCTAATCCTCCCACTATCACATTGCAGCAGCAATATCTAACCCTAACTTGCTAATATTACATCAATTTTTTCCACTTTATCCCATTACCAATAATTAATGTTCATACTCTTTTTATTTATTTAGGCAAAATAATTATGAACAAATAAATAAATCAATTTTGAACTCCACTATTTTTTTCCTACACATGGCCATGTGGTTAGGGTATTAAATAAATTATGGACTCGTCTCAGTAACCACCAATAAATAAAACTAATTATTTAATAAACCATCAATTGAATAACGGTAGTTAAATGAATAATTCAAATTCTCATTTAATTTTTTTTAATGAAAAAAATAGATCTAGTTTTAAAAACGACCTAACGAATCGTTACAAGCTCATGTTGAAATGGGAAGCACACAGACATATTGAGAAAAAAAAATAAATCATAAATTTTTTTAACTTGTGAGATGGATATTTTCCGTATAAATATTGTGTAGTTAATTGAGCCTAAGTCATATAATCAAATGGATGATGAGTTTTTTTGAGTAATTATTTATTACCTTATATAAAAATATAATAAAAGTATTTAGTAATATTCTTAAAGTGTATTTTTCTAAAATTTGATATTGTCATATTTATTATTCATTTAGTTACTTATTTAAATATTGACATTATTTATAAAGAAAATCTTGCATACTCAACAATTTAAAATGTTGTATGCATGTGATATTTTAAAATGTAGTATGCATGTGATATTTTAAAAAATAAACTGTGTCGAACAAAATGTAGCATGCATGTGATATTTTAACAAATAAAGTGTGTCAAACGAAATGAGAGATCTGATCTCTCACACGATCAATCGTCCTTACAAAGAGATGAGTTTCACCATAATATTGATACTTGTTTTATAACCCAGACAAATGTTTCTCTAAGAAAATGAGTTTAAGGATCACTGAAGAGAGAAATAAGGGTTAAGCATCTGGAGGTGTTTACAAAGGTCTTTACAAAGTTGGATAATCGAAAGAATGATACCAATCGTAGAACATATTTTATACCATGTCTTTCAAGTGACAAATGGTTCAATAAACAAATGTTTTCTTGCTTCTTCATTGTGTGACACCCTGAAAAGTTAAAATAACTTTTCAATGAAATACCCTTTGACATTATATAGTTTTTTGAAGTTTCAATCCATGTTCACATGTTAGCATGTCACTAATAGTCATTCGAAAATACACAGTATTCTAGAAAATTGGTTGAATTAATTGAATAATAAACCTAAATACACAATTTGGCTATTGCACAAACAATACTGGTAGTGAGTGTAAATGGGTGTATAAATTTAAACATGAACTCTAGTTAACCTCTTTAAGAGTATGAGGGATCAAATAAATAACTAGTGAAGTAGTGAATGAAGTATGAGATATTTTGAGTAATAGTGTTCTCATATCAGTAGTAAATTTCTTCCAAGCGTGATTGGATTCCTATGTGGGGTTTGAAAAACCATAAAGGTAAATTCTCAATGTTCTTATTTCGCAAGAATTATTTGTTGTATGAATTGGGTGACTTGTTGATGTTGTATTGGCTTGGGTATTTTCCACCATGTGCGAAGTGGAGGATTGGGTCATGAGTTGCCCATGTGCACCGACCTGACCCGATCCAAGAAGTTGTCTGAAAAGATGAAAGAACTAATTATCTCCTATTTGAAAAAGAAAGGAGGAACAGTTTGATAACGGAAACACTTACCAACCCTTCCCGGTAAAAGAATTTCTTACTTTGGAGAAAAAGATAACGTAAAAAACAATATGAAAAGAGAACACAAGCTAAAAGTGAAAAAGAAAACTCAAAAAATTTTATTTGTCTAAACATAAACATTTAGTTTATGAATCAAACGTTTTCCTTAGATATTCAAAGGACTTTGGAGAAATCGTGTTAAAATAGCAAAATCAACGACTTCCACTGGAAATACAAGATCCACATATCGTCGATTTGGCTCTTTCTATATATATCAACAATAAGGCTAAACATAAATTGAGACGCTATAAGTGTGAACGTACTTTTTGAAACTTCATTTGATAAATATATAAAATTTGAAATTATGAGTTCAAGAGAACACAAAAAAAATTATAAACTCAAACTAATAACTCCGTCTTGAATTTTGAAGTCACATAAAATAAATATATAAATATATATATATATATATATATATATATATATATATATATATATATATATATATATATATATATATATATATATATATATTCAAAAGTTGAGAAACAGAAACAATCATATGTCAAAAAAAAAAAAAAACAACCAAAGATATCTTTAAAAAACAAATTAAGAGTATGTGACATAATTATAGGTCGTTAATGTAGAGAACTTTTTCAAGACATTGATCGAGCATATTTCTGCACATGTTTTTGGTTCTCTTCCTCTTTTCTTCTATGACTTCGGAGTCATTAGTTGCTCTCATTCGTTGGATTTATAAGGCCTTCTAGGGATGATTGCATTGCTCCCGCTTGATATCACATGTCCTCTTGCTAGTGCTGGTGTGGATATATCTTTAAGTCAAATTATCCTTTAAAAAATTAAAGTACCAAAATCATAAGATTATTACATTTTACCCATGAAGTCCTTGAGTTGAGTAGTCCATGCTCATAATTTCGCATGAACCATATAATTCATAGTCTTAAGATGAAAAGTATCTTTTAATCCTCTAGTTAAGTAGTTCATGCCCATAATTCTCCATGAATCCTCTGATTCAAGCATTCTTGACGCGATTATTATTATTTAAGTTCTTGAGTTTGGAGTTTTTGTGTCTCGAGTATTGAGTTCTAGTTACAGTTATTGAAAACCTTGAATTGAGTAGTTCACGTCCATAATTCAACATAAACTTTATTTCAAGAAGTCTTCTACAATATTTTTAAACTTGTTTTAAGACTTTATCATTGAGTTGAGTAAGAATAAGAGTGAAATTCATTTCCTCAAAATATTACATGGAAATCCAAGAGTAAAATATTTTCACATTTAATCAACAGAGGAAACATTGTTTCCAAGAGAGCTTTTAAGCTACTTTTTAGTAATAATCTCAAACCACAGAAAGCGTTATGTTTCTTAAACATATGATCTGAGTATAACGACCTGTTTAGTCGTTTCGAGCAGTAGAATTACTTTTGATAAAAAACTGACGGGGTCGACGGATCACGCGACAGACCGTCATGGTCACGACGGACCGTGACGGACTCCGTCGTCCCACACTTGTGTAATTCTCCTGCTGCTCTCCTCATCACCCTCGACGACAGATATGACGAACCATCATAAGCACAACGGTTCGTCGAGGATCTTCATTCCAAAACACTTAAACTCGAAAATCTGGGTGCTGGGATCAACTCTCTGAACTTCACGACGGAACTGCAGCACGGACCGTCGTAGATACGACGGGCCGTCACAAACCCCTTTACTGAAATTGAGTCTCTGAACTTTGTGACGGACCTGCAGGACGGACCGTCGCAGGTACGACGGGCCGTCACGAGCTGCGTAACCCCAACTGGGTCGGATTTCTGCTAAAAGTTTTTAAGGGGTGTTTTGGACTATTCATGACCATAATTATGAAATTAGTGGGGTAAGTTTAATAATGTACTTACTTGGGGGTTAAAGGAGATAACTTTAAAATAAATAATGGGTTACTTTTATCATAATGAATTATATGATAATTAGGGTAAAAGAAAAAGAATCTGGAGAAGGAAAAATAAAAAGAACAGAGAGAGGGAGAACGAGCAAGAAAAGAGAGAGGACGAAGAAGAAAGCAAAGACGTTGGGGAAGTAGCTTGCTTGATCACGATTCTTTGGTGGAGGTAGGTTATAGTTTATGCTATTTCATAGTAAACTCTAAATAGCGATTGATATGTATTGGGTGGTATTGTAAAGTCTTCTATATGCTTAATTGTGTGGTTGCATGATATGTTTTATGTAATTGTGATGGTTTAGAATGATGAGGCTGTTGAATCTCAAACCTTAATTTCTCTCTATTAATGATGATGCCTTGACATAGAAGAAGGCTTGATGAACAAAAATAATGAGATTAGGGGATCGGGTGTCACGTACTGACACGTAGTATTAGGGGATCGGAATGTCACGTACCGACACGTAGTATTAGGGTCTCGGAGTGTCATGTACCGACACGTAATATTAGGGGATTGGGTGTCACGTACCGACATGTAGTATTAGGGGATCGGGTGTCACGTACCGACATGTAGTATTAGGGGATCGGAGTGTCACGTTCCGACACGTAGTAGTAGGGGATCGGAGTGTCACGTACCGACACAAGAAGAATAAAGAGAATGAATCTTGAATTATGTTAATATACTCAAATTTAAAGAACCTATTTCCCAAATGAGTATGGTGTGGAGGCTTGAGTCCTCATAGGTGTGCTTGGTGTTGTGGCCCATGGTTCTTGTACTTGGTGTTGTCACCTGTTGAGTATGGTAGTCAATTTTATATTATTATTCGATATATATTGCTTTCTATTTTGAGTTGGCCGATGATACCTACTCAGTACGTGTTCCTTGTATTGACCCCTACTTGTATTTTTCTCTTTGTTATTTGTGGAGTGCAGCAAACGTGCCATCGACTTCGACTCGCCCTCAACTCTAGCCAGTCTTCATCACGTCAGATTTAAGGGTGAGCTATATTTCCTAGCTCGGACTGGATTCTCTCCTTCACGTCTTGATGTCTTGAAGTTCGGACATGGACCATTTCTTTTACATATGTTAGCTTCTTAAATACCCTTAGATTTAGAAAATTTGAGGATAGATGTTCTTGGTGTGATGACTTCCAGATTTTGGGGATAATAGTTGATAAACTTTAGAAGCTTGTTTATTGGTTATATTAATAAGATTTTGAGTCTTCCGCATTATATTTTGTTCATTATGGTTGAAATATTGGTAAATGTTGGGGTTTAGATTTGTTGGTTCGCTCACATAGTAGGATAAGTGTGGATGCCACTCGCGGCTCGTTTTGGGTCGTGACAAACTTGGTATCAGAGCATTAGGTTCGTTGGTCTCATCACACAAGAACGAGTCTAGTAGAGTCTTGAGGAACGGTAGGGGGACGCCTTTACTTTTCTTTGAGACGCTATAGGACTATAGGAAAATTCCATTCTTTCTTTCTTTCGTGCTATTACTTGGATCTAATTGGTATCTAGGTGATACAAATTGGTATATGACATCCTCACTCTATTTCGCAGATGGTTAGAACTAGAGCAACAACTTTGCCAACACCAACACCGGCAAGACAGGATGCGTCTGAGCCAGCCACTGGGGCTGTAGCTCGAAGAGGAGCAGTGGCAAGAGCCCGCGGTAGAGGTCGCGGGAGGACGTCCTCTAGAGGTAGAGGACAAACACCTGGTCCAGCTAGTAGTAGGGCGGTGACTCCTCCACCGACTGATGAGGTAGTAAGAGAGGGTGAGGAAAGGGAAAACGAGCAAGTGCAAGATGAGGAATTACCACCCCAACCTACCCTAGAGATGATTAACCAGGTTCTTGCTTATCTTAGCGGGTTATCTGATCAGGGCCAGACACCTCCAGTGTTTTCTGCACCAGCACCTCAGGCTCCGAGAGTACAACATGCAGCTGCTGTGGCTCTCCGCATGGATGCCTCATTGGAAGTAGGCACGTTTCCTCGATTGACCACAGGGCCTATAATGACGAGTGATCAGCATGAACTTTTCACTAAATTCTTGAAGTTGAAACCTCCAGTCTTCAAGGGTGCTGAATCTGAGGATGCCTATGATTTCCTGGTTGATTGTCATGAGCTGCTACATAAGATGGGCATAGTCGAACAATTTGGCATTGAGTTTGTGACCTATCAGTTTCAGGGGAACGCCAAAAATGTGGTGGCGGTCATATGTTGAGTGTCAACCAGCACAGGCACCACCTATAACTTGGCCATCATTCTCTAGCTTATTTATGGAGAAGTATATACCCCGGACTTTAAGGGACAAGAGGAGAGATGAGTTCCTAAGCTTAGAGCAAGGCAGGATGTCTGTTACCGCTTATGAGGCTAAGTTTCGTGCACTATCCAGGTATGCCACCCAGCTTTGCTTCAGTCCACAAGAGCAAATTCGCCGTTTTGTGAAAGGGTTGAGGTCACATTTGCAGATCCCAGCCTTAATGGTAGCTGCTGCAGCAAAATCCTTTCAGGAAGTGGTTGATTTTGTGATAGAGGTGGAGGGAGTGAAGCCAGACGACTTCACCATGGCGTCGACATCTAAGAAATTTCATAAGGGAGGTGAGTTTAGTGGTTCTTACTCCAGAGGGCAGAGTTCAGGAGGTTACCCAGCCCTACCTATTCAGTCTTCACTGCAGGCTGTAGCTGGGGGTCCATCGCAGACCAGCCAACATTCCTCTGAGTTTGGAGGTTATCCCCAGACTTCTTCGTTCTTATAGAGACCTATACTATAACCCAGAGAGTGTTATGGATGTGGGGAGACTGGACATATTAGGATATATTGTCCAAAACAGAGTTACAGACCCCCAATAGTCAGAGGTAGAGGTGGTCATGGAAGAGGCCGCTATTCTGGAGGACGTGTTGGCCAAGGTAATGGAGGTCACCAAATCAACTAGGGTGGCGGCCAAACTGGAGCTACTGCAGCGCAACATGGTAGGGGCAACGGGCAGACAGGTGATAGGGCCCATTGTTATGCTTTCCCCGGGAGGTCTGAAGCGGAGACATCTGATGCTGTTATCAAAGGTAATCTTTTGGTTTGTGATTGCATGGCTTCTGTATTATTTTATCCTGGATCCACATTTTTATATGTATCTTCCTCATTTGCTATTGGTCTTGATTTACATTGTGATTTGCTTGACATGCATTCGGGTCTCTACTCCTATGGGTGAGTCTATGATAGTTTAGAAGGTGTATAGGTCTTGTCTTGTGACTTTTGTGGGGAAAAATACTCATGTAGACTTGATTATTCTAGAGATGGTTGATTTTGATGTAATTCTGGGTATGACTTGGCTTTCTCCAAATTTTGCAATCTTAGATTGTAATGCTAAAACTGTGACATTGGCCAAGCCTGGGACAGATCCGCTAGTGTGGGAGGGTAACTATACTTCCACCCCAGTTCGTATCATCTCCTTTCTTCGTGCTAAGAGAATGGTGTGTAAGGGTTGTTTAGCTTTCTTGGCCCATCTCAGGGATGATACTTCCGAAGTACCTTCGATTGAGTCTGTTTCGATAGTCCGTGAGTTTCTGGATGTATTTCCTGCAGACCTTCCTGGTATGCCACCGGATAGGGATATTGATTTTTGTATTGATCTGGAGCCGGGTACTCGCCCCATTTCCATACCCCCTTATAGAATGGCTCCAGCAGAGTTAAGGGAGTTAAAGGCCCAACTTCAGGAGTTGTTAGGTAAAAGTCTTATTAGGCCAACTGCATCCCATTGGGGTGCTCCTATTTTATTTGTGAAGAAGAAGGATGGGAGTTTTCGAATGTGCATAGACTACAGGCAACTGAATAAGGTAACTGTTAAGAACAAGTATCCCCTTCCTCGCATTGATGATTTGCTCGATCAGTTACAAGGTGCTTGTACCTTCTCAAAAATCGATTTGAGATCTGGTTATCATCACTTGAAAATACAGGCAGCAGATGTGCCAAAGACTGCTTTTCGAACCAAGTATGTGCATTATGAATTCTTAGTGATGTTTTTTGGGCTTACTAATGACCCTGCTGCTTTCATGAGCCTGATGAACGGAATTTTTAATCCATATCTGGATCTCTTTATCATTGTATTCATTGATGATATACTGATATACTCAAAGAGCAGGAAAGAACATGAGGAGCATTTGAGAATTGTATTGGAAGTATTGAGGGAGAAAAGGCTTTATGCCAAATTCTCCAAGTGTGAGTTTTGGCTAGATTCAGTGTCCTTCTTGGGGCACGTGGTTTCTAAGGATGGAGTGACGGTGGATCCTTCTAAGATCGAAACAGTGAAGAGTTGGGTAAGACCTACTAATGTTACGGAGGTAAGGAGCTTTGTTGGTCTAGCTAGCTATTTGTCAAGGGATTTTCATCGGTTGCATCCCAACTGACAAATTTGACTAAGCAGAGTGTTCCATTTCTATGGTCGGACGAATGTGAAGAAAGCTTTCAGAAACTCAAGACCTTGTTGACTACTGCACCAATTCTTACCTTGCCAGTGGAAGGTAGGAATTTCATTGTTTTATTGTGATGCATCTTATTCTGGGTTGGGTGCAGTGCTAATGCAAGAGAGGAATGTAATTGCTTATGCTTCGAGGCAATTAAAAGTGCATGAACTTAACTATCCGACCCATGATTTGGAGTTGGCTGCAGTCGTGTTTGCACTAAAGCAATGGAGACATTATCTATATGGGGTTAAGTGTGAAGTCTATACAGATCATCGTAGTTTACAGTATGTTTTTACTCAGAAAGATTTGAATTTGAGGCAGAGGAGGTGGATGGAACTACTAAAGGACTATGATATTACTATTTTGTATCACCCAGGAAAAGCTAATGTTATGGCAGATGCTTTAAGTAGAAAAGCAGGGAGCATGGGAAGTCTAGCCCACTTACAGGTTTCTAGACGCCCATTGGCTAGAGAGGTCCAGCCTTTGGCTAACGACTTTATGAGGCTGGAAATACTAGAGAAAGGAGGATTTTTGGCCTGTATGGAGGCGAGATCTTCTTTTCTTGACAATATTAAGGGAAGGCAGTTTGATGATGAGAAGATGAGCCGAATTCGGGATATGGTGTTGCGAGGAGAGGCTAAAAAGGCAATGATTGATGAGGAAGGCGTTTTGAGAATTAATGGAAGGGTATGTGTGCCCCGTGTCGATGATTTGATCCACACTATTCTTACAGAGGCTCATAGTTTAGGATATTCTATACATCCTGGTGCAACCAAGATGTATCGTGACCTAAAGCAACATTTTTGGTGGAGTAGAATGAAGCATGACATTGTTGATTTTGTTGCCCAATGCCCGAATTGTCAACAGGTAAAGTATGAACACCAGAGGCCCGGAGAAATACTTCAGAGAATGCCCATTCCTGAATAGAAATGGGAAAGAATTGCAATGGATTTCGTGGTTGGTCTTCCAAAGACATTGGGTAAGTTTGATTCTATTTGGGTAATTGTTGACAGACTAACTAAGTCTGCTCACTTCATTCCGGTCAAGGTGACTTACAATGCAGATAAGTTAGCCAAACTCTATATCTCAGAAATTGTTCGATTGCATGGAGTTCCACTTTCCATCATATCAGATAGAGGTACGCAATTTACTTCTAAGTTTTGGAGAACATTGCATGCTGAATTAGGTACTAGGTTGGATCTTAGTACTGCATTTCACCCTCAGACAGATGGACAGTCTGAGCTAACGATTCAGGTGTTGGAGGATATGCTTCGTGCATGTGTGATAGAATTTGGTGGTCATTGGGATAGCTTCTTACCCTTAGCAGAGTTTTCTTACAATAATAGCTATCACTCGAGTATTGATATGGCCCCATTTGAGGCACTGTATGGGAGGAGATGTAGGTCTCCCATTGGTTGGTTTGATGCATTTGAGGTGAGACCATGGGGTACCGACCTTTTGAGGGAATCTTTAGATAAAGTAAAATTCATTCAGGAGAAGCTTCTAGCAGCTCAGAACAGACAGAAAGAATATGCAGATCGAAAGGTTAGGGACTTGGATTTTATGGAGGGTGAACAAGTCCTGCTGAAGGTTTCACCCATGAAAGGGGTGATGCGGTTTCGTAAGCGAGGTAAGCTTAGTCTGAGGTATATTGGTCCATTTGAAGTTCTGAAGCGTGTGGGGGAGGTGGCTTATGAATTGGCATTACCTCCAGGACTCTCAGGAGTGCAACCGGTATTTCATGTGTCTATGCTGAAGAGATACCATGGGGATGGAAACAACATTATTCGTTGGGATTCACTTCTTCTTGATGAGAATTTATCTTATGAGGAAGAGCCTGTTGCTATTCTAGATAGAGAAATCCGCAAGTTGAGATCAAGGGAGATTGCATCCATCAAGGTTCAATGGAAGAATCGGCCAGTTGAAGAGTCCACTTGGGAGAAGGAGGCTGATATGCAAGAAAGATACCCACATCTTTTTACAGATTCAGGTTCTCTTTCTCTCTCTTGTTTTTCTTCTTGTGATCGTTCGAGGACGAACAATGGGTAAATTGGTATCTATCGTAACGACCTGTTTAGTCATTTCGAGCAGTAGAATTACTTTTGATAAAAAACTGACGGGGTCGACGGATCACGCGACGGACCGTCATGGTCACGACGGACCGTGACGGACTCCGTCGTCCCACACTTGTGTAATTCTCCTGCTGCTCTCCTCATCACCCTCGACGACAGATATGACGAACCGTCATAAGCACAACGGTTCGTCGAGGATCTCCATTCCAAAACACTTAAACTCGAAAATCTGGGTGCTGGGATCAACTCTCTGAACTTCACGACAGAACTGCAGCACGGACCGTCGTAGATACGACGGGCCGTCACAAACTCCTTTACTGAAATTGAGTCTCTGAACTTTGTGACGGACCTGCAGGACGGACCGTCGCAGGTACGACGGGCCGTCACGAGCTGCGTAACCCCGAGTGGGTCGGATTTCTGCTAAAAGTTTTTAAGGGGTGTTTTGGACTATTCATGACCATAATTATGAAATTTGTGGGGTAAGTTTAATAATGTACTTACTTGGGGGTTAAAGGAGATAACTTTAAAATAAATAATGGGTTACTTTTATCATAATGAATTATATGATAATTAGGGCAAAAGAAAAAGAATCTGGAGAAGGAAAAATAAAAAGAACAGAGAGAGGGAGAACGAGCGAGAAAAGAGAGAGGACGAAGAAGAAAGCAAAGACGTTGGGGAAGTAGCTTGCTTGATCACGATTCTTTAGTGGAGGTAGGTTATGGTTTATGCTATTTCATAGTAAACTCTAAATAGCGATTGATATGTATTGGGTGGTATTGTAAAGTCTTCTATATGCTTAATTGTGTGGTTGCATGATGTGTTTTACGTAATTGTGATGGTTTAGAATGATGAGGCTGTTGAATCTTAAACCTTAAATTCTCTCTATTAATGATGATGCCTTGACATAGAAGAAGGATTGATGAACTTAAATAATGAGATTAGGGGATCGGGTGTCACGTACCGACACGTAGTATTAGGGGATCGGAGTGTCACGTACCGACACGTAGTATTAGGGGATCGGGTGTCACGTACCGACACGTAGTATTAGGGGATCGGGTGTCACGTACCGACATGTAGTATTAGGGGATCGGAGTGTCACATTCCGACACGTAGTAGTAGGGGATCGGAGTGTCACATACCGACACAAGAAGAATAAAGAGAATGAATCTTGAATTATGTTAATATACTCAAATTTAAAGAACCTATTTCCCAAATGAGTATGTTGTGGAGGCTTGAGTCCTCATAGGTGTTCTTGGTGTTGTGGCCCATGGTTCTTGTACTTTTTGTTGTCACCTGTTGAGTATGGTAGTCGATTTTATATTATTATTCGATATATATTGCTTTGTATTTTGAGTTGGTCGATGATACCTACTCAGTATGTGTTCCTTGTACTGACCCCTACTTGTATTTTTCTCTTTGTTATTTGTGGAGTGCAGCAAAGGTGCCATCGACTTCGACTCGCCCTCAACTCTAGCCAGTCTTCATCACGTCAGATTTCAGGGTGAGCTATTGTTCCTAGCTCGGACTGGATTCTCTCCTTCACGTCTTGATGTCTTGAAGATCGGACATGGACCATTTCTTTTACTTATGTTAGCTTCTTAAATACTCTTAGATTTAGAAAATTTGAGTATCGATGTTCTTGGTGTGATGACTTCCAGATTTTGGGGATAATAGTTGATAAACTTTAGAAGCTTGTTTATTGGTAATATTAATAAGATTTTGAGTCTTCCGCATTATATTTTGTTCATTATGGTTGAAATATTGGTAAATGTTGGGGTTTAGATTTGTTGGTTCGCTCACATAGTAGGATAAGTGTGGGTGCCACTCGCGGCTCGTTTTGGGTCGTGACACGGTTAGAGAAACTCCGACATAGTTGCAATATATTTTACTATGTATACAAATTGAATTGTTACTGTATTTTTCAATACATTGAGTTGCTATCTACTATTTTAAAATTATTTCCATATGTTGTATTTTTTATTGTTGCTTTATCCTTGAGTATCTTGAGTTTAGTGTCATATCTTGAGTTATGTTCATTTGAGTTGAGTATAATATCTCTAATTTGAATATCTTATCATTGAGTTGAACTATGTTTCTTATTCTTTAATTGAGTTAGCATGGTGTGTTGGGAGGATGTACGTATGTTATCTTTTCATCAACTTCAATCTTATGTTTAGGCTTTAGAATTATATGCTCGTACATTCCACATGCTGAGCCATTTGGCCTACATAGTTTTATTGTAGACAATAGAGTTGAAAAGTCCGCTTCATTTACTTTATTAAATATTTTAAACACTTAAGTTGTCTTTTTTTGTGGCGAGTTGAATATATTTTTTTTATTCAGTGTTTTTTATTTGAGTTAGAACTTTGTGTTTGAGTTTAATAAATTTTATATTGTTTTAAGCTTTGTATGCTTGAGTTAGTCTTCCGCTTGTAGTCAGTTAGGAAGAAGATTCGCTTAGGGACCAGTAATGATTCTCGAGTGTCGCCTACGGCCAGGGTGTAAGCTCGGTAGTGACATAACCTACCTCCATGGAATAACAAAAGTCAAGCAAACTAATATACCAATGTTTTTTCTTTCTTCAGTGCCTCTTAACGTATGCATAATTCATAAGTAAACGAGTCTGTAGACACTCATATTACTATATGTCTAACGTAGACCCGAAAACTCAATCAAATATTTAATCAATTTCCTGGATTTTGATGTTAACTAATATGTTAACTCTTGTATTTCCTAAATTTCATGGTTAGGGTTATGCATAATTCATAAGTAAATGAGTCTCTAGACACTCATATTACTATATGTCTAACGTAGACCCAAGAACTCACTCAAATCTATAATCAATTTCCTGTATTTTGTTGTTGACTAATATGTATACTCTTGTATTTTCTAAATTTCATGGTTAGGGTTAAGTTTATATTCCTGCAAATATTATAAATCTGATGGTATTCATAAAAATATAATATACATAATATTTAATTACCTATGACAATTATTATCAAAACATAGAACTTTTTTAGAATAATCATTAGGAGGAAAAAAAAGAAAAGACACAGGAATCAATTTAATGAAGTTACAAAACCAGCAACTTCATTATACTACCATTTTCTAATCCTCCCACTATCACATTGCAGCAGCAATATCTAACCCTAACTTGCTAATATTACATCAATTTTTCCCACTTTATCCCGTTAACAATAATTAATGTTCATACTCTTTTTATTTATTTAGGCAAAATAATTATGAAAAAATAAATAAATCTATTTTAAACTCCACTATTTTTTCCTACACATGGCCATGTGGTAAGGGTATTAAATATATTATGGACTCGTCTCATTAACCACCAATAAATAAAACTAATTATTTAATAAACCATCAATTGAATAACGGTAGTTAAATGAATAATTCAAATTCTCATTTATTTTTTTTAATTTTTTTTTTGATCTAGTTTTCAATACGACCTAACGAATCGTTACAAGCTCATGTTGAAATGGGAAGCACGACAAGAGTTTATATGTAAACAGGTCCTCCAAAATAAACTTCACAGACATACTGAGAAAAAAAATTAAATCATGAAATTTTTTAACTTTTGAGATGGATATCTTCCATATAAATATTGTGTAGTTAATTGAGCCTAAGTCATATAATCAAATAGATGATGGGGTTTTTTGAGTAATTATTTAATACCTTATATAAAAATTTAATAAATGTACGTAGTAATATTCTTAAAGTGTATTTTTCTAAAATTTGATATCGTCATATTAATTATTCATTTAGTTACTTATTTAAATATTGACATTATTTATAAAGAAAATCTTGCATACTCCACAATTTAAAATGTTGTATGCATGTGATATTTTGAAATGTAGTATGCATGTGATATTTTAAAAAATAAAGTGTGTCGAACAAAATGTAGCATGCATGTGATATTTTAACAAATAAAGTGTGTCAAACAAAATGCGAGATCTGATCTCTTACACGAGCAATCGTCCTTACAAAGAGATGAGTTTCACCATAATATTGATACTTGTTTTATAACCTTGACAAATTTTTCTCTAAGAAAATGAGTTTAAGGATCACTGAAGAGAGAAATAAGGGTTAAGCATCTGGAGGTGTTTACAAAGGTCTTTACAAAGTTGGATAATCGAAAGAATGATACCAATCGTAGAACATATTTTATACCATGTCTTTCAAGTGACAAATGGTTCAATAAACAAATATTTTCCTGCTTCTTCATTGTGTGACACCCTGAAAAGTTAAAATAACTTTTAAATGAAATACCCTTCGACCTTTTATAGTTTCTTGAAGTTTCAATCCATGTTCACATGTTAGCATGTCACTAATAGTCAATCGAAAATACATAGTATTCTAGAAATTTTGTTGAATTAATTGAATAATAAACCTATATACACAATTTGGCTATTGAAAAAACAATACTGGTAGTGAGTGTAAATGGGTGTATAAATTTAAACATGAACTCGAGTTAACCTCTTTAAGAGTATGAGGGATCAAATAAATAACTAGTGAAGTAGTGAATGAAGTATGAGATATTTTGAGTAATAGTGTTCTCATATCAGTAGTAAATTCCTTCCAAGCGTGATTGGATTCCTATGTGGGGTTTGAAAAACCATAAAGGTAAATTCTCAATGTTCTTATTTCGCAAGAATTATTTGTTGTATGAATTGGGTGACTTGTTGATGTTGTATTGGCTTGGGTATTTTCCACCATGTGCGAAGTGGAGGATTGGGTCATGAGTTGCCCATGTGCACCGACCTGACCCGATCCAAGAAGTTGTCTGAAAAGATGAAAGAACTAATTATCTCCTATTTGAAAAAGAAAGGAGGAACAGTTTGATAACGGAAACACTTACCAACCCTTCCTGGTAAAAGAATTTCTTACTTCAGAGAAAAAGATAACGTAAAAAACAATATGAAAAGAGAACACAAGCTAAAATTGAAAAAGAAAACTCAAAAAATTTTATTTGTCTGAACATAAACATTTAGTTTATGAATCAAACGTTTTTCCTTAGATATTCAAAGGACTTTGGAGAAATCGTGTTAAAATAGCAAAATCAACGACTTCCACTGCAAATACAAGATCCACATATCGTCGATTTGGCTTTTCTATATATATCAACAATAAGGCTAAACATAAATTGAGACGCTATAAGTGTGAACGTACTTTTTGAAACTTCATTTGATAAATATATAAAATTTGAAATTATGAGTTCAAGAGAACACAAAAATTTATATACTCAAACTATTAACTCCGTCATGAATTTTGAAGTCACATAAAATAAATATATATATATATTCAAAAGTTGAGAAACAGAAACAATCATTTGTCAAAAAAAAAAAAAACAACCAAAGATTTCTTTAAAAAACAAATTAAGTGTATGTAACATAATTATAGCTCGTTAATCTAGAGAACTTTTTCAAGACACTGATGGAGCATATTTCTGCACATCTTTCGTTCTCTTCCTCTTTTCTTCTATGACTTCGGAGTCATTAGTTGCTCTCATTCGTTGGATTTATAAGGCCTTCTAGAGATGATTGCATTGCTCCCTCTTGATATAACATGCCCTCTTGCTAGTGCTGGTGTAGATTTATCTTTAAGTCAAATTATCCTTTAAAAAATTAAAGTACCAAAATAATTAACAACAACAACGACTAAAATTTAAAGTTTTATAGTAAATTGAACTTAATTATTTTTAAACATGCAAGAAGTGATTACCTTGACGATGATGCAAGCTGAGGCGATTTTACAGGTTGCAAAGTCTCGATTAAATGGCTTGTGTGTTCTTGATCAACTTCTTGACTAAACTTGACAAATCCATGGATCAATGTATATAAAATTACACATAAAATATTGTTACCATTTTACAGACTATAGTTAAGACTCCTTAATCTAAACACTCAAATGTAAAATGTAGATCCATTTCATTCACTTAATTATTACACAATTATAATGTAAATTCAATGCACATATTTTTCATATAAAATTATGTTAATATTAATATATCAAGTGATAATATAATTAAATGCTTCAACATACTAAGCTCATTGTTGGCAACACTTGATAATCCATGAGTTTTATAGCTCGAGTGACATCCTAAATGAGAGCTGCAGTAGAGCCTGTAATAATGATATCATCTACATAGACAAGAAGAATAACTGTACCGTGTGCTGAATGTCGAGTAAACAGACTCGTGTCGTGTACGCAACACGTGAAGCCGAGTCCCTGGAGGAACATTTTCAGACGTGTGTACCAAGCACGGGGGGATTGCTTGAGCCCATACAGAGACTTCTGGAGTTTGCAAACATGTTGAGGGAAGCGGGGATCAACATAGCCCGATGGTTGCGTCATGTAGATAGTTTCATCAAGCATGCCATGAAGAAAAGCATTGGAAACATCCAACTGATTGATGAACCAATTGTTGCGCATGGCGAGTGACAGTACCAGGCGAATGGTTTCCTGCCGAATAACAGAACTGAATGTCTCGGAGTAATCAAGCCCATACTCCTGATTGTAGCCTTTAGCAACCAAACGAGCCTTGTACCTGGAAATACTGCCATCCGCATTGTGTTTAATTTTGTACACCCATTTACAGCCCACTGGGTGCCGCCCATGAGGCTTAGGTACAAGAACCCAAGTTTTTTGATCAGTCAACGCCTTAAACTCGTCATCCATAGCATGACGCCAATAAGCATTTTTTGATGCAACAGAGTAGGTTGTTGGTTCACTATCGGGAAGGGGTGTATTTGGTAGTATGGTAGCCTGAAAGTTTTTGGGTTTAAAGATACCGGCTTTGCCACGGGTTAACATGGGATGAGTATTGGGGAGTGGCACGGGCGGTGGTGATTCGGGGGTGGCTGGGAAGGACCCAAAACGGATCGGGCTGGAGATGTTGTGGGTATAGGGTGGTTCGGGTTGGTTGTGGGTGTGGGTGGTGGTTGCGGGTGTATTGTGGGTGACGGTCGAAGGGGTGATGAGGGGTGGTTGGGTAGTGGGTGGAGGTGTGGGTGAAGGTGGTGAGGGACCCTGTGAGTATGTTGGAAAAAGGGGAAGGACGCCAATGAATGATGTATTTGTGGAGGAGGAAATAGACTCGTAGGGAAACTCATTTTCGACAAATTTGACATGACGAGAATGTAGACTTTATGAGTTTGTGGGTCAAGACAGCGATAACCCTTGGAGGTAGGATGATAGCCCAAAAAAATACAAGGACGGGATCGGGGTTGTAATTTGTGAGTAATATGAGGGCGTAGCCAAGGGTAGGAAAGACACCCAAAGACGCGGAGGTTAGTATAATTGGGAAGTTCTTGGTAAAGGAGTTGATATGGTGATTTGTTGGAGAGAGTGTGACTGGGCATTCTGTTAATGAGGTAGTTTGCGGTGGCTAGAACTTCTACCCAAAAGGAGACAGAAAGATGAGATTGATGTAGAAGAGTAACCACCGTTTCAATGAGATGGCGATGCTTACGCTCAGCCACCCCATTATGTTCGGGAGTGTATGGACAGGAGGTTTGATGTATAATTCCCAGGGATTGCAGAAACTGTCCAAAGATGTTATTGACATATTCCTTTCCATTGTCACTTCGAAAAAGTTTAACATGAGAATTGAATTGTGTTTTGACCATTTTTTCAAAAGTGACAAAGGTGGTGTATGCCTGTGATTTGTGTTTTAGTGGGTACAACCAAGTGTATTTTGTAAAATCATCCACAAAACAAATATAATAGTGAAAACCAGCAAATGAAGGAACAGCAGTAGGACCCCATAGGTCAGAATGAATAAGTTGAAAAGGTGCAGTTGTACGCTTCTCAGATAAAGTAAAAGGTAATTTTGAGATTTAGCAATTGAACAGGAGTCACAATTGTTTACATGAATGGAAGAAAAACCTAATTGAGACATTAAAGAATTTATTATTTGAGTAGACGGGTGACCCAGACGACTGTGCCACAACAGACTGTGGCCATCAGCCTAAAGAGCCACCGGAGCTACAGGAACGCTTTTTGAAACTGGGTGGGCAGACGAACTTGTGCCACGAAGAACGTACAGACCATGCTCACAGGGGCCCTGAAAAATCACCCTCTTGGTAGTATTGTCTAGGATCTGAAAATCATTAGAGGTGAACAAGAGTGAGCAATTATTGTCTTTTGTGAATTGGTGAACTAAAAGGAGATTGGATTTAATAGAAGGGACGTGGGTAAGGTTACCTAGGTGAAAGATAGCGGTGGGGTTTTTAATGGTACCCGTGCCAGTGTGAGAAATATTATGGGACTCACCGTTGCCAACAGTAATACCATTGGAGCCATGATATGGATTTGGAGCGTTAAGCTTGGATAGATCAGAAGTAACGTGCATGTTGGCCCCAGTATCCAACAGCCATTCAGAGGAAGGGCCGGCTTGAGATGCATAATTGAAACGGTTATCACTATTTCGGCTCTCCTCATACCGAAACCAGCAACGAGCAGCGGTGTGTCCTGTTTTCTGACAGATTTGACAAGTTGGACGATCCCGCTCGTAAGTGCCCTGCCCGCCGCTGGAAGATGACTGCCCGCCGCTGCCGAAGGAGTGCAGGCTGTTGTTGCTGCCGTGCTGCTGACCCTCGTACGGCGGACGACTGCCCTGCCGACCGCCGCGCCCGCGGCCTCCGCTGTTTCTACCGTAGCCGCCGCGGCTCCACTGCCGGCCGCCACCACGCCCCCCGCGATAGTTCTGGCTTGCGGTGAGGGCGGTGGCCGGCTCCATAACAGCGGCTTCTCGGAGAAGAAGTTTTCTCTCTAGATCCACGTTGATTTCTTCACTTTTTAGCCACGAGGAGAGAGTAGCCAGGTCAACGGGCGTTGGACTGATGCGAACCGCCTGTTTAATGGAGGAGTAAGCTGATGGGAGCCCCCGAACGACGCACATGACGAGATCTTTTTCGGGAATTATTTCGTTCACAGTGTCGAGGGCTGTGATGATGGTGGAGACCTCGTCTAAATACTCCGCCATAGTTTTCGTGCCTTTGGTAATTGTGTGGAGACGATCACGCAATTGAAAAATGTGAGAGTGGGAAATTGATGCATAGCGTGTTGTGAGGGCCGTCCACAGGGCTGAAGCAGTTGTGTAGGATCGGACATGTTTCTGAACCGTGGGAGAGATGACCGCAATCAAACATGATCGGATCTGGCCATCCACGGTTTTCCAGGCGGCATGGGCCGGATTGGTTTTTTCTTATTTGTCCGTGGTGGTGATGACTGCCGGCGGCGGTTCTGTGCTTCCATCGACGTATTTGAGAAGGTAATTGGCCTCAAGGGCTGTAAGAACGGTGATTTTCCATGCAGGGTAATTTATGTATGATAATTTTTCGGGAATCAGGGCATGAAGATGCCTGAGTAGGAGTTTAACGCCAGAAGGAAGTGAATCGAGAGGATCCACCTCGGTTGTCATGGCTGCCGCCGCCCAAGAGAAGAGAGGGAACGATCAGTGCCCTAAAGAGAGAAAAAAAAAACCTAGAGAAAAGAAGATCTAGGTTTTCTGGCTCTTGATACCATGAAGGAATATTGATTGTATTGAAGTGTTTACCTAATAAGGGAATACATGGGAGATATATATAGGAGATATAGGAAGGAGTACTAATCCTAATAGGACTAGGATTAAGCAGTACTAATCCTAATAGGACTAGGATTAGTACACAGTAAATACTAATATTATTTAATACTATTATTTAATACTATCTGTTATTAATCTCCATCCGAATCGTCATATATGGTTATAACATCTAAAAATTATTTAAATAGAAGTTTAAAAAATGTTAAATTATCATAAAATTTCAAGCAATCATGATGTTTCTTATTTAGAAATTTATTAACTCTTTACTTATACGATTTTAGGATATAAAATGATAATCTTGTTGTTTATGCTTTTCACTACCGTTTTTATGATAAATTAATGAAGATCTAGTAAAAATCTAACATATTTAGTAATTTCACAAATTAATTGATTTTTTAATTGTTTGTACTATATAATTTCACAGTATAAGATTGTCTGTAATGAACTTGTATAAAACGTTAAAACTTGACTAGTTTTGAGAAAGAAAAAAGTATAAGAAGCTTTGACCACAATAATTCGTAAAAATACTATAAATTAGAATATATTTTAATTAGTTTTAGATCAAATTCATCATGTCATTGTACATGCATCTAATTGTTTAGTTCAAAAAAGGAGAAGAGGTAACATTGATAAAACCTGAATAAAAAAAACAAGAAAACATGACCGTATTATACAATTCACTATAGCCTCTGACGATATACAAGATGAACAAAAATCTTAAATAATAAAACTGCACATATGAAAATGAAAGAAATATATATAAGGAGGTCCTATTGATTTTGTATTTTTATTTATTTTAGTTCTTGATTAATATATGACTGTGATGGAGGATGTTTTATGTTAAAAATATTATTGTGGAATATCACGCATAAACATTGTTGTATTGCTTTTTATATGGAGTATATTGATTTCATTTAGTCCCCTTAATATTTTCGGTTTGAAAGTTAATAATTATTATAATTTACTATAAATATTAAATGTGAATAAGTTTTACTCGTAATAAACCTCTTGATCATATATAACCAATATAAAAAATGAATTGATTGTGCAACATATTTATTTTTGTATTAATTAGGTAACTAGTCAAATTGTTGTGCTCGTATGCTAAATTGATATACTTTACCAAGTTAATACATTAAATTTTGTGATGGTTTGTATTTTTCAATTCTTTTTACAATGGAATAGTTATACATAGGGATACTTATATTATATTGTATTTTATTATCGTTTTTTTAATTGCCCAATTTTATCGAAATATCATCACAAGTTGAAAGGCTGATTAGGGTATACAAGTATATTTGAATACTTATTTTTGGGTTGTCCATGTATTTTTGTTTAACAACAAAGGTATAGTCATATGTATATTATATAGGTGTATTCATAAGGTAGATGTATTTAAATTATTGTGCTTGTATGCTAAATTGATATACTTTATTAAGTTTGATATATTAATACATTAAGTTCTACGGTGGTTTCTATCCTAGATATAATAATACATTAAGTTATATAAAACATTGTATCCATTTGAAATCAAAGTATTCATACGCTTGCTGTATAAATCAAATAATACATTTTTCTTAGTAGTAAATCAGATTATATGTGGTGAATCATCCGATTGAAGCGCCGCATAAGTTGATTTACAAAAATCAAAATTACTGCACAAGTTATGCCAGTCATGGAGTTCACATATTTATAATCGAAAGAAATAAGATTCATTCATCAATTCATCAAATATAATAGATAAATTTACCTAAACAAAATTCTATGAATATATTTATGACGCCTGAATAAGAACAATGAAGTAAAAACAATAGAGACAACAAAAGAATGGAGTAAAATGTATCCCAATATTTTTGTTTATTTAAATGGAATCTGAATGGATATGTTTTCAGTAGGTAAATATTAATTGGCAATTTAATAATGGAAAGTTGAGAGTCTTGAGGAAGTAATTAAAGGGTTGTAGCATAAATTACCTTATTTAGTGAATTAAAATTGTAATTGTATTAAAGTAAAAAAATAATAATAATAAAAGTTATACACCCATCTAGATATAGACATAAATTGTAGTCATTTTTTGATAAATATCATGTTAATATCTATTAAAATTCAACAACCCTATAACTACAGTCATTTTTGTAAGTTACTCAATAAATTTTCTTTTTCTATACAATAACTTTTGAATTTAAGATCCAAGGGTTTCTTATCATTCAAAGGGTGAAAAGGGTATCTTTTTTAAAATCCAAAGAGTTGAATTACATGATTTGATTAAAATTTATTCATCTCAATATAATAATTTTTGGTTGACGATTTAAGATCTGAAGATTCTTTCTCATTCAAAAGGGTCAGAAGACTATTATTCATAAGATTAAAGCGACAAACAAAACTAGTAGTTGTTACATAGATCCAGAATACCTATATAATATACTTAAATACAAAAAGGATGTGCGCACCTTTGTCTGCCATAGAATCGAATGACTGAATACAAGCTAGGTTGGGTCTTCCACTCCTTAGGCTTATTGGCGGTTGTCACCTTATGGGAATACATGACTTAGATTAAGCCAGGATAGGAGACCTAGCCTCATATTTATAGGCTCAAAATCTTTTACCCTAGTGGGCTTCCCGATTACGGGCTCACATGTCTTCAACATGCCTACACTATTTCCAACCAACGCATATGACATGAAATGGATACGAGCCCATATGGAATACAATCAAAGACACAACTCATGTCTTGTCCAACTAATTTTAACACTCAATTGGTTTTACTAAAATGAAATAATAAGTTAATGTTAAGTGCACGTTTAATAAATAGTTATCATCAACCATCAAGAAATCAACACTTTAAAAGTGCAACCTCACATAGTTGACTAAATTTATTTAGACATATATTTCTTAAAACACGACAGTTGAATAATTTTCAAGATTTTATAATTAATAAATTAGAATAAAATACCACATAATGAAGTCATAACATCGGTTCCATAACTTATAAGAATTTTATAATATAGAAAAGGAAGTCTACAATAATTTTAAAAGCTAGTGTTGAAGAATTTACCTTGAACATTTTTATTGTACCCATGGATAAACTCATTTTCTAAAAAATTTTTGATGGCCTGATAAAAAATCAGGAATAACTACTTAATTTTCATGATTGTGAGAGGAAAGTTGTTTGTACATATATAAATTATTGTATTTGTATGGTTTATAAAAAGTGTAACGACCCGGAAATTGATAGGTTGAACTAGAGCCTCATTGTGTGGGTTACTGTGACCTTAAGTTGATGTCTAGGCTGTTTTATAACTTATTGTGCAAGGAAGAGGCCTAGGTTACAAGAAAGGACCTAAACTAGCAAAATAAACTGGAGGAAGCCTTGTTTTTTGAGGGACTGTTCGGCGATGGGAGTGCTTGAAGTCAAAAGGTTGGCCAGCGGTCCTTGTCCCCTTGTGATCATCTAGTTTGTTATCCCACTGGCCTATGTGGGGTTTGAAAAACCTTAAAGTTAAATTCTTGATGCTCACATGTCGCAAGAACTATTTGTTGACAAAATATGAACTTAAGAGTTCAAGAGAATACAAAATATTTATATACTCAAACTATTAACTCTTCCATGGATTTTAAAGTCACATAATAATATATATATATTCAAAAGCTGAGAAACAAAAAGAATCATTTGTCAAAAAAAAAAAAACCCGATGATTTCTTAAAAAATCAGAATAGAGTATGTTATATAATTATAGCTAATTAATCTAGATAATTTTTTGAAGACATTCATGAAGAATATTCTTTCTTTTGGAAGATGTGCACATCTTTTTGGTTCTCTTCCTCTTTTCTTCTATGACCTTGGAATCATTACTCGCTCTCATTCGTTGGGATCTATAAGGCCTTCAATGAATGACTGCATTGCTCCCTCTTGATATCATAGGTCCTCTTGCTAGTGCTCATGTGGATTTATCTTTAGGTCAAATTATCCTTTAAAAAATTGAAATACCAAAATAATTAACAACAACATTAATAAGAATTTAATATATTATATCAAAATTGAACTTAATTATTTTTACACATGCAAGAAGTGATAACCTTGCGGATGATGCATACTGATGCGATTCTACACGATGTAAAGTCTAGATTAAATGATAGGTGACTTCTTGATCAACTTCTTGACTAAACTCGACAAGTACATGGATCAATGTCTATAAAAGTACACATAATTTTTTTTAGCATTTTACAAACAATAGTGAAGAATACTTAATCTAAACACTCAACTGTCAAATCTAGATCCATTTCGTTCACTTAATTATTAAACAATTATTATGTAAGTAGAATGCACTTATATTTTTCAGATAAGACTACGTTAATGTTAAGATATACAGTGATAATATCATTAAATGCTTCAACATACTAACCTCATTGTCAGCAACACTTGATAATCCATGAGTACGTTTTGATGAATCATCTCCATCCGAATCGTCAGATATGATTATAACATCCAAAAATTATTAAAATAAAAGTTTAAAGATGTTAAGTTATCATAAAATTTCAAACAATCATGATGTTTCTTATTTAGAAATTTATTGATCTCTTTACTCATACGATGATACAATATAAATGATAATCTTTTTGTTTATGCTCTTTACAACAGTTTTTTATGATAAATAAATGAAGAACTAGTCAAAAATCTGATAAATTTAGAAATTCCACAAATTAATTGATTGTTTTATTGTTTGGCCTATATTATTTCACATTATAAGATTGTTTGTTGAGAACTTGTATAAAACATTAAACTTGACTAATTTCTAGAAAGAAAAAAGTATAAGAAGCTTTGACCACAATAATTCGTGGAATACTACAAATTAGAATATATTTTAATCAGTTTTAGATTAAATTCATCATGTCATTGTACATGGATCTAATTGTTTATTAAAACACAATATTTGAATAATTTTCAAGATTTTAGAAATCGTAAATTAAAATAAAGTAATACATAATGAAATCATAACATCGGTTCCATAACTTATAGGAATTTTATAACATAAAAAAGGAAGTCTACAATAATTTTAAAAGCTAGTGTTGAAGAATTTACCTTGAACATTGTTTGTTGAATTCATGGATAAACTTATTTTCTAAATAAATTTTGATGGACTGATAAAATATCTTTAATAACTACATAATTTTAATGATTTTAGGAGGAAAGTTGTGCCTACATATATATAAATTATTGTATTTGTACAGTTCATAAAAAGTGTAACGACCTGAAATATGATAGGTTGAACTAGAGCCTCATCGTGTGGGCTAGTGTGACCTTAAGTTGATGTCTAGGTTGATTTATAAATTATTGAGAAAGGAAGAGGCCTAGGGTGCAGGTAAGGGCCTAAACTAGCAAAATAAAGTGGGGAAAGCCTTGTTTTTTGAGGGACTGTTTTGCGATGGGAGTGCTTGATCGCCAAAATGTTGGCCAGCCACCCTTGTCCCCTTGTGATTGTCTAGATTGTTGGTCCATTGGCCTATGTGGGTTTGAAAAACCTTAAAGTTAAATTCTTGACGCTCGCATGTCGCAAGAACTATTTGTTGTATGAATTGTGTGACTAGTATATGTTGCATTGGCGTGGGTCTTGTGCACCATCTGCGAAGTGGAGGATGTATTATTTGGGTCGTGAGTTTCCCATGTGGACAGACCTCACCCGATCCAAGAAGTTGTCTAAGAAGATGAAATAACTAATTATCTCTTATTTTACAAGGAAAAGACGAACAAAAGGAGGAACAATTTGATATCTGAAAAATTTACTAACCCTTCCTGATAAAAGAATTTCTTCCCTTACAGAGAAAGACAACGTAAAAAACAATATGAAAAGAGAACACAAAATAAAAGTGAAAAAGAAAACTCAAAAAAGTTTTTCTGTCTGAACATAAACATTTAGTTTATGAATCAAAATTTTTTTCCCTAGCTATTTAAAAAAGATATTTGGAGAAATCATCTTAAAATAGAAAAATCAATGACTTCTGCTGCAAATACAAGATACACAATTCGTCGATTTGAATCTTTCTAAATATTTCAACAATAAGGCTAAACATAAATTGAGACACTATAAGTGTGAACGTATTTGTTGAAACTTCATTTGATGATAAAAGTAAAAATAATATATATATATATATATATATATATATATATATATATATATATATATATATATATATATATATATATATATATATATATATATATATATATATATATGTATTATATGCTAAATACACCAACACACATACAAATACAAAATATGAACTTATAAGTTCAAGAGAATACAAAAATTTTATATACTCAAACTATTAACTCCTCCATGGATTTTAAAGTCACATAAAAATATATATATTCAAAGGTTGAGAAACAGAAACAATCATTTGTCAAAACAACAACAACAACAAAAGATTTCTTTAAAAATCAAATTAAGAGTATGTGATCTAATTATAGCTCTTTAATCTAGATAATTTTTTCAAAACGCTCACGGAGCATATTTCTTTCTTTTGGAAGATGTGCACATCTTTTTTTTTCTCTTCCTCTTCTTTTCTATGACCTCAGGGTCATTACTCGCTCTCATTCGTTGGGATCCATAAGGCCTTCTACAAATGACTGCATTGTTCCCCCTTGATATCACAGGTCCTCTTGCTAGTGCTCTTGTGGATTTATCTTTAGGTCGAATTATCCTTTAAAAAATTGAAGTATTAAAATAATTAACAACAACGAATAATAAAAATTTAAAATATTATAGTAAATTGAACTTAATTATTTTAAACATGCAAGAAGTGATAACCTTGACGATGATGCAAGCTGATGCGATTCTACAGGTTTCGAAGTCTTGGTTATATGACTTGTGATTTCTTGATCAACTTCTTTACTAAACTCGACAAATCCATTGATCAGTGTCTATAAAAGTAAACAAAAAATATTTTTAGCATTTTACAAATAATAGTTAAGAATCCTTCATCTAAACACTCATGTCAAATCTAGATACATTTCGTTCACTTAATTATTACACAATTATTATGTAAGTAGAATGTACTTATATTTTTCAGATGAGACTATGTTTATATTAAGATATCAAGTGATAATATAATTAAATGCTTCAACATACTAACCTCATTATCAGCAATACTTGATAATCCATGAGTTTTTGATGAATCATCTCCATCCGAATTGTCAGATATGATTATAACATCTAAAAATTATTAAAATAAAAGTTGAGAAAATGTTAAGTTATTATAAAATTTCAAACAATCATGATGTTTCTTATTTAGAAATTTATTAATCTCTTTACTTATACGATTTTAGAATACAAAATGATATTCTTTTTGTTTATGATCTTTACAACAACATTTACGATAAATAAATGAAGATCTAGTAAGAAATATGACAAATTTAGCAATTCCGCAAATTAATTGATTGTTTTATTGTTTGTCCTATATTATTACACATTATAAGATTGTTTGTTGAGAACTTGTATAAAACATAAAAACTTGACTAATTTCGAGAAAGAATAAAGTATAAGAAGCTTTGACTACAGTAGTTTGTGAAATACTATAAATTAGAACATATTTTAATTAGTTTTAGATCAAATTCATCATGTCATTGTACATACATATAATTATTTAGTACAAAAAAGGAGAAGATGTAACATTGATCAAACCTGAATAAAAAAAACAACAAAACAATGACCATATCATAAAGTTTACTATAGCTTATGATGATATACAAGATGAACAAAAATCTTCAATAATAAAACTGCATATATGAAAAAGAAAGAAAAATCTATAAGGAGGTCCTTTTATTTTATATGTATTTTTTATTTTAGTTCTTGATTAATAGATGACGATTTAAGGTGTGAAGATTTGTTCTCACCTAAAAGGGGTAGAAGACTATTATCCGTAAGATTAAAACCACAAACAAATCCGTAGTTGTTACATAGATCGAGAACTACTCTATAATATAGTTAAATACAAAAAGGATGCGTGTACCTTTGTCTGCCATAGCAACGAATGACGGAATAGAAGCTAGGCTGAGTCGTTTTCTCCTTAGGGTTATTGAAAGTTGGCAACTTATAGGAATACGCCTCTTAGTTTAAGCGATGAGAGAAGATCTAACCTCATATTTATAGGCTAAAAATATTTTAACCTAGTGGGCCTTCCCATTACGGGCTTACAGGTCTTCAATATTCCTACACTATTTCCAACAAACGCATATGAAATGAAATGAATACAAGCCCATATGGAATCCACTCAAAGAGACGACTCATGTCTTGTCCAACAAATTTTGACATTCAGTTCATTTTACTAAAATGCAATAATAAGTAATGTTAAGTGCACATTTAATAAATACTTCTAACATTATTATCAACCAACAAGAAATCATAAACCTTAAAAGTGCAACCTCACCTAGTTTACCAAATTTTTTAAACATATATTTTTCCAGACACAATAGTTGAATAATTTTCAAGATTTTATAATTAAAAAGTTAGAATAGAATACCACATAATGAAATCATAACATGGTTCCATAGCTTATATGAATTTAATAATATAAAATAGGAAGTCTACAATAATTTTAAAAGCTAGTGTTGAAGAATTTACCTTGAACATTTCTATTGTACCCATGGATAAACTCGTTTTCTAAATAAATTTTGATGGCCAAATAAAAAATCACGAATAACTACTTTCTTTTAATGATTGTAAGAGAAAAGTTGTGTGTACATATTTAAATTATTGTATTTGTACGGTTCATAAAAAGTGTAACGACCCGGAAAATGATAGGTTGAACTAGAGCCTCATTGTGTGGGTTAGTGTGACCTTAAGTTGATGTCTAGGATGTTTTATAACTTATTGAGCAAGGAAGAGGCCTAGGGTACAAGCAAGGGCCTAAACTAGCAAAATAAAGTGGAGGAAGCCTACTTCTTTGAGGGACTGTTTGGCGATGGGAGTGCTTGATCGCCAAAAGTTTGGCCACTTGCCCTTGTCCCCTTGTGATCGTCTAATTTGATGTCCCATTGGCCTATGTGGGATTTGAAAAACCTGAAAGTTAAATTCTTGATGCTCACATGTCGTAAGAACTATTTGTTGACAAAATATGAATTTACAAGTTCAAGAGAACACAAAAAATTTATATAGTCAAACTATTAACTACACCATGGATTTTAAAGTCACATACAAATATATATATTCAAAAGTTGTGAAAAAGAAACATCATTTGTCCCAAAAAAAAAACCTACAATTTCTTTAAAAATCAAATTAAGAATATGTTATAAAATTATAGCTCTTTAATCTAGATAATTTTTTCAAGACACTCATGGAGCAGATTTCTTTCTTTTGGAAGATGTGCACATCTTTTTCGTTCTCTTCCTCTTTCCTTCTATGACCTCGGGGTCATTTACTCGCTCTCATTAATTGGGATCTATAAGTCCTTCCACGGATGACTGCATTGTTCCCTCTTGATATCACAGGTCCTTTTGCTAGTGCTCCTGCAGATTTATATTTAGGTCCAATTATCCTTTAGAAAATTGAAGTACCAAAATAATTAAAAACAACATTAATAAGAATTTAAAATATTATATTAAATTGAACTTAATTATTTTTACACATGCAAGAAGTGATAACCTTGACGATGTGCATGCTGAAGCGATTCTACACGATGTAAAGTCTTGATTAAATGACAGGTGACTTCTTGACTAAACTCGACAAGTATATGGATCAATGTCTATAAAAGTACACACAAAAAATATTTTTAGCATTTTACAAACTATTGAGAAGAATCCTTAATCTAAACAGTCCACTGTCAAATCTAGATCCATTTCGTTCACTTAATTATTAAACCATTATTTTGTAAGTAGAATGCACTTATATTTTTCAGGTAAGACTACGTTAATATTTAGATACAAAGTGATAATATCATTAAATGCTTCAACATACTAACCTCATTGTCAGCAACACTTGATAATCCATGAGTACGTTTTGATGAATCATCTCCATCCGAATAGTCAGATATGATTATATCATCCAATAATTATTAAAATAAAAGTTTAAAGATGATAAGTTATCATAAAATTTCAAACAATCATGATGTTTCTTATTTATAAATTTATTAATCTCTTTACTTATACGATTATAGAATATCAAATGATAATCTTCTTGTTTATGCTCTTTACAACAGTTTTATTTGATAAATAAATGAAGAACTAGTCAAAAAATCTGATAAATTTAGCAATTCCATAATTAATTGATTTTTTTATTATTTGTCCTATATTATTTCACATTATAAGATTGTTTGTTGAGAACTTGTATAAAACATTAAACTTGCCTAATTTCTAGAAAGAAAAAAGTATAAGAAGCTTTGACCACAGTAATTCGTAAAACACTACAAATTATAATATATTTTAATCAGTTTTAGATTAAATTCATCATGTCATTGTAGATGCATCTAATTGTTTATTAAAACACAATATTTGAATAATGTTCAAGATTTTAGAAATAGTAAATTAAAATGAAATAATACATAATAAAATCATAACATCGGTTCCATAACTTATAGGAATTTTATAATATAAAAAAGGAAGTCTACAATAATTTTAAAAGCTAGTGTTGAAGAATTTACCTTGAACATTGTTTGTTGAACCCATGCATAAACTCATTTTCTAAATAAATTTTGATGGAATGATACAAAATCTTGAATAACTACTTAATTTTTATGATTTTAGGAGGAAACTTGTGCCTACATATATAAATTATTGTATTTGTACAGTTCATAAAAAGTGTAACGACCCGGAAAATGATAGGTTGAACTAGAGCCTCATTGTGTGGGCTAGTGTGACCTTTACGTTATGTCTAGGCTGTTTTCTAAATTATTGAGCAAGGAAGAGGCCTAGGGTGCAGGTAAGGTCCTAAACTAGCAAAATCAAGCGGAGGAAGCCTTGTTTTTTGAGGGACTGTTTTGCGATGGGAGTGCTTGATCGCCAAAAAGTTGGCCAGCCGCCCTTGTCCCCTTGTGATTGTCTAGATTGTTGTTCCATTGGTCTATGTGGGTTTGAAAAACCTTAAAGTTAATTTCTTGATGCTCGCATGTCGCAAGAACTATTTGTTGAATGAATTGTGTGACTAGTATATGTTGCATTGGCGTGGGTCTTGTCCACCATCTGCGAAGTGGAGGATGTATTATTTGGGTCGTGAGTTTCCCATGTGGATAGACCTTACCCGATCCAAGAAGTTGTCTAAGAATATGAAAGAACTAATTATCTCTTATTTTACAAGGAAAAGACGAACAAAAGGAGGAACAATTTGATATTTGAAAAACTTACTAACCATTCCTGATAAAAGAATTTCTTCCTTTACAGAGAAAGACAAGGAAACAAACAATATGAAAAGAGAACACAAAATAAAAGTGAAAAAGAAAACTCAAAAAAGTTTTTCTGTCTGAACATAAACATTTAGTTTATGAATCAAAATTTTTTTCCCTAGCTATTTAAAAAAGATATTTGGAGAAATCATGTTAAAATAGAAAAATCAATGACTTCTGCTGCAAATACAAGATACACAACTCGTCGATTTGAATCTTTCTAAATATTTCAACAATAAGGCTAAACATAAATTGAGACACTATAAGTGTGAACGTATTTGTTGAAACTTCATTTGATGACAAAAGTAAAAATAATATAAATATATATATATATATATATATATATATATATATATATATATATATATATATATATATATATATATATATATATATATATATATATATATATATATATATATTATATGCTAAATACACCAACACACATACAAATACAAAATATGAACTTATAAGTTCAAGAGAATACAAAAATTTTATATACTCAAACTATTAACTCCTCCATGGATTTTAAAGTCACATAAAAATATATATATATTAAAAAGTTGAGAAACAGAAACAATCATTTGTCAAAAAACCAACAACAACAAAAGATTTCTTTAAAAATCAAATTAAGAGTATGTGATCTAATTATAGCTCTTTAATCTAGATAATTTTTTCAAAACACTCATGGAGCAAATTTCTTTCTTTTGGAAGATGTGCACATCTTTCTTTTTCTCTTCCTCTTCTCTTCTATGACCTCGGGGTCATTACTCGCTCTCATTAGTTGGGATCCATAAGGCCTTCTACAGATGACTGCATTGCTCCCCCTTGATATCACTGGTCCTCTTGCTAGAGCTCTTGTGGATTTATCTTTAGGTCGAATTATCCTTTAAAAAATTGAAGTATTAAAATAATTAACAACAAAAAATAATAAAAATTTAAAATATTATAGTAAATTTAACTTAATTATTTTTAAGCATGCAAGAAGTGATAACCTTGACGATGATGCAAGCTGATGCGATTCTACAGGTTTAGAAGTCTTGGTTATATGACTTGTGATTTCTTGATCAACTTCTTGACTAAACTCGACAAATCCATTGATCAATGTCTATAAAATTAAACATAAAATATTTTTAGCATTATACAAATAATAGTTAAGCATCCTTCATCTAAACACTCAAATGTTAAATCTAGATCCATTGCGTTCACTTAATTATTACACAATTATTATGTAAGTAGAATGCACTTATATTTTTCAGATAAGACTACGTTAATATTAAGATATAAAGTGATAATATAATTAAATGCTTCAACATACTAACCTCATTATCAGCAACACTTGATAATCCATGAGATTTTGATGAATCATCTCCATCCGAATTGTCAGATATGATTATAACATCTAAAAATTATTAAAATAAAAGTTGAGAAAATGTTAAGTTATTATAAAATTTCAAAAAATCATGATGTTTCTTATTTAGAAATTTATTAATCTCTTTACTCATACGATTTAAGAATATAAAATGATAATCTTTTTCTTTACGATCTTTACAACAACTTTTACGATAAATAAATGAAGATCTAGTAAAAAATATGACAAATCTAGCAGTTCCACAAATTAATTGATTGTTTTATTGTTTGTTCTATATTATTTCCATTATAAGATTGTTTGTTGAGAACTTGTATAAAACATTAAAACTTGACTAATTTTGAGAAAAAAAAAGTATAAGAAGCTTTGACTACAGTAGTTTGTGAAATACTATTAATTAGAATATATTTTAATTAGTTTTAGATCAAATTCATCATGTCATTGTACATGCATCTAATTATTTAGTACAGAAAAGGAGAAGAGGTAACATTGATCAAACCTGAATAAAAAAACAACAAAACAAATAAAGATTACTATAGCTTATGATGATATACAAGATGAACAAAAATCTTCAATACTAAAACTGCATATATGAAAATGAAAGAAAAATCTATAAGGAGGTCCTTTTATTTTATATTTTTATTTATTTTAGTTCTTGATAAATAGATTAATAGATGACGATTTAAGTGTGAAGATTTGTTCTCATCTAAAAGGGGTAGAAGACTATTATCCGTAAGATTAAAACCACAAACAAATCCGTAGTTGTTACATAGATGGAGAACTACTCTATAATATAGTTAAATACAAAAAGGATGCGTGTACCTTTGTCTACCATAGCAACGAATGACGGAATAGAAGCTAGACTGAGTCGTTTTGTCCTTAGGGTTATTGACAGTTGGCAACTTATAGGAATACGCTTCTTAGATTAAGCGATGAGAGGAGATCTAACCTCATATTTATAGGCTAAAAATATTTTGACCTAGTGGGCCTCCCCATTATGGGCTTACAGGTCTTCAATATGCCTACACTATTTCCAACAAACGCATATGACATGAAATGAATACAAGCCCATATGGAATCCACTCAAAGACACGACTCATGTCTTGTCCAACAAATTTTGACATTCAGTTCATTTTACTAAAATGCAATAATAAGTTAATGTTAAGTGCACGTTTAATAAATACTTCTAAAACTATCATCAACCATCAAGAAATCATAAACCTTAAAAGTGCAATCTCACCTAGTTTACCAAATTTTTTAAACATATATTTTTCAAGACACAATAGTTGAATAATTTTCAAGATTTTATAATTAAAAAGTTAGAATAGAATACCACATAATGAAATCATAACATCGGTTCCATAACTTATATGAATTTAATAATATAAAAAAAGGAAGTCTACAATAATTTTAAAAGCTAGTGTTGGAGAAATTACCTTGAACATTTCTATTGTACCCATGGATAAACTCATTTTCTAAATAAATTTTGATGGCCAAATAAAAAATCACGAATAACTACTTGCTTTTAATGATTGTAAGAGGAAAGTTGTGTGTACATATATAAATTATTGTATTTTTACGGTTCATAAAAAGTGTAATAACCGAAAAAATGATAGGTTGAACTAGAGCCTCATTGTGTGGGTTAGTGTGACCTTATGTTTATGCCTAGGCTGTTTTATAACTTATTGAGCAAGGAAGAGGCCTAGGGTGTAAGCAAAGGCCTAAACTAGCAAAATAAAGTGGAGGAAGCCTTCTTCTTTGAGGGACTGTTTGGTGATGGGAGTGCTTGATCGCCAAAAGTTTGGCCAGTTGCCCTTGTCCCCTTGTGATTGTTTAATTTGATGTCCCATTGGCCTATGTGGGGTTTGAAAAACCTGAAAGTTAAATTATTTGTAAGAATTATTTGTTGACAAAATATGAATTTACGAGAGAATACAAAAATTTTATATACTCAAACTATTAACTACTCCATGGATTTTAAAGTCACATACAAATATATATATTCAAAAGTTGAGAAAAAGAAACTATCATTTGTCCCAAATAAAACCTACAATTTTTTTAAAAATCAAATTAAGAATATGTTATAAAATTATAGCTCTTTAATCTAGATAATTTTTTCAAGACACTCATGGAGCAGATTTCTTTCTTTTGGAAGATGTGCACATCTTTTTCGTTCTCTTCCTCTTTTCTTCTATGACCTCGGGGTCATTTACTCGCTCTCATTCGTTGGGATCTATAAGTCCTTCCACGGATGATTGCATTGATCCCTCTTGATATCACAGGTCCTTTTGCTAGTGCTCCTGCAAATTTATATTTAGGTCGAATTATACTTTAGAAAATTGAAGTACCAAAATAATTAACAACAACATTAATAAGAATTTAAAATATTATATTAAATTGAACTTAATTATTTTTACACATGAAAGAAGTGATAACCTTGACGATGATGCATGCTGATGCGATTCTACACGATGTAAAGGCTAGATTAAATGACAGGTGACTTCTTGATCAACTTCTTGACTAAACTCGACAAGTACATGGATCAATGTCTATAAAAGTACACACAAAAAATATTTTTAGCATTTTACAAACTATAGTGAAGAATCCTTAATCTAAACACTCAACTGTCAAATCTAGATCCATTTCGTTCACTTAATTATTAAACAATTATTATGTAAGTAGAATGCATTTATATTTTTCAGGTAAGACTACGTTAATGTAATGATATACAGTGATAATATCGTTAAATGCTTCAACATACTAACCTCATTGTCAGCAACACTTGATAATCCATGAGTACGTTTCGATGAATCATCTCCATCCGAATCGTCAGATATGATTATAACATCCAAAAATTAATAAAATAAAAGTTTAAAGATGTTAAGTTATCATAAAATTTCAAACAATCATGATGTTTCTTATTTAGAAATATATTAATCTCTTTACTTATACGATTATAGAATATAAAATGATAATCTTCTTGTTTATGCTCTTTACAACAGTTTTTTATGATAAATAAATGAAGAACTAGTCAAAAAATCTGATAAATTTAGCAATTCCATAAATTAATTGATTGTTTTATTGTTTGTCCTAAATTATTTCACATTATAAGATTGTTTGTTGAGAACTTGTATAAAACATTAAACTTGACTAATTTCTAGAAAGAAAAAAGTATAAGAAGCTTTGACCACAGTAATTCGTGAAACACTACAAATTAGAATATATTTTAATCAGTTTTAGATTAAATTCATCATGTCATTGTACATGCATCTAATTGTTTATTAAAATAAAATATTTGAATAATTTCCAAGATTTTAGAAATAGTAAATTAAAATAAAATAATACATAAAGAAATCATAACATCGGTTCCATAACTTATAGGAATTTTATAATATAAAAAAGGAAGTCTACAATAATTTTAAAAGCTAGTGTTGAAGAATTTACCTTGAACATTGTTTGTTGAACCCATGGATAGACTCATTTTCTAAATAAATTATGATGGACTGATAAAAAAATCTTAAATAACTACTTAATTTAAATGATTTTAGGAGGAAAGTTGTGCATACATATATAAATTATTGAATTTGTACAGTTCATAAAAAGTGTAACGACCCGAAAAATGATAGGTTGAACTAGAGCCTCATTGTGTGGGCTAGTGTGACCTTAAGTTGATGTCTAGGCTGTTTAATAAATTATTGAGCAAGAAAGAGGCCTAGGGTGCAGGTAAGGGCCTAAAATAGCAAAATAAAGCGGAGGAAGCCTTGTTTTTTGAGGGACTGTTTGGCGATGGGAGTGCTTGATCGCCAAAAAGTTGGCCAGCCGTGCTTGTCCCCTTGTGATCGTCTAGATTGTTGTTCCATTGGCCTATGTGGGTTTGAAAAACCTTAAAGTTAAATTCTTGATGCTCACATGTTGCAAGAACTATTTGTTGTATGAATTCTGCGACTAGTATATGTTGCATTGGCTTGGGTCTTGTCCACCATCTGCGAAGTGGAGGATGTATTATTTGGGTCATGAGTTTCCCATGTGGACAGACCTTACCCGATCCAAAAAGTTGCCTAAGAAGATGAAAGAACTAATTATCTCTTATTTTAAAAGCAAGAGAGGAACAAAAGGAGAAACAATTTAATATCTGAAAAACATACTAACCCTTCCAGATAAAAGAATTTATTCCTTTACAGAGAAAGACAACGTAAAAAACAATATGAAAAGAGAACACAAACTAAAAGTGAAAAAGAAAACTCAAAAAAGTTTTTCTGTCTGAACATAAACATTTAGTTTATGAATCAAATTTTTTTCCCTAGCTATTTAAAAAAGATATTTGGAGAAATCGTGTTAAAAATAGAAAAAATCAATGACTTCTACTGCAAATACAAGATAAACAACTCGTCGATTTGAATCTTTCTAAATATTTCAACAATAAGGCTAAACATAAATTGAGACACTATAAGTGTGAACGTATTTGTTGAAACATCATTTGATGATAAAAATAAAAGCAATATATATATATATATGTGTGTATATATTATATGCTAAATACACCAACACACATACAAAAACAAAATATGAACTTATAAGTTCAAGAGAATACAAAAGTTTTATATACTCAAACTATTAACTCCTCCATGGATTTTAAAGTCACATAAAAATAAATATATATTCAAAAGTTGAGAAACAGAAACAATGATTTGTCAAAAAAACAACAACAACAAAAGATTTCTTTAAAAATCAAATTAAGAGTATGTGATCTAATTATAGCTCTTTAATCTAGATAATTTTTTAAAAAACACTCATGGAGCAGATTTCTTTCTTTTGGAAGATGTGCACATCTTTCTTTTTCTCTTCCTCTTCTCTTCTATGACCTCGGGGTCATTACTCGCTCTCATTAGTTGGGATCCATAAGGCCTTCTACAGATGACTGCATTGCTCCCCCTTGATATCACAGGTCCTCTTGCTAGAGCTCTTGTGGATTTATATTTAGGTCGAATTATCCTTTAAAAAATTGAAGTATTAAAATAATTAACAACAACGAATAATAAAAAATTAAAATATTATAGTAAATTTAACTTCATTATTTTTAAACATGCAAGAAGTGATAACCTTGACGATGATGCAAGCTGATGCGATTCAACAGGTTTCGAAGTCTTGGTTATATAACTTGTGGTTTCTTGATCAACTTCATGACTAAACTCGACAAATCCATTGATCAATGTCTATAAAATTAAACATAAAATATTTTTAGCATTATACAAATAATAGTTTAGAAATTTCATCTAAACACTCAAATGTCAAATCTAGATCCATTTCATTCACTTAATTATTACACAATTATTATGTAAGTAGAATGCACTTATATTTTTCAGATAAGACTACGTTAATATAAAGATATCAAGTGATAATATAATTAAATGCTTCAACATACTAACCTCATTATAAGCAACACTTGATAATCCATGAGTTTTTGATGAATCATCTCCATCCGAATTGTCAGATATGATTATAACATCTAAAAATTATTAAAATAAAAGTTGAGAAAATGTTAAGTTATTATAAAATTTCAAACAATAATGATGTTTCTTATTTAGAAATTTATTAATCTCTTTACTTACACGATTTTAGAATATAAAATGATAATCTTTTTGTTTATGATCTTTACAACAACTTTTACGATAAATAAATGAAGATCTAGTAAAAAATATAACAAATTTACCAATTCCACAAACTAATTGATTGTTTTATTGTTTGTCCTATATTATTTCACATTATAAGATTGTTTGTTGAAAACTTGTATAAAACATTAAAATTTGACTAATTTCAAGAAAGAAAAAAGTATAAGAAGCTTTGACTACAGTAGTTTGTGAAATACTATTAATTAGAATATATTTTAATTAGTTTTAGATCAAATTCATCACGTCACAAAAAAGGAGAAGAGGTAACATTGATCAAACCTGAATAAAAAAAACAACAAAACAAATAAAGTTTACTATAGCTTATGATGATATACAAGATGAACAAAAATCTTCAATACTAAAACTGCATATATGAAAATGAAAGAAAAATCTATAAGGAGGTCCTTTTATTTTATATTTTTATTTATTTTAGTTCTTGATAAATAGATGACTGTCATTGAGGATGTCTTATGTTAATAATATTATTATGAAAAATCACGCATAAATAATGTTGTATTACTTTTTATATGGAGTATATTGATTTCATTTAATCCCCTTAATATTTTGTGTTTGAAAATTAGTAATCATTATAGTTTATATAAATATTAAATGTAAATAAGTTTTTACTCGTAATAAACCTCTTCATCATAAATAATCAATAGAAAAAATGAATTGAAAAGTCAATTTGTGCAACATATTTTTTTTTTAGTTCACAATATATTTTGGAAAATGTTTATTTTTTTTCACATTACTCTTAAAAGCTAATCAAATTATTTAAAAAAATCTTATATTGATGATTATTTTAAATATAAAAAGCATAACTTTGAATTTTACATATCTATAAGTGATAAGATATTTAAATTTTTGTAAAACCATCTTATTTTCTAATTCTAAAAAAACATTATTTTTCTTATGTAAAAATATTAAGATCGTTAAATTAAATTTTTTTTATATAAAATAACTTTTGAATTTAAGACCCAACGGTTTCTTATCATTCATAGGGTGAACAGGATATCATTTTTAAAATCCAAAGAGTTAAATTACATCATTTGATTAAAATTTACTCATCTATATGTATTTACTTTTGGTTGACGATTTAAGGTGTGAAGATTTGTTCTCATCTAAAAGGGGTAGAAGACTATTATCCGTAAGATTAAAACGACAAACAAATCCGTAGTTGTTACATAGATCAAGAACTACTAGATAATATAGTTAAATACAAAAAGGATGCGTGTACCTTTGTCTGCCATAGCAACGAATGATGGAATAGAAGCTAGGATGAGTCGTCTTCTCCTTAGGGTTATTGATCAATGTCTATAAAAGTAAACATAAAATATTTTTAGCATTATACAAATAATAGTTAAGAATCCTTCATCTAAACACTCAAATGTCAAATCTAGATCCATTTCGTTCACTTAATTATTACACAATTATTATGTATGTAGAATGCACTTATATTTTTCAGATAAGACTACGTTAATATTAAGATATCAAGTGATAATATATTTAAATTCTTCAACATACTAACCTCATTATCAGCAACACTTGAAAATCCATGAGTTTTTGATGAATCATCTCCATCAGAATTGTCAGATATGATTATAACATCTAAAAATTATTAAAATAAAAGTTGAGAAAATGTTAAGTTATTATAAAATTTCAAACAATAATGATGTTTCTTATTTAGAAATTTATTAATCTCTTTACTTATAGGATTTTATAATATAAAATGATAATCTTTTTGTTTATGATCTTTACAACAACTTTTACGATAAATAAATGAAGATCTAGTAAAAAATATGACAAATTTAGCAATTCCACAAATTAATTGATTGTTTTATTGTTTGTCCTATATTATTTCACATTATAAGATTGTTTGTTGAGAACTTGTATAAAACATTAAAATTTGACTAATTTCGAGAAAGAAAAAAGTATAAGAAGCTTTGACTACAGTAGTTTGTGAAATACTATTAATTAGAATATATTTTAATTAGTTTTAGATCAAATTCATCATGTCACAAAAAAGGAGAAGAGGTAACATTGATCAAACCTGAATAAAAAAAACAACAAAACAAATAAAGTTTACTATAGCTTATGATGATATACAAGATGAACAAAAATCTTCAATAATAAAACTACATATATGAAAATGAAAGAAAAATCTATAAGGAGGTCCTTTATTATATATTTTTATTTATTTTAGTTCTTGATTAATAGATGACTGTCATTGAGGATGTCTTATGTTAAAAATATTATTGTGAAAAATCACGCATAAATAATGTTGTATTACTTTTTATATGGAGTATATTGATTTCATTTAATCCCCTTAATATTTTGGGTTTGAAAATTAGTAATCATTATAGTTTATATAATATTAAATGTAAATAAGTTTTTACTCGTAATAAACTTCTTCATCATAAATAATCAATAGAAAAAATAAATTGAAAAGTCAATTTGTGCAACATATTTATTTTTAGTTCTTAATATATTTTGGAAAATGTTTATTTTTTTCACATTACTCTTAGAAACTAATGAAATTATTTTAAAAAAATCTTATATTGATGATTATTTTAAATATAAAAAGCATAATTTTGAATTTTACATATCTATAAGTGATATGATATTTAAATTTTTGTAAAACCATCTAATTTTCTAATTCTAAAAAAACATTATTTTTCTTATCTAAAAATATTAAGATCGTTAAATTAAATTTTCTTTTTCTATACAATAACTTTTGAATTTAAGACCCAACGGTTTCGTATCATTCATAGGGTGAAGAGGATATCTTTTGAAAATCCAAAGAGTTAAATTACATGATTTGATTAAAATTTACTCATCTATATGTATTAACTTTTGGTTGACGATTTAAGGCGTGAAGATTTGTTCTCATCTAAAAGGGGTAGAAGAATATTATCCGTAAGATTAATACGACAAACAAATCCGTAGTTGTTACATAGATCGAGAACTAATATATAATATAGTTAAATACAAAAAGGATGCGTGTACCTTTGTCTGCCATTGCAACGAATGACGGAATAGAAGCTAGGATGAGTCGTCTTCTCCTTAGGGTTATTGACGGTTGGCAACTTATAGGAATACGCCTCTTAGTTTAAGCGATGAGAGGAGATCTAAACTCATATTTATAGGCTAAAAGTCTATTACGTTACGGGCTTACAGGTCTTCAATATGCCTACACTATTTCCAACCAACGCATATGACATGAAATGAACACAAGCCGATATGGAATCCACTCAAAGACACGACACATGTCTTTTCCAACAAATTTTAACATTCAGTTCATTTTTCTAAAATGCAATAATAAGTTAATGTTAAGTGCACGTTTAATAAATACTTCTAACATTATCATCAACCATCAAGAAATCATAAACCTTAAAAGTGCAACCTCACCTAGTTTTGCAAATTTTTTAAACATATATTTTTCAAGACACAATAGTTGAATAATTTTCAAGATTTTATAATTAAAAAGTTAGAATAGAATACCACATAATGAAATCATAACATCGGTTCCATAACTTATAAGAATTTTATAATATAAAAAAGAAAGTCTACAATAATTTTAAAAGCTAGTGTTGAAGACTTTACCTTGAACATTGTTTGTTGAACCCATGGATAAACTCATTTTCTAAATAAATATTGATGTCCAAATAAAAAATCACGAACAACTACTTGCTTTTAATGATTGTTAGATGAAAGTTGTGTGTACATATATAGATTATTGTATTTGTACGGTTCATAAAAAGTGTAACGACTCGGAAAATGATAGGTTCAACTAGAGCCACATTGTGTGGGTTAGTGTGACCTTAAGTTGATGTCTAGGATGTTTTATAACTTATTGAGCAAGGAAGAGGCCTAGGGTACAAGTAAGGGCCTAAACTAGCAAAATAAAGTGGAGGAAGTCTTCTTCTTTGAGGGACAGTTTAGGGATGGGAGTGCTTGATTGCCAAAAGTTTGGCCAGTTGCCCTTGTCCCCTTGTGATCGTCTAATTTGAAGTCCCATTGGCCTATGTGGTGTTTGAAAAACCTGAAAGTTAAATTCTTGATGCTCACATGTCGTATGAATTATTTGTTGACAAAATATGAATTTACGAGTTTAAGAGAATACAAAAATTTATATACACAAACTATTAACTACTTCATGGATTTTAAAGTCACATAAAAATATATATATTCAAAAGTTGAGAAACAGAAACAATCATTTGTCTCAAAAAAAAAAAACCTACAATTTCTTTAAAAATCAAATTAAGAGTATGTTATAAAATTATAGAACTTTAATCTAGATAATTTTTTCAAGACACTCATGGAGCAGATTTCTTTCTTTTGGAAGATGTGGGCATCTTTTTCGTTCTCTTCCATTTTTCTTCTATGACCTCGGGGTCATTTACTCGCTCTCATTCGTTGGGATCTATAAGTCCTTCCACGGAGGACTGCATTGATCCCTCTTGATATCACATGTCCTTTTGCTAGTGCTCCTGCAGATTTATATTTAGGTCGAATTATCCTTTAGAAAATTGAAGTAACAAAATAATTAACAACAATATTAATAAGAATTTAAAATATTATATTAAATTGAACTTAATTATTTTTACACATGCAAGAAGTGATAACCTTGACCATGATGCATGCTGATGCGATTCTACACGATGTAAAGTCTAGATTAAATGACAGGTGACTTCTTGATCAACTTCTTGACTAAACTCGACAAGTACATGGATCAATGTCTATAAAAGTACGCACAATAAATATTTTTAGCATTTTACAAACTATAGTGAAGAATCGTTAATCTAAACACTCAACTGTCAAATCTAGATCCATTTCATTCACTTAATTATTAGACAATTATTATGTAAGTAGAATGCACTTATATTTTTCAGGTAAGACTACGTTAATATTAAGATATACAGTGATAATATCATTAAATGCTTCAACATACTAACCTCATTGTCAGCAACACTTGACAATCCATGAGTACGTTTTGATGAATCATCTCCATCCGAATCGTCTGAGATGATTATAACATCCCAAAATTATTAAAATAAAAGTTTAAAGATGTTAAGTTATCATAAAATTTCAAACAATCATGTTGTTTCTTATTTAGAAATTTATTAATCTCTTTACTTTTACGATTATAGAATATAAAATGATAATCTTTTTGTTTATGCTCTTTACAACAGTTTTTAATGATAAATAAATGAAGAACTAGTCAAAAATCTAATAAATTTAGCAGTTCCATAAATTAATTTATTGTTTTATTGTTTGTCCTATATTATTTCACATTATAAGATTAGTTGTTGAGAACTTGTATAAAACATTAAACTTGACTAATTTCTAGAAAGAAAAAAGTATAAGAAGCTTAAACCACAGTAATTCGTGAAATACTACAAATTAGAATATATTTTAATCAGTTTTACATTAAATTCATCATGTCATTGTACATGCATCTAATTGTTTATTAACACACAATATTTGAATAATTTTCAAGATATTAGAAATAGTAAATTAAAATAAAATAATACATAATGAAATCATAACATCGGTTCCATAACTTATAAGAATTTTATATTATAAAAAGGAAGTCTACAATAATTTAAAAGCTTGTGTTGAAGACTTTACCTTGAACATTGTTTGTTGGACCCATGGATAAACTCATTTTCTAAATATATTTTGATGGCCAATATAAAAAATAATGAATAACTACTTGCTTTTAATGATTGTAAGAGGAAAGTTGTGTGTACATATATAAATTATTGTATTTGTACGGTTCATAAAAAGTGTAACGACCCGGAAATTGATAGGTTGAACTAGAGCCTCATTGTGTGGGTTAGTGTGGCCTTAAGTTTATGTCAAGGATGTTTTATAACTTATTGAGCAAGGAACAGGCCTAGGGTACAAGCAAGGGCCTAAACTAGCAAAATAAAGTGGAGGAAGTCTTCTTCTTTGAGGGACTGTTTAGGGATGGGAGTGCTTGATTGCCAAAAGTTTGGCCAGTTGCCCTTGTCCCCTTTTGATCGTCTAATTTGATGTCCCATTGGCCTATGTGGGGCTTGAAAAACTTGAAAGTTAAATTCTTGATGCTCACATGTCGTAAGAACTATTTGTTGACAAAATATGAATTTACGAGTTCAAGAGAATACAAAAATTTATATACACAAAATATTAACTACTCCATGGATTTTAAAGTCACATAAAAATATATATATTCAAAAGTTGAGAAACAGAAACAATGATTTGTCCCAAAAAAACCCTACAATTTCTTTAAAAATCAAATTAAGAGTATGTTATAAAATTATAGCTCTTTAATCTAGATAATTTTTTCAAGACACTCATGGAGCAGATTTCTTTCTTTTGGAAGATATGCACATCTTTTCGTTCTCTTCCTCTTTTATTCTATGACCTCACGGTCATTTACTCGCTCTCATTCGTTGGGATCTATAGGTCCTACCACGGATGACTGCATTGATCCATCTTGATATCACAGGTCCTTTTGCTAGTGATCCTGCAGAATTATATTTAGGTCGAATTGTCCTGTAAAAAATTGAAGTACCAAAATAATTAACAACAATATTAATAAGAATTTAAAATATTATATTAGATTGAACTTAATTATTTTTACACATGCAAGAAGTGATAACCTAGACGATGATGCATGCTGATGCGATTCTACACGATGTAAAGTCCAAATTAAATGACAGGTGACTTCTTGATCAACTTCTTGACTAAACTCGACAAGTACATGGATCAATGTCTATAAAAGTACGCACAAAAAAATATTTTTAGCATTTTACAAACTATAGTGAAGAATCATTAATCTAAACACTCAACTGTCAAATCTAGATCCATTTCGTTCACTTAATTATAAACAATTATTATGTAAGTAGAATGCACTTATATTTTTCAGGTAAGACTACGTTAATATTAAGATATACAGTGATAATATCATTAAATGCTTCAACATACTAACCTCATTGTCAGCAACACTTGATAATCCATGAGTACGTTTTGATGAATCATCTCCATCCGAATCGTCTGAGATGATTATAACATCCAAAAATTATTAAAATAAAAGTTTAAAGATGTTAAGTTATCATAAAATTTCAAACAATCATGTTGTTTCTTATTTAGAAATTTATTAATCTCTTTACTTTTACGATTATAGAATATAAAATGATAATATTTTTGTTTATGCTCTTTACAACAGTTTTTTATGATAAATAAATGAAGAACTAGTAAAAAATCTGATAAATTTAGCAGTTCCATAAATTAATTTATTGTTTTATTGTTTGTCCTATATTATTTCACATTATAAGATTAGTTGTTGAGAACTTGTATAAAACATTAAACTTGACTAATTTCTAGAAAGAAAAAAGTATAAGAAGCTTAAACCACAGTAATTCGTGAAATACTACAAATAAGAATATATTTTAATCAGTTTTACATTAAATTCATCATGTCATTGTACATGCATCTAATTGTTTATTAACACACAATATTTGAATAATTTTCAAGATTTTAGAAATAGTAAATTAAAAAAAAATAATACATTATGAAATCATAACATCGGTTCCATAACTTATAAGAATTTTATATTATAAAAAAGGAAGTCTACAATAATTTAAAAGCTTGTGTTGAAGACTTTACCTTGAACATTGTTTGTTGAACCCATGGATAAACTCATTTTCTAAATATATTTTGATGGCCAATATAAAAAATAACGAATAACTACTTGCTTTTAATGATTGTAAGAGGAAAGTTGTGTGTACATATATAAATTATTGTATTTGTACGGTTCATAAAAAGTGTAACGACCCGGAAAATGATAGGTTGAACTAGAGCCTCATTGTGTGGGTTAGTGTGACCTTAAGTTTATGTCAAGGATGTTTTATAACTTATTGAGCAAGGACGAGGCATAGGGTACAAGCAAGGGCCTAAACTAGCAAAATAAAGTGGAGGAAGCCTTCTTCTTTGAGGAACTGTTTGGCGATGGGAGTGCTTGATCGCCAAAAGTTTGGCCAGTTGCCCTTGTTCCCTTGTGATCGTCTGATTTGATGTTCCATTGGCCTATGTGGGGTTTGAAAAACCTGAAAGTGAAATTCTTGATGCTCACATAAAATTATATATATTTAAAAGTTGAGAAACAGAAACAATCATTTGTCCCAAAAAAAAACCTCTAATTTCTTTAAAAATCAAGTTAAGAGTATGTTATAAAATTATAGCTCTTTAATCTAGATGATTTTTTCAAGACACTCATGGAGCAGATTTATTTCTTTTGGAATATGTGCACATCTTTTTTGTTCTCTTCCTCTTTTCTTCTATGACATCAAGGTCATTTACTCGCTCTTATTCGTTGGGATCTATAAGGCATTTCACGGATGACTGCATTGATCCCTCTTGATATCACAGGTTCTTTTGTTAGTGCTCCTGCAGATTTATATTTAGGTCGAATTATCCTTTAGAAAATTGAAGTACCAAAATAATTAACAACAATATTTATATGAATTTAAAATATTATATTAAATTGAACTTAATTATTTTTACACATGCAAGAATTGATAACCTTGACGATGATGCATGTTGATGCGATTCTACAGGTTGCAAAGTCTTGGTTAAATGACTTGTGACTTCTTGATCAACTTCTTGACTAAGCTCGACAAATCCATGGAATAACGTCTATAAAAGTACAGATAAAATATTTTTAACATTTTACAAACTATAGTGAAGAATCCTTAATCTAAACACTCCAATGTCAAATGTAGATCCATTTCATTCACTTAATTATTAAACAATTATATAAGTAGAGTGCACTTATATTTTTCAGAAAATACTATGTTAATATTAAGATATCAAGTTATATATCATTAAATGATTGACCATACTAACCTCACTGTCAACAACATTTCATAATCCATGAGTTTTAGATGAATCATCTCCATGCGAATCGTCAGATATAATTATAACATCTAAATATTATTTAAATAAAAGTTGAAAAAAGTTATCATAAAATTTCAAAAAATCATGATGTTTCTTATTTAGAAATTTATTAATCTCTTTACTTATACAATTGTAGAATATAAAATGACAATCATTTTGTTTATGCTCTTTACAACAGTTTTTATAATAAATAAATGAAGATCTAGTCAAAAATCTAAAAAATTTAGCAATTCCACAAATTAATTTAATGTTTTACTGTTTGTCCTATATTATTTGACATATAAGATTGTTTGTCGAGAACTTGTACAAAACATTAAAACTTAACTAATTTCGAAAAAGAAAAAAGTATAAGAAGCTTTGACCACAGTAATTCGTGAAATACTATAAATTACAATATATTTTAATCAGTTTTAGATCTAATTCATCATGTCATTGTACATGCATCTAACTGTTTAGTACAAATAAGGAGATGAGGTAACCTTGATAAAACATGAATAAAGAAAACAACAAAATAATAACTGTACCATACAGTTTACTACAGCTTATGATGAATTACAAGGTGAAACAAATCTTCAACAAAAAAAGTGCATATATGAAAATGAAAGAAAAATATATTAGGAGGTCCTGTTATTTTATAAGTTTATTTATTTTAGTTCTTGATAAATATATGACTATCATGGAGGATGTCTTATGTTAAAAATATTATTGAGGAATATGACGCATAAATATTGTTGTATTGCTTTTTATATGGAGTATATTGATTTCATTAAATCCCCCTGAATATTTTGGGTTTGAAAATTAGTAATCATTATAGTTTATTATAAATTTTAAGTGTGAATATGTTTTTAGTCATAATAAACCACTTGATCATAAATAATCAATAGAAAAAATGAATTGAAAAGTCAATTTGTGCAACATATTTATTTTTAGTTCACATTATATTTTGGGAAAAGTTTATTTTTTTTCACATTATTCTTAGAAACTAATTAATTGATTTTTTAAAATCTTATGTTGATCATTATTTTAAATATAAAAAAGCATAACTTTGAATTTTACATATCTATAAGTGATATATATTTAAATTTATGTAAAACCATATGATTTTCTAATTCAAAAAATATTATTCTTCTTATCTCAAAATATTTAGATCATTAAATTCAATTTTATTTTTCTATACAATAACTTTTGAATTTAAGATCCAAGGGTTTCTTGTCATTCAAAGCGTGAAGAGGGTATCATTTTTAAAATCCAAAGAGTTGAATTACATGATCTGATTAAAATTTACTTATCTTTATATATTAACTGTTGGTTGACGATTTAAGGTATGAAGATTCGTTCTCATCTAAAAGGGGTCGAAGACTATTATCTGTAAGATTAAAACGACAAACAAAACTAGTAGTTGTTACATAGATCGAGAACACCTATATAATATAGTTAAATACCAAAAGGATGTGTGTGCCTTTGTCTTCCATAGCAACGAATGACAGAATACAAGCTAGGCTGAGTCTTATTCTCCTTAGGGTTATTGATGGTTGACAACTTATGGGAATACGCCTCTTAGCTTAAGCCAGGAAAGGAGACCTAACCTCATATTTATAGGATTAAAATCTTTTAACCTAGTGGGACTCTCCAATACAGGCTCACAGGTCTTCAACATGCCTACACTATTTCCAACCAACGCATATGACATGAAATGGATACAAGCCCATATGAAATCCACCCAAAGACACGACTTATGTCTTGTCAAATTAATTTTAACATTCAGTTGGTTATACTAAAATGCAATAATAAGTTAATGTTAAGTGCACGTTTAATAAATACTTCCAACATTATCATCAACCATCAAGAAATCTTAAACCTTAAAAGTGCAACCTCACCAAATTGACCAAATTTATTTAGACATATATTTCTTAAAATACAGTAGTTGAATAATTTTCAAGATTTATAATTAATAAATTAGAATGTAATACCACATAATGAAATCATGACATCGGTTCCATAACTTATAAGAATTTTATAATATCAAAAAGGAAGTCTACAATAATTTTCAATGCTAGTGTTGAAGAATTTACCTTGTACATTGTTTGTTGTACCATGGATAAACTTATTTACTGAATAAATTTTGATGGCCTGATAAAAAATCACGAATAACTACTTAATTTTAATGATTTTAAGAGGAAAGCTGAGCGTACATATATAAATTATTGTGTTTGTACTATTCATAAAAAGTGTAACGACCCATAAAATGATAGGTTGAACTAGAGCCTCTTTCTTTGGGTTAGTGTGACCTTAAGTTAATGTCTAGGCAGTTTTATAAATTATTGATCATGGAAGAGGCCTAGTTTCACGATGGGAATCTAGACCCCAGACGAGACCGGCGTCGTTGACCTCTCAGAGGTCGCAAACAAGCCTACTGACATCATTCTTACTTTACATGGGTAAATTTTAGCGGAAAATTTGAAACATTTTGTTTCTTAACATAATTATAAAAAAAATTCTCATTAATACGTAATTGTTCACCATCAACCATCTAACATTAAGAGATAAGCAACTGAAAGAAATAGTTCAATTCTAATTAAGTGAATAATTGCCAAAATGGCACCAATACATAGTCTGAATAAAAACAAGAAAAAATGCTAGTGGAACATGATCTACTAGCTCAATTATAAAACTAAGCTAGAATATAAAACAGTATCATCTTCGAAAGCATGAGGACCTACCAAAATCGGATGAATGCTGGACGTCTGGATAACTGAAGCGACGAACCTGTAGCTCTATCATCCACTTGCGCCAGCACCTAAAATAGTAGAGATTGTATAGGGTTAGCACACACTTGTACTAAGTATGGGTATATGCAAGAACACACCATGGACATGCATGAGAAAGAATAGCTCTTTCCTAACAACAAGATTTTGGAAGTCAAGTCAGTGGACTTGCCAAATTGAGATTTGTAAAGTTTCCAAATTTGGATTAGGAAAGTCAATGAGCTTTCTAAATTTGGATTAGGAAAGTCAGTGAGCTTTCCAGATTTGGAATTGGAAAGTTATGCCATGAGAATAACATACATCATACTTTTCACATTTGCACACAACACATAACATTTACACATAGCACATGTCATATAGCTTACAACACACTTTACATGTAACACATAACTTCTTTAATATCATTCATTCATATGCCACGAGACCTCAAAATCATGGACTTAACATTAAGAAATTCCAGAAATGAGGGCTCAACAGATGGGACCTCAACTAGGGAGTCTTCATTAGCAAACACAGAGTCTGCTTCATTCATTCATACATACTCCATTTCATTTCATTCATAGGCCAGTGTAAACACAAGGTATACCTAGGATGTAGTTTAAGATTTTCATTAGGTTCCTTGTGCAATGATCAAGAATGACCTAATTTCATCACTTGAATCTAACTCACCTTTTGATTATCCTATCCTAACACCTTTGGTGTAATTCATTTCATTATGTGCATCATTTGAGGCTGGCCTCATTCACTCATTGGGAACTTTGACTTTAATCGATATAGATCATATGAGCATCATAAAATCCAGTGTCTCCCCCACATAGAAATGAGGTGGAATCACTAGCCAAAGTGATCCATAACATGCTAGCGTACATGGGAATTTAACCCCGCCAGATCCCTATATTGGCTGTATAGGTTCGAAGACTAGGAGATATAAGGAGACCCATACTCGGTAAGACGTATAGTCTCATCTCTTGAGAGTTACATGAACCTCCGCCCTTCCCGAAAGAAGGCATCACCGCTCATAACTAGTCTATCGGTGTTCAGTATAAAGTTCCATTACATTCATCTTATACGTCGTGGAAGCTGGCTTCTAGTATGAGCACATCATAGCTCATTAGATAATTTTTGGTCTCATCATTAGTATTGAGTGTGTTAATCTCAATAGTCTTATTAGAGTGTTCATAGAGACTGGTCTCTTCATTATCTTACACTCTCATAGGTGAGTTCATATTGGTAACATTTAGTTAGGATCATTTGAGATTGCTCTCATCATTTACATTAGCCTCATATCTTGTTGTCACCACATTCATTATCATTAGCACCTTTGTTTTTCATAGTTACTCACCTCTTATTACGTGAATGTTCTTTTAATCATATGCCAATGAACTTAGCCTACTAGTGTTTTTCACACCCGTGCTTAACCCTTCAAGGGTCTCATCATTTCATCATTTCATTGTTCATCTCATCATAAGCCAATGCACTTGGCCATTTAGTGTATCTTATGCTCATACTTAACCCATCTAGGGTTCATCATTTCATTACATACATCTTAGGTTCACTTACTTTGGAATTATGTTAGACTTATGTGTCTATACACACAAGCCATGGGGATTCATTCATAGTTCATTAAGTGACTCATTCATTCCTAAGATTATGTAGTATAAGACTTATATATCTTGTATATATGACAAGATCTTGATTTGATCTAAGTAGGTTACATTATTCTTTGATATTTTTTTCATGTATGACTTATGTATCAATACGAAATTTTGGGCAATGGAACCCAAGTTCGAATCTCTTGGATAACACTTAACATTTTCATTGATTTTCTTTTTTATTCTCCATGATATTGGGACTCTAGATTAAGCCCCAACATTAATAATATCTCTTTAATTCTCTTGGTTTCATCTTAAATTGGCCGAAGGGTTGTGGGTTCGAACCCTCACAACCCCTTTTTATTTTTCATTAACTTCACATTGCACATTTTCGCCCAAACCAAGAGATTGTGGTATCAAACCCCCACAACCTCTTTTATTTTTGTTATTTATTTCGCTGGAATAGTGAGGTTGTGAGGTGGTAGGTTCGAACCCCCACATTCCCATATTTTTTTACTTTCTCGCTAATCCAATAACCAGGTTTGATCCCCCCAGCTCCATTTTATTTTCCTTTCTCGCGAATCAAGTAGACAGGTCCGATTCCCCCCAGCCACATTTTCTTTTCCTTTCTTGCGAATATAGTAACCAGGTTCGATTCCCCCTAGCCCCGTTTTCTTTTCCTTTCTCGCGAATCCAGTAGCCAGGTTCGATTCCCTCCAGCCCCATGTTCTTTTCCTTTCTCGAACTAGTAGCTAATGAGTGAGGTCACATGTTTGAATCCTGGTGGCCTCAGCTTTTTTTAAATGTATTCAATTTCCAGATTTCAACCCCCTTTTTGAACAAAATTTAAAGTATACTATGCTGGAAATTTATTCAAAATTTTTATCTTCCATTCACTAACAATTTAATGTTAGTTTCTTAGGGCATTTCACCAAGCATTTAGTATGTAGTTAGGTGTAGTTTAGGGGTTACATTAGTCAAGCGTTTTCAGTCAAAATTTGTAATTTCACACACCATATGAACATCACATTGTGCACAATTTTGGCACATAAAATACAAAAATTAACATGCCTTTGCACACCTCCAAACAGTGACCAACTTCACTTCCACACATACACACAGACATCACTTTTTCACATGATTTCGAACATCATAATCTTTATTCACAAATTTCGAACGTGCATACGTAAACATAAACATCACGAAAACACAACTCATCCCTATTTTGTATAAGCAACATACCCAACCTAAAGTTCAATGGGAGCTAGTGACAAGGACATGCAAGAGGGGAACAATCCTAGTTTTTGGAGTGAATATCTTGAATCTTAAGGGGTCTTTTTGGAAAGAAACTAAGAGGAAAGAAACTCATACCTTTATTGATGTTCAAACGATGAATTTTCTGCCCAAAAAGCTCTCCAAAATCAGTCCAACTTACCTCAACGTCCACAACACTCAACGAACAACTTCTCTTTGCCTTAACGTTTTTGGTTGCTTTGTTCTTCTTAAAATTTCATGTGAGTTCTTCAAGTGTGAAGAACTCTTGATATTACTGCTGTTCTTTATTGTTTTTGGCAGAACCAATGTGAGGGAGAGAATGATGAACGTGAGAGAGAGATCGTTAGAGAGAGTAGTATGAGTTTTAGTTTGGGAATTAGTCAAACTAGGACTCCTCATTAATTTAAATAAAAACGTGATTTAATTAGCTTAATGAAAGAACGATTATGCCCTTAAAATTTCAGATTTTAAATAATAAATAAATCACCTTAAGTATTTATCCTATTCATTTTTTTTTGGGTTGTTACATTATCTCCCCCCTTTAGGAACATTCGTCCCCAAATGTAACTACCACTACACATCGCAATGCCAATCAGATCATAGCATAACCACTATGCACAGTCAAGCAATAGCAATAAAATACGGAGAGATATGGAACATAGACTTAAGAGTGGGAAATCTAACCCCAATAGTTGAAAAGATAAGGGTAGCGGGATCTCGTGTCGGCCTCAGCCTCCCACGTAGCACTCTCAACAAGATGATTTCTCCACAATACCTTCACTGTGGCAATATCCTTGTTCCTCAGCCGCTTGACCTGTCTGTCTAAGATCTCAACAGGTACCTCCTCATAAGACAAGTCTTCATCAACCTCCAAACCTTCCACGGGTAGAATGGATGTTGGATCACCTAGGCACTTCTTTAACATAGAGACATGAAAGACGGGATGGACAGAAGCTATCTCCGCAGGCAATGCTAACTCATATGCCACCTCACCAACACGCTGTAGGATATCATATGGCCTAACATACCTCGGACTCAACTTCCCTTTTCTACCAAATCTCATCACTTCTTTCATAGGTGATATCTTCAAGTAAACCTGGTCACCAACCTCAAAATCTAAAGGCCACTTTCTATTGTCTGCATATGACTTCTGCAGGCTATAAGCAGTATCGAACCTGTCCATAATCACTCTATCCTTCTCTAAGGCCTCATGAATGATATCAGGACCCTAAAGGTATGACTCTCCAACCTCGGACCACCCAACTTGAGATCTACACCTCCTACCATACAGTGCCTAAAACGGTGCCATCCCAATGATGGAGTGATAGTTATTATTATACGAGAACTCTATCAAACATTGATGGTCATTCTAGCTACCTCTGAAGTCAATCACACATGCTCTCAACATGTCCTCCAATGTCTGAATGGTCTGCCTGCCCATCAGTCTGAGAATGAAAGGCAGTACTAAGCTTCACCTGCGTGCCCAACCTTTTCTGGAAAGATCTCCAGAAATGTGAAGTAAACTAAGGAATCTCATGCCACCCCACAATCTCATCAATATAAAGTCTCGTATAATCCTCGGCTCTGTAGGTAGACTTCACAGGGATAAAGTGAGCAGACTTAGTCATTCTGTCCACAATAACCCATATGGAGTCATGCTTTCTCCTAGTCCTCGGAAGACCAACCACGAAGTCCATATTAATGGCCTCCCACTTCCAAGTCGGCACCTCAATAATCTGAGTCAAACCACCAGGCTTAAGATGCTCTGCCTTAACCTGCTGACAATTAGGACACTTAGCCACATATTCTGCAATATCCTTCTTCATGCCATCCCACCAATAGACCTCCTTAAGATCATGATACATTTTTGTGGAACCTCAATGTATGGAATATCTGGAACCATGGGCCTCTACAACAATCCTGGTCCGTAAATCATCCACACCTGGTACACACATCCTGTCCTGGTATCTAAGTATACCATCACCTCCCAAAGCGAAAGACTCATTCTTTTTTAACAACATTGAGTCCTTGAGCTCCATAAACACAGGATCAAGATGCTGACCCTTCTTGACTTCAACTACAAAGGATGATTCAGAATTAGGATGAACTGAAACACCCCCACCCTATCTGGCCAGTCTGTGTACCTCTTTTGCCAACTCCTTCTTCTCGTCCTCAATTTGTGTTGTACTTCCCATGCTCATCCTGCTCAAGGCATTAGCCACAACATTAGCCTTACCTGGATGGTAGTGGACATTCATGTAATAATCCTTCAATAGCTCTAACCATCTCCGCTGACGTAGATTCAACTCTTTCTGTGTGAACACGTACTGGAGACTCGTATCTGTGAACACATCCACATGCAGTCCATACAGATAATGCCTCCACAGCTTCAGTGCAAACACCGCAGCTCCAGCCTGCATAAGAACACAACCCAAACCAACCTTAGATGCATCACAATAGATAGTGTAATTCTCACCACTCTTAGGAACCGTAAGCACCGGGTCTGACCTGAGTCTGTCCATGAGCTCCTGGAAACTCTTCTCACAAGTTTCCGTCCATTCAAACATGGCTTTCTTCTTCGTCAAAGCAGTAAGTGGGGCAGCAATGGAAGTAAAGCCCTCCACAAACCTGCGGTATTAACCAGCCAATCCCAGAAAACTACAGATATCAATGGGAGTAAGAGGCTTTGGAAAGTTCATAACAGCCTCAGTCTTCCTGGGGTCTACCTCTACACCCTGATCGGACACAACATAACCTAGGAAGGTCACTGATCTCACCCAAAATTCACACTTGCTGAATTTGGCATACAATTGATGATGTCTAAGTACCTGCAAGGTTAGTCTCAAATGTCGTTTATGCTCTTCCTTGATCTTAGAGTAGATGAGAATGTCATCAATGAATACTATGACAAAAGAGTCAAGGTATTCACGGAAGACTGTATTCATGACATCCATAAATGCAGTAGGTGCATTCGTGTGACCAAATGATATAACCAAGAACTCATAATGACCATAACTGGTTCGAAAGGCTGGCTTTGGGACATCTCCAACCCTAACCCTAAGCTGATGATACCCTGAACGAAGATCAATTTTAAAGAAGAAACTAGACCCCTGGAGCTAATCAAACAAATCATATATTCTTGGAAGTTAATACTTATTTTTTATAGTGACTTTGTTGAGTTGCCGATAATCGGTACACTTTCTAAGGGTTCCATCCTTCTTTTTCACAAACAACACTGGAGCGCCCCAAGGGGATATGCTCGGCTAAATGTAACCCTTATCAGTGAGATCTTTTAACTGCAACTTCAAGTCTTTTCAGTTCTGCTACAGACATTCTATAAGGAGGAATTGATATTGTTTTATTATCGGGTTCTAAGTCGATACCAAAGTCAATCTCTCGAAGGGAAGGGACTCCATGCAAATCTTCAGGAAACACATCTAGGAACTCAGTCACTACAGGAACTGAATCATTGGAAGGAATGTCATGATCTAAATCATTAACACTCACAAGACGACATAGTAACCCCTTTGACATCATTTTACTGGCCTTAAGATTTGAAATCACGGATTAGGACGACTCGAATTTTACCCCCCCCCCAGACTAACTCTTGTTCATTGGGGAAGCGAAATCTCACCACTCTACCACGACAGTCTAAGCAAGCATAACAACTGTGAAACCAGTCCACGCCAAGAATAAAATCAAAATCATGCATGGGTAGTTCAACCGAATTCTGCATACATAGTCCTACCACATAAAACTATTGGGCAATCCTTGTATATTCTATCAGTTCTTACACTTTCTCCTAAAGGCGTACAAACCACTATAGTATTATGCAGAATTTCAGGTAGTATTTCAAAAGTAAGAGCAAGCAGAGCAGTCACAAATAAAAAAGTAGACCCTGGATCAAGTAGAGCATAAACAGGAGTCGAGAATACTCTCAGTATACCTGTTACCACATCAGCGGACTTCTCCTGCTCCTCCCTGACCTTTAGGGAATAGAATCTGTTCCTCTTGGGAGGCTCGGCTGCTGCTGCACTGTGTGGGTTAGGCCTAGGCTGAGCATTACCTCTAGCCTGACCTCTGTTTTGTGGACAATCTCTAACCATATGTCCACTCTTACCACAACCAAAGCAGGCATTAGTGCCCTGTCCGCACTCTCCTCTGTGCGCTCGGCCACACTTAGCACAGTTCTTCTTGGGATGCTGTATCTCACCTTCATTACCCCTCTTGGGTTTAGGTCAGCCTCCTCTAGGTGATGTACTCCTCTGAGAATTGGAATTCCCAAAACTCTGTTTCCCCTTCTTGAACCTGGGCTGCTCACAGATGCAAAAATTATTTCTGTGGCATCCATGGCTGGGACCTGCCCGATCTTGAGTCCTAGGACTCCTAACATCACGAACACCTCTCTTATTGTCGCTGTCCTCTTCCTGCTGGACATGAACCATTAACTTGGAAAGGTCCATATTATCATGGAGCATCACAGATCGACACTCCTCCTCCATATCTCCATTGATTGCCGTGAGGAACCTGCTCATCTCATTCCTGTTGTTTGAAACCAAGGAAGTAGCATAACTGGATAATTTCAACAAAGCTCAATACTCACCTCATTCTTGCCATTAAATACCGTAATAGCTTAACGAACTTCAGGGAATACTCCCTGACTTTCGTAGAGCCTTGTTTAAGGTTGATGAACTCCTCAACCTTGGTTTCCCTCATCTCTCTGGGGAAGAACCTCTCCAGAAATGCTGTTTCGAACAACTCCCAAGTGACCGGCACTCCACCCAAAACACGTCTATCTTGCCACATCTTACTTTAAGTCTGTGCAACATCCTTGAGCTGATAGAAAGACAACTCAGCCTTCTCAGTATCTGTGGCCCCTATAGCCACCAGAATCTTGTGTACTTTATCGACAAACTATTGAGGATCCTCTGATATCTTAGACCCTGTGAAAATAGGAGGGTTCATCCTCATGAAGTCTCGCAGCCTGTCAGCCAATCTGCGAACCGGTGGGTTCTCTTTCAAATATCCTGTCGGTTGACTTGGGAAATCATAGCCTGAGTATGCAACGTAATGGCCTGTGCCATTTGAGCCAGAGATGCCCTGACCTCAGCATCTGTCAACCCAATTGGGTTAACTAGCATGGCCACTCCTTCAACTGGAGCCTGAGATGGATTCTGATTACCCTAGCAGCTGCTCCTCCCCTCCTCGAAGCCTTAGCTCTCCAAGTGTTCATTCTCTGGAAAAAAAAACAAGGATTGATGTTAGACACTCTCATAACACAAAGAACTCAAACATTAGGAAAGCACGATAAGATCAGAGAAGGGAAATTTTCCTACTCATCATGCAGTCTCTAATCCAGGATAGTGGTGCACTTCACTACCATGACTTAGAAACTACTCAATGTGGTTGAGGTGAACTTATTATCCTCGGAATTTGACCTAGCGCTCAGATACAAACTTTGTCATGACCGGAATCTAGACCGCAGATGAGACCAGCATCGTTGACCTCTCAGAGGTCGCAGACAAGCCTACTTACGTCATTTTTACTTTACATAGGTAATTTTTAGCTGAAAAATTGAAATTTTTTGTTTTGTAACATACTTATAAAAAAACATTCTCATTAATACGTAACTTTTCACCATCAACCATCTGACATAAAGAGATAAACAATTGAAAGAATGTTCAATTTTTATTAAGTGTATAATTGCCAAAATGGCACCAATACATAGTCTGAATAAAAATAGGAAAGAAACGCTAGTGGAACATGCTCTACTAGATCGATTCTAAAACTAAGCTAGAATATAAAACAGTAGCATCCTCGAAAGCATGAGGACCTACCAAAATCGGGTGAATGCTGGATGTCCGAATAACTGCAGCGACGATCCTATTGCTATATCGTCCCCCTATGCCTGCACCTAAAATAGTAGAATTGTATAGGGTTAGCACACACGTGTACTAATTATGGGTATATGCAAGGACACACCACGGACATGCATGATAAAGAATATCTCTTTCCTAACAACATGATTTTTGGATGTCAAGTTCGTGGACTTGCCAAATTGAGATTTGGAGAGTTTCCAAATTTGTATTAGGAATGTCAATGAGCTTTCGAAATTTAAATAGGAAAGTTATGCCATGTGAATAACATACATCATACTTTTCACATTTGCACACAACACATATCATTTACACATAGCACATATAATATAGCTTACAACACACTTTGCATGTATCACACAACTTCTTCAATATCATTCATTCATATGCCATGAGACCTCGGAATCATGAACTTAGCATTAAGACATCCCAGAAATTACGGCTCAACATATGAGACCTCAACTAGGGACTCGCATTTCATTTCATTTCATTCATAGGCCAGTGTAAACTTAAGGTATACCAAGGATGTAGCTTAAGATTTTCTTGAGGTTCGTTGTACAATGACCGAGAATGACCTAATGTCATTACTTAAATATAACTCACCTTTTAATTATTCTATCCTAACACCTTTAGTATCATTCATTTCATTATGTGTATCATTTGAGGATATCCTCATTCATTCATTGGGAACTTTAACTTTAACCAACATAGATCATGTGAGCATCATGATATCCAGTGTCTCTTCCACACCTAAAAGAGGTAGAATCACCGGTCAAAGTGATCCATAACATACTAGCATACATGGGAATTTAACCCGCCATATCCCTATATCGGCTGTATAGGATTGAAGACTAGGAGATATAAGGAGGTCCATACCCGGCAAGCCGGACAGTCTCATCTCATGAGAGATACGTGAACCTTTGCCCTTCCCGAAAGAAGGTATCACCGCTCATATCTAGTCTATCGGTGCTCAGTATTAGGTTCCATTACATTCATCTCATATGTCGTCAAAGCTCGCTTCTAGTATGAGTATATCATAGCTCATTAGATGATTTCTCATCTCATCATTAGTATTGAGTGTGTTAATCTCAATACTCTCATTAGAGAGTTCATAGAGACTGGTCTCTTCATTATCTTACACTCTCATAGGTGAGTACGTATTGGTAACATTTACTTATGATCATTTGAGATTGGTCTCGTCATTTACATTAGCCTCATATCATGTTGTCACCACATTTATTATCATTATTACCTTTTCTTAACATAGTTACTCACCTCTTTTTACGTTAATGTTCATTTCATCATAAGCCAATGCACTTGGCCATTTAGTGTGTTTCACACCCATACTTAACCCTTCAAGGGTTTTATCATTTATTTGTTCATTTCATCATTTTATTTTTCATTTCATCATTTCATTGTTCATCTCATCATATGCCTGTAACACCCCGTATCCAAAATAGACCAAAAATTAGTTTTTCAGAAAAATCTGCAGGTGCTACCAATGGTGGCATCGATGGACCGTAGCCTGAACCACGGTTCGTCCTGTACAACCGTCGATGGGATCAGAAACTCCTAAAAATTTTAACCTAGAAAAATTGGTTATTTCTTGGACGATGAACGGACTTACGGTCCGTAGGTCAAACGACGGTATGTAGTCCGTGACCGTCGATCAAGACTACCTTCAACCACTTTCTCACAAGATCTATGGATGACCAACATGGTTCGTAGGTGGAAAATTTGCAGCCAGTTAAGGGGAAATGCAGTTGGGTCAACTTAAAATGATCATAAATCTTAGAAAAATATGAATTAGGTCTCCTCTGACCTACCTACATATAGATAATTCAATTATATTTCCATAGCCACCGACCTTGCTAAAATCAAACCTTCGAGTAAAAAGTTATTCCCATTTTAGTAAAGGCGTGTCGAACAGGCCCTCACGACGGACCCAACGACGGGGCATTGGGCACACAACGGACCGTTATTCCTGGCCGTCGTGAGGCCCGACAGCAACCTTCCCAGGGGTATTTTTGACCTTTCCCACTCCATTTAAACCCTAAGTTAAGTCATTTTGACCCTAAATCATTAGATTTTAGTCAGTTTAAGCCTAGAAACATGATTAAAACATATCCAAGTCAAATTATTAAATCAAAACTTAGAAAATTAAAAGCAACACAAGAGAAAAAGCTCAAGAACCCTAGTTCAAGAACGCCAGAAGCTCCGACCGTTCCAGCCCCGAAACTTATGTATTTTTCCGTGGATTTCATCACCAGGTATGTGGGATTTCATTAGTGGGTTCCTTTCACCCATTAGGTCCTTAGTTTCAATCAGTTCTTGATTCTCTTATCATGATTAAACCTAGGTTTCTAGAACTTTAATATAACTTCATGAATTTATTAGATATAAGTTCTAAATAAGATTATCATGTTATTACTCAGATTATCGCATAAATTTCAGAACCCTAGCTTTATATTTTTTTAGTTCTTGAATTACACATGCTAGGTCATATATTTCAGACACTTTAGATATACATGCCTCAGTTATAAATGCATAATTACCATATTAATTGTTGCATTCTCGGTTTGCATGTTCAGTTTCAAGCTATCCAGTATTTACAAAAATTCAGATATAATCAGTTTTTACAGAATTCATTGGGAGTAGCATAATATCGAGTTGGACTAGGGTTTAGCGTACCCAATAGTCCCAGAACTACTAGCCATGTAGGTTGCAAGTCCCCTCTGTGGCAATCAGTTTAGTGATCACGCCAGCATGCCTTTATACCTTTGGCAGGGTATATTGGGTCCTCTCGATGGGGCGTATACATCGGACTCCACATTTAGCTCATGTGGTTTTATTATTGGTTATTAGTAGCTCCCACAGTTCAGCCAGACTCTCTCCATTGACCATTTATCAGTATATTCAGTATTCAGTTTCAACATGTTATAAATTGGTCGTTGCATCCAGTTAGCTCAGAAATCAGCACATCACGTTCAGATTAGTATACATATTTTTATGCTTGTTCAGTTATGTTTTATTTCATCTTTACTCTATTCTACATGCTCAGTACCTTTCAAGTACTGACGAATACTTGCTCTACATCTTCTCGAGATGTAGGTTTAGGTTCTCAGCATCCAGATCACGCATTGATCGATTTCCGATCTCCAGTTCAGCAGATTCAATGGTGAGTCTCATTCTCTGAGGACAACAGTCATGAGTGTCATTTCAGTCTTAAGTCATTTAGTTTCAGTTTTTGCTAGATTTAGCTGGGGCTTGTCCCAGTATTTCTAGTCTAGTTTAGAGGCTATTTTCAGACATAATTAGATTAAACTTAGTATTGAGTTAATATTTCTTTTGTATTAAACTCATTGTTTTCAAATACTCAGTTATAGAATATGGTTATTCTAGCTGGGGCTTGTCCCAATATTTCTAGTCTAGTTTAGAGGCTATTTTCAGACATAATTAGATTCAACTTAGTATTGAGTTAATATTTCTTTTGTATTAAACTCATTGTTTTCAAATACTCAGTTATAGAATATGGGTATTCCCCATATTTTCATTTTAAGTATAATTTAGCTTCCGCAACAGTTTATTATCTTTAGTATACTAATGATCATGCAACAGGGTTAGCTTGGGATCACATGTGGTCCTAGGTTCTGTGTCCACGTCTCGGGGGTAGCTCGGGGGCGTCACAATGCCAATGCACTTGGCCATTTAGTGTATCTTACACTCATACTTAACCCTTCTAGGGTTCATCATTTCATTACATAAATCTTAGGTTCACTTACTTTAGAACATATCTTAGACTTATATGTCTATACACACAAGCCATGGGGCTTAATTGATAGTTCGTTTAGTGATTCAAACATTCCTAAGTTGATGTAGTAGAAGACTTGTGTATCTTGTATATATGTCAAGATCTTAATTTGATCTAAGTAGGTGGCATTATTCTTGGATATTTTGTTAACGTATGACTTATGTATCAATACTGATGTTTTTGCAAGGGAACCCAAGTTCGAATCACTTGGATAACACTTTACAATTTCATAGATTTTATTTTTAATCTCCATGATATTGGGACTCTAGATTAAACCCTAACATTATTAATATATCTTTAATTCTCTACTTGGTTTTTCTCTTAAATTCGCCGAAGGGTTGTGGGTTCGAACCCCCACAACCCCTTTTTATTTCTCATTAACATCATATTGCTCATTACCACAGCCTCTTTTATTTTTGTTATTTATTTCGCTGGAATAGGGAGGTTGTGGGTTCGAACCCCTACAACCTCTTTATTTTAATTTAAATTCGCTAGAGGTTGTAAGGGGGTAGGTTCGAACCTCACAACCCCATATTTTTTTCCTTTCTTGCGAATCCAGTAGCCAGGTTCGATTTCTCCCCCCCCCCCAGCCCCATTTTCTTTTCCTTTCTCGCGAATCCAGTAGCAAGGTTCGATTCCCCCTAGCCCCATTTTCTTTTCCTTTCTTGTGAATCCAGTAGCCAGGTTCGATTCCCCCATCCCAATTTTCTTTTCCTTTCTCGCGAATCCAATAGCCAGGTTCGATTCCCCGCCAGCCCCATGTTCTTTTCCTTTCTCAAACCAGTAGCTAAAGGGTGAGGTCACATGTTCGAATCCTTGTGGCCTCACCTTTTTTTAGATGTATTAAATTTCTAGATTTCAACCCCTTTTTTTGAACAAAATTTAAAGTATACTAAGCTGGAAATTTATTCAAAATTTTTAGCCTCCATTCATCAACCATTTCATGTTAGTTTTTAAGGGCATTTCACCAAGCATTTAGCATGTAGTTAGGTGTACTTTAGGGGTTACATTAGTCAAGCGTTTTAACTCAAAATTTGTAACTTCACACACCATATGAACATCACATTGTTCGCAATTTTAGCACACAAAAATTAACATGACTTTGCACACCTCCAAACAATGAACAGCTTCATTGCCACACATACACATGCACATCACTTTTTCACATGATTTCGAACAATATAATCTTTATTCACAAATTTTTGAACATGCATACGTAAACATAAAGATCACGAAAACACATTTCATCCCTTATTTGTACCAGCAAACATACCTAACCTAAATTTCAATGGGAGCTAGTGACAGGGACATGCAAGAGGGGAACAATCCTAGTTTTCGAGCTGAATATCTTGATTCTTAAGGGGTCTCTTAGGAAAGGAAACAAGAGGAAATAAACCCTTACCTTTATTGACGTTTAAACGATGAATTTTCTGCCCAAAACTCTCTCCAAAAAAAGTCAAAGTTACATCAACGTCCACACCACTCAACGAACAACTTCTCTTTTCCTTAATGTTTTTTGTTGGTTTGTTCTTCTTAAAATTTCATGTGAGTTCTTCAAGTGTGAAGAACTCTTTGATATTACTGCTTTTCTTTGTTGTTTTGGCAGAACCAACGTGAGGAAGAGAATGATGAACGTTAGAGAGAGATAGTGAGAGAGAGTAGTAAAATAACAGGACTTTTAGTTTGGGAATTAGTCAAACTAAGACTCCTTATTAATTTAAATAAAAAGGTGATATCATTGGCTTAGTGAAAGGAAAATTATGCCCTTAAAATTACAGATTTTAAATAATAAATAAATCACCTTAAGTATTTATCCTATTCATTTTTTAGGTTTTTAAGAATGAGGTGCAAGCTAGGGACCAAACGAGCAAAATAAAGTGGAGAAAGCCTTGTTCTTTGAGGGACTGTTTGGCAATGGGAGTGCTTGATCACCAAAAGGTTGGCCAGCCGCCCTTGTACCCTTGTGATCGTCTAGTTTGCTGTCCCATTGGCCTATGTGGGTTTGAAAAACCTTAAAGTTAAATTGTTGATGCTCACATGTCGCAAGAACTATTTGTTGTATGAATTGTGTGACTAGAAGATGCGGCTTGGGTCTTGTCCACCATCTGCAAAGTGGAGAATGTAATCTTTGGGTTGTGAGTTTCCCATGTGGACAGACCTGGCCCAATCCAAAAAGGAAAGGAGGAACAGTTTGATAATTTAAAAACTTACCAACCCTTCCTTATAAAAGAATTTCTTCTATTACAGAAGAAGACAACGTAAAAAAATATGAAAAGAGAACACAAACTAAAAGTGAAAAAGAACAATCAAAAAATGTTTTTTTGTCTGAACATAAACATTATGTTTATGAATCAAACTTTTATTTCCTAGTTATTTAAAGAAGATCTTTGGAGAAATCGTGTTAAAATAGCAAAATCAATGTTTTCTTCTTCAAATACAAGATATACAACTCATCGATTTGACTCTTTCTAGATATATCAACAGTATGGCTAAACATAAATTGAGACACTATAAGTGTGAACGTATTTTTTGAAACTTCATTTGATGATAAAAATAAAAATAATATATATATATAGACACACACACACACACATATCTTTTTTGGGCACATCTTTTTTGTTCTCTTCCTCTTTTCTTCTATGACCTCAGGGTCATTACTCGCTCTCATTTGTTGTTATCTATAAGGCCTTCTACGGATGACTGCATTGATCCCTCTTGATATCACAGGTCCTCTTGCTAGTGCTTTTGTGTATTTATCTTTTGGTCGAATTATCCTTCAAAAAATTGAAGTACAAAAATAATTAACAACAACAAAAATAAAAATTTAAAATATTATAGTAAATTGAACTTACTTATTTTTAACCATGCAAGAAGTTATAAACTTGATGATGATGCACGCTGAAGCGATTCTACAGGTTGAGGTCTTGGTTAAATGACTTGTGATTTCTTGATATACTTCTTGACTAAATTCGACAAATTGATGGATCAATGTCTGTAAAAGTACACGTAAATTATTTGTAGAATTTTACAAACTATAGTTAAGAATCCTGAATCTAAACAATCAAACGTCAAATGTAGATCCATTTCATTCACTTAGTTATTAAACAATTATTATGTAAGTAGAATGCACTTATATTTTTCAGATAAAACTATGTTAATATTAAGATAACAAGTGATAATATAATTAAATGCTTCAACATACTAACCTCATTGTCAACAACATTTGATGATCCATGAGTTTTGATGAATCATCTCCATCCGAATCGGCAGATATGATTATAACATCTAAAAATTATTAGAATAAAATTTTAAAAAATGTTAAGTTATCATAAAATTTCAAACAATCATGATGTTTCTTATTTAGAAATTTATTAATCTCTTTACTATCAATTGTAAAATATAAAATGATACTCTTTTTGTTTATGCTTTTTACAACAGTTTTTATGATAAATAAATGAAGATCTAGTCAAAATTCTGACAAATTTAGCAATTCCACAAATTAATTGATTGTTTTATTGTTTGTCCTATATTATTTGAGATTATAAGATTGTTCGTTGAGAACCTGTATAAAACACTAAATCTTGACTAATTTCTAGAAAGAAAGAAGTATAAGAAACTTTGACCACAGTAATTCGTGAAATGCTATAAATTAGAATATATTTTAATCAGTTTTATATCAAATTCATCATGTCATTGTACATGCATCTAATTGTTTAGTACAAATAAGGAGAAGAGGTAACATTGATCAAACCTGAATAAAAAACACAACAAAACAATGACCGTACTAACAAGTTTACTATAGCTTATGATGATATACAATATGAACAAAAATCTTCAATAATAAAACTGCATATATGAAAATGAAAGAAAAATCTATAAGGAGGTCCTTTTATTTTATATTTTTACTTATTTTAGTTCTTGATTAGTATATGACTGACATGGAGGATGTGTTATGTTAAAAATATTATTGTGGAAAATCACGCATAAATATTGTTGTATTACTTTTTATATGGAGTATATTTATTTCATTTAATCCCCTGAATATTTTGGGTTAGAAACTTAGTAATAATTATAGTTTATTATAAATATTAAATGTGAATAAGTTTTTACTCGTAATAAACTTCTAATTCATAAATAATCAATAGAAAAAATGAATTGACAAGTCAATTTGTGCAAAATATTTATTTTTAGTTCACATTGTATTTTGGAAAATGTTTATTTTTTTCACATTATTGTTAGAAACTAATCAAATTATTTTTAAAAATCTTATATTGATGATTATTTTAAATACAAAAAGCTTAACTTTGAATTTTAAATATCTATAAGTGATATGATATTTAAATTTTTGTAAAACCATCTGATTTGATAATTCTAAAAAATATTATTTTTCTTATCTAAAAATATTAAGATCGTTAATTTAAATTTTATTTCTATACAATAACTTTTGAATTTAACACCCAACAGTTTCATATCATTCAAAGGGTGAAGAGGGTATCATTTTTAAAATCCGCAGAGTTGAATTATATGATTTAATTTAAATTTACTCATCTCTATATATTAACTTTTGATTGACGATTTAAGGTGTGAAGATTTGTTCTCATCTAAAAGGGGTAGAAGACTATAATCCGTAAGATTAAAATGACAAACAAAACTAGTAGTTGTTACATAGATCGAGAACTCCTTTATAACATAGTTAAATACAAAAAGGATGTGTGTAACGTTGTCTGCCATAGCAACGAATGATAGAATAGAAGCTAGGTTGAGTCTTCTTCTCCTTAGGGTTATTGACGGTTGACAACTTACGAGAATACACCTCTTAGTTTAAGCCATGAGAGGAGATCTTACCTCATATTTATAGGCTAAAAAGCTTTTAACCTAGTGGGCCTCCCCATTACGGGCTCACAGGTGTTCAATATGCCTACACTATTTCCAACCAACGCATATGACATGAAATGGATACAAGCCCATATGGAATCCACTCAAAGTCACGGCTCATGTCATGTCCAAAAAAATTTAACATTCAGTTCGTTTTACTAAAAAGCAATAAGTTAATGATAAGTGCACGTGTAAAAATACTTCTAACATTATCATTAACCATCAAGAAATCTTAACCTTAAAAGTGCAACCTCACCTAGTTGACCAAAATTTTTTAGACATGTATTTTTTAAGACATAACAGTTGAATAATTTTCAAGATTTAATAATTAAGAAATTAGAGTAAAATTCCACATAATGAAATCATAACATCGGTTCCATAACTTATAAGAATTTTATAATATGAAAAAGGAAGTCTACAATAATATTAAAAGCTACTGTTGAAGAATTTACCTTGAACTGTTTGTTGTACCCATGGATAAACTGTAACGACCTGTTTAGTCATTTTGAGCAGCAGATTTTAATTCTGGAAAATTGGCTGAAACGACGGAACCCACGACGGACCGTCACAGGCACGACGGACCGTCGCAGGGTCTCGTTTCAATATACTTGGGAATTCTGAAATTGGGTACTGAAAATCGACTCTCTGTAAATTGTGACGGACCTGCAGGACGAGCCGTCACATCCACGACGGACCGTCGTGAGCTCCCGTTGCGAAACACTTCAACTT
>CM064963.1:80093538-80153538 GCA_032847665.1 Solanum chilense
GTTGAGCTAGCTAGTACCGTCGATTTGTCAAGGGATTCTCTTCTATTTCTTCCCAATTGACGAATTTGACTAAGCAGAATGTTCCATTTGCTGACTACTGCACCTATCCTTACCTTGCCAGTAGAGGGTAAGAACTTCATTGTTTATTGTGATGCATCCTATTCTGGTTTGGGTGCAGTGCTAATGCAAGAGAAGAATGTAATTGCTTATGCTTCGAGGCAATTAAAGGTGCATGAACATAACTATCCGACCCATGATTTGGAGTTGGCTGCGGTAGTGTTTGCATTAAAGCAATGGAGACACTATCTATATGGGGTCAAGTGTGAAGTCTATACGGATCATCGTAGCCTACAGTATTTCTTTACTCAGAGGGATTTGAATTTGAGACAGAAGAGGTGGATGGAACTACTGAAGGACTATGATGTTACCATCTTGTATCACCCAGGAAAGGCTAATGTTGTGGCAGACGCCATAAGTAGAAAAGCAGGGAGCATGGGTAGTTTAGCCCACTTACAAGTTTCTAGACGCCCGTTGGCTAGAGAAATCCAAAACTTGGCTAATGACTTTATGAGGCTAGAAGTAAATGGGAAGGGAGAATTTTTGGCTTGAGTGGAGGCGAGATCTTCTTTTCTTGACAAGATTAAGGGAAAGCAGTTTGATGATGAGAAACTAAGCCGAATTTGGGATATGGTGTTGCGAGGAGAGGCTAAAGAGGCAATAATTGATGAGGAAGGTGTTTTGAGGATTAAGGGAAGGGTATGTGTGCCCCGTGGTGATGATTTGATCAACACTATTCTTACAGAGGCTCATAGTTCCGGATATTCTACACATCCTGGTGCAACCAAGATGTACCGTGACCTAAAGCAACACTTTTGGTGGAGTAGAATGAAGCGCGACATTGTGGATTTTGTTGCCAAATGTCCAAATTGTCAGCAAGTAAAGTATGAACACCAGAGGCCCGGAGGAACACTTCAAAGAATGCCCATTCCTGAATGGAAGCGGGAGAGAATTGCAATGGACTTCGTGGTTGGTCTTCCTAAGACATTGGGTAAGTTTGATTCTATTTGGGTAACTTTCAGATTAACTAAGTCTGCTCACTTCATTCCGGTCAAGGTGACTTACAATGCAGAGAAGTTAGCCAAAATCTACATCTCAGAAATTGTTCGATTGCATGGAGTTCCACTCTCCATCATATTAGATAGAGGTACGCAGTTTACTTCTAAGTTTTGGAGAACATTGCATGCGGAATTAGGTACTAGGTTGGACCTTAGTACTGCATTTCACCCTCAGACCGATGGTCAGTCTGAGCGAACGATTCAGGTATTAGAGGATATGCTTCGTGCATGTGTGATAGAATTTGGTGGTCATTGGGATAACTTCTTACCCTTAGCGGAGTTTTCATACAATAATAGCTATCACTCAAGTATTGATATGGCTCCATTCGAAGCATTGTATGGGAGGAGATGTAGGTCTCCCATTGGTTGGTTTGTTGCATTTGAGGTTAGACCTTAGGGTACTGATCTTTTGAGGGATTCATTAGAGAAGGTGAAATCTATTCAAGAAAAGATTTTAGCGGTGCAAAGTAGGCAAAAGGAATATGCAGATTGAAAGGTTGGAGACTTGGAGTTTATGGAGGGTGAGCAAGTCTTGCTGAAGGTTTCGCCCATGAAAGGGGTGATGCGGTTTGGTAAAAGAGGTAAGCTAAGCCCAAGGTATATTGGACCATTTGAAGTACTTAAGCGAGTAGGGGAGGTGGCTTATGAATTAGCCTTGCCTCCAGGGCTGTCAGGAGTGCATCCGGTGTTTCATGTGTCTATGTTGAAAAGATACCATGGGGATGGAAACTACATCATTCGTTAGGATTCAGTTCTGCTTGATGAGAATTTGACTTATGAGGAGGAGCCTGTTGCCATTCTAGATAGAGAAATCCGCAAGTTGAGATCAAGGGAGATTGCATCCATCAAAGTTCAATGGAAGAATCGACCAGTTGAAGAGTCCACTTGGGAGAAGGAGGCTGATATGCGGGAAATATACCCACACCTGTTTACAGATTCAGGTACTCCTTTTCGCCCTTGTTTTTCTTCTTGGGATCGTTCGAGGACGAACGATGGGTAAATTGGTATCTATTGTAATGACCTGTTTAGTCGTTTTGAGCAGCAGATTTTATTTCTGGAAAAACTGTCTTGGTCGACGGATCCCACGACGGACCGTCATGGGCACGACGGACCCTCGAGGGGGTCTCGTTCCAAAACACTTAGAATTCTGAAATTTGGGTACTGAAATCGACTCTCTGAACTTCGTGACGGAATGGCAGGACGGATCGTCGTGGGCACGACGGACCGTCACACATCTTCCACAGAAATTAAGTCTCTGAACTTTGTGACGGACCTGCAGGACGGACCGTCACAGTCATGACAGACCGTCACAGGTTGCGTAACCCAGACTGGGTCGGATTTCTGTTAAAGTTTTTAAAGGGGTGTTTTGGACTATTCATGCTTATAATTATAAAGTTAGTGGATTAATGTTAATAATTCATTTACTTGGGGGTTAAAAGAGATAACCTTGAATTAATTAGTGGGTTATTTTATCATCTTTTATACTTAATTATATGCTAATTAGGGTAAAAGAAAAAGGGTTTGAATAAAAAAAATAGAAAGAACAAAGAGAGAGAGGAACGATCGAACGAGAGAGAGGAGAAACGAAGAGGAAAGCAAAGCATTGGAAAAGTAGATTGCTTGATCACAATTCTTCGGTGGAGGTAGGTTATGGTTTATGCTATTCGTAGTAAACTCTTAATAGCGAATGATATGTGTTGGGTAGTATTATGAAGTCTTCTATATGCTTAATTGTGTGCTTGCATGATGTGATTATATAATTGTGATGAATTAGCATGATGAGGCTATTGAATCTTGAATCTTAAAATTTCTTTGTTAATGATGATGCCTTGGTATAAAAGAAGGCTGGATGAATTAAAGTAATGAGATTAGAGGATCGGGTGTCACGTTCCGACACCAGGATAGTAATAGAGGATCGGGTGCCACGTTCCGGTACCAGGATAGTATATGGATCGGAGCTTCACGTTCCAACACCAGGATAGTATATGGATCGGAGTGTCACGTTCCGACACCAGGATAATATATGGATCGGGTGCCACGTTCCGGTACCAGGATAGTATATGGATCGGAGTGTCACGTTCCGACACCAGGATAGTATATGGATCGGGTGCCACGTTCCGGTACCAGGATAGTATATGGATCGGAGTGTCACGTTCCGACACCAGGATAGTATATGGATCGGAGTGTCACGTACCGACACCAGGATAGTAGTAGTGGAGCGGAGTCTCACGTACCGACACAGGAGGAATAAAGTTAATGAAATCTTGAATTATGATAATATACTAAATCTTAAAGAACTAATTCCAAAATGAGTATGATGGGGAGGCGTGAGTCCTCATTGATGTGCTTTGTGTTGTGACCAAGGGTTATGGTAATTGTAAATGCCGCATGTTAAGATTATTAGTTGATTTTATGTTATTATTTGATATATACAGTTTTCTATTTTGAGTTGGCCGATGATACCTACTCAGTACTTGTGACTTGTACTGACCCCTACTTGTATTTGTTTTTCTTTGTTAATTGTGGAGTGCAGCAAACGTGCCATCGTCTTCAACTCAACCGCAACTCTAGCCAGTCTTCATCAAGCCAGATTTCAGGGTGAGCTATTGCTTCTAGCTTGGACTGGATCTTCCTCTTCATGTCTTGATGCCTTGAACTTCTGGCATGGACTAGCTTTTTATTTATTTTAGCTTCTTAGATACTCTTAGATTTAGTAATTTGAGGATAGATGTTCTTGTGATGATGACTTCTAGATTTTGGGGATAATGATTGATAAATTTTATAAGTTATTTAATCGATTTTCATTAATGAGTTTAAGTCTTCCGCATTAGTTTCTGTTATTTTGTTGAAATGTTGGTGTTTAGATTGGTTGGTTCGCTCACATAGTAGGATAAGTTTGGGTGCCACTCGCGGCTCGTTTTGGGTCGTGACAACATCTTTTGTTCTCTTCCTCTTTTCTTCTATGACTTCGGAGTCATTAGTTTCTCTCATTCGTTGGATTTATAAGGCCTTCTAGGGATGATTGCATTGCTCCCTCTTGATAACACATGCCCTCTTGCTAGTGCTGGTGTAGATTTATCTTTAAGTCAAATTATCCTTTAAAAAATTAAAGTACAAAAATAATTAACAACAACAACGACTAAAATTTAAAATTTTATAGTAAATTGAACTTAATTATTTTTAAACATGCAAGAAGTGATTACCTTGATGATGATGCAAGCTGAGGCGATTTTACAGGTTGCAAAGTCTCGATTAAATGGCTTGTGTGTTCTTGATCAACTTCTTGACTAAACTTGACAAATCCATGGATCAATGTCTATAAAATTACACATAAAATATTGTTACCATTTTACAGACTATAGTTAAGACTCCTTAATCTAAACACTCAAATGTAAAATGTAGATCCATTTCATTCACTTAATTATTACACAATTATTATGTAAATTCAATGCACATATTTTTCATATAAAATTACATAATATTAATATATCAAGTGATAATATAATTAAATGCTTCAACATACTAACCTCATTGTTAGCAACACTTGATAATCCATGAGTTTTTGATGAATCATCTCCATCCGAATCGTCAGATATGGTTATAACATCTAAAAATTACATAAATAGAAGTTTAAAAAATGTTAAATTATCATAAAATTTCAAGCAATCATGATGTTTCTTATTTAGAAATTTATTAACTCTTTACTTATACGATTTAAGGATATAAAATGATAATCTTGTTGTTTATGCTTTTCACTACCGTTTTTATGATAAATTAATGAAGATCTAGTAAAAATCCAACATATTTAGCAATTTCACAAGTTAATTGATTTTTTAATTGTTTGTACTATATTATTTCACAGTATAAGATTGTCTGTTATGAACTTGTATAAAACGTTAAAACTTGACTAGTTTTGAGAAAGAAAAAAGTATAAGAAGCTTTGACCACTGTAATTCGTAAAAATACTATAAATTAGAATATATTTTAATTAGTTTTAGATCAACTTCATCATGTCATTGTACATGCATCTAATTGTTTAGTTCAAAAAAGGAGAATAGGTAACATTGATAAAACCTGAATAAAAAAAACAACAAAACATGACCGTATTATACAATTCACTATAGCCTCTGACGATATACAAGATGAACAAAAATCTTAAATAATAAAACTGCACAAATGAAAATGAAAGAAATATATATAAGGAGGTCCTTTTGATTTTAATTTTTATTTATTTTAGTTCTTGATTAATATATGACTGTGATGGAGGATGTTTTATGTTAAAAATATTATTGTGGAATATCACGCATAAACATTGTTGTATTACTTTTTATACGGAGTATATTGATTTCATTTAGTCCCCTTAATATTTTCGGTTTGAAAGTTAATAATCATTATAATTTACTATAAATATTAAATGTGAATAAGTTTACTCGTAATAAACCTCTTGATCATATATAACCAATATAAAAAATGAATTGATTGTGCAACATATTTATTTTTGTATTAATTAGGTAACTACTCAAATTGTTGTGCTCGTATGCTAAATTGATATACTTTACCAAGTTAATACATTAAATTTTGTGATGGTTTGTATTTTTCAATTCTTTTTACAATGGAATAGTTATACATAGGGATACTTATATTATATTGTATTTTATTATCGTTTTTTAATTGCCCAATTTTATCGAAATATCATCACAAGTTGAAAGGCTGGTTAGGGTTTACAAGTATATTTGAATACTTATTTTTGGGTTGTCCATGTATTTTTGTTTAACAACAAAGGTATAGTCATATGTATATTATATAGGTGTATTCATAAGGTATATGTATTTAAATTATTGTGCTTGTATGCTAAATTGATATACTTTATCAAGTTTGATATATTAATACATTAAGTTCTATGGTGGTTTCTATCCTAGATATAATAATACATTAATTTATATAAAACATTGTATCCATTTGAAATCAAAGTATTCATATGCTTGCTGTATAAATCAAATAATACATTTTTCTTAGTAGTAAATCAGATTATATGTGGTGAATCATCCGATTGAAGCGCCGCATAAGTTGATTTACAAAAATCAAAATTACTGCACAAGTTATGCCAGTCATGGAGTTCACATATTTATAATCGAAAGAAATAAGATTCATTCATCAATTCTATGAATATATTTATGACGCCTGAATAAGAACAATGAAGTAAAAACAATAGAGACAACAAAAGAATGGAGTAAAATGTATCCCAATATTTTTGTTTATTTAAATGGAATCTGAATGGATATGTTTTCAGTAGGTAAATATTAATTGGCAATTTAATAATGGAAAGTTCTTAAGGAAGTAATTAAAGGGTTGTAACATAAATTACCTTATTAAGTGAATTAAAATTGTAATTGTATTAAAGAAAAAAAAATAATAAAAGTTATACAACCATCTAGATATAGACATAAATTGTAGTCATTTTTGATAAATATCATGCTAATATCTATTAAAATTCAACAACCCTATAACTATAGTCATTTTTGTAAGTTACTCAATAAATTTTCTTTTTCTATACAATAACTTTTGAATTTAAGATCCAAGGGTTTCTTATCATTCAAAGGGTGAAAAGGGTATCATTTTTAAAATCCAAAGAGTTGAATTACATGATTTGATTAAAATTTATTCATCTCTATATAATAATTTTTGGTTGACGATTTAAGATCTGAAGATTCTTTCTCATTCAAAAGGGGCAGAAGACTATTATTCGTAAGATTAAAACAACAAACAAAACTAGTAGTTGTTAAATAGATCCAGAATACCTATATAATATACTTAAATACAAAAAGAATGTGTGTACCTTTGTCTGCCATAGAAACGAATGACTGAATACAAGCTAGGTTGGGTCTTCCACTCCTTAGGCTTATTGGCGGTTGTCACCTTATGGGAATACATCACTTAGATTAAGCCAGGATAGGAGACCTAGCCTCATATTTATAGGCTCAAAAGCTTTTACCCTTGTGGGCTTCCCGATTACGGGCTCACATGTCTTCAACATGCCTACACTATTTCCAACCAACGCATATGACATGAAACGGGTACGACCCATATGGAATCCACTCAAAGACACGACTCATGTCTTGTCCAACTAATTTTAACACTCAATTGGTTTTACTAAAATGAAATAATAAGTTAATGTTAAGTGCACGTTTAATAAATACTTATCATCAACCATCAAGAAATCAACACTTTAAAAGTGCAACCTCACATAGTTGACTAAATTTATTTAGACATATATTTCATAAAACACGATAGTTGAATAATTTTCAAGATTTTATAATTAATAAATTAGAATAAAATACCACATAATAAAGTCATAACATCGGTTTCATAACTTATAAGAATTTTATAATATAGAAAAAGAAGTCTACAATAATTTTAAAAGCTAGTGTTGAAGAATTTACCTTGAGCATTTTTATTGTACCCATGGATAAACTCATTTTCTAAAAACATTTTGATGGCCTGATAAAAAATCAGGAAAAACAACTTAATTTTCATGATTGTAAGAGGAAAGTTGTGTGTACATATATAAATTATTGTATTTGTATGGTTTATAAAAAATGTAACGACCCGGAAATTGATAGGTTGAACTAGAGCCTCATTGTGTGGGTTAGTGTGACCTTAAGTTGATGTCTAGGCTGTTTTATAACTTATTGTGCAAGGAAGAGGCCTAGGTTACAAGCAAGGACCTAAACTAGCAAAATAAACTGGAGGAAGCCTTGTTTTTTGAGGGACCGTTCGGTGATAGGAGTGCTTGATAGCCAAAAGGTTGGCCAGCGGCCCTTGTCCCCTTGTGATCATCTAGTTTGTTATCCCACTGGCCTATGTGGGGTTTGAAAAACCTTAAAGTTAAATTCTTGATGCTCACATGTCGCAAGAACTATTTGTTGACAAAATATGAACTTAAGAGTTCAAGAGAATACAAAATTTTTATATACTCAAACTATTAACTCTTCCATGGATTTTAAAGTCACATAATAATATATATATATTCAAAAGTTGAGAAACAGAAAGAATCATTTGTCAAAAAAAAAAAAAACCCGACGATTTCTTTAAAAATCAAAATAGAGTATGTTATATAATTATAGCTAATTAATCTAGATAATTTTTTGAAGACATTCATGTAGCAGATTCTTTCTTTTGGAAGATGTGCACATCTTTTTGGTTCTCTTCCTCTTTTCTTCTATGACCTTGAAATCATTACTCGCTCTCATTCGTTGGGATCTATAAGGCCTTCTATGAATGACTGCATTGCTCCCTCTTGATATCATAGGTCCTCTTGCTAGTGCTCATGTGGATTTATCTTTAGGTCGAATTATCCTTTAAAAAATTGAAATACCAAAATAATTAACAACAACATTAATAAGAATTTAAAATATTATATTAAATTGAACTTAATTATTTTTACACATGCAAGAAGTGATAACCTTGACGATGATGCATGCTGATGCGATTCTACACGATGTAAAGTCTAGATTAAATGACAGGTGACTTCTTGATCAACTTCTTGACTAAACTCGACAAGTACATGGATCAATGTCTATGAAAGTACACACAATTTTTTTTTAGCATTTACAAACTATAGTGAAGAATCCTTAATCTAAACACTCAACTGTCAAATCTAGATCCATTTCGTTCACTTAATTATTAAACAATTATTATGTAAGTAGAATGCACTTATATTTTTCAGGTAAGACTACGTTAATGTTAAGATATACAGTGATAATATCATTAAATGCTTCAACATACTAACCTCATTGTCAGCAACACTTGATAATCCATGAGTACGTTTTGATGAATCATCTCCATCCGAACCGTTAGATATGATTATAACATCCAAAAATTATTAAAATAAAAGTTTAAAGATGTTAAGTTATCATAAAATTTCAAACAATCATGATGTTTCTTATTTATAAATTTATTAATCTCTTTACTTATACGATGATAGAATATAAATGATAATCTTTTTGTTTATGCTCTTTACAATAGTTTTTTTTTATGATAAATAAATGAAGAAATAGTCAAAAATCTGATAAATTTAGAAATTCCATAAATTAATTGATTGTTTTATTGTTTGTCCTATATTATTTCACATTATAAGATTGTTTGTTGAGAACTTGTATAAAACATTAAACTTGACTAATTTCTAGAAAGAAAAAAGTATAAGAAGCTTTGACCACAATAATTCGTGAAATACTACAAATTAGAATATATTTTAATCAGTTTTAGATTAAATTCATCATGTCATTGTACATGCATCTAATTGTTTATTAAAACACAATATTTGAATAATTTTCAAGATTTTAGAAATAGTAAGTTAAAATAAAATAATACATATTGAAATCATAACATCGGTTCCATAACTTATAAGAGTTTTATAACATAAAAAAGGAAGTCTACAATAATTTTAAAAGCTAGTGTTGAAGAATTTACCTTGAACATTGTTTGTTTAACCCATGGATAAACTTATTTTCTAAATAAATTTTGATGGACTGATAAAATATCTTGAATAACTACTTAATTTTAATGATTTTAGGAGGAAAGTTGTGCCTACATATATATAAATTATTGTATTTGTACGGTTCATAAAAAGTGTAACGACCCGGAAAATGATAGGTTTAACTAGAGCCTCATCGTGTGGGCTAGTGTGACCTTAAGTTGATGTCTAGGCTGATTTATAAATTATTGAGCAAGGAAGAGGCTAAGGGTGCAGGCAAAGGCCTAAACTATCAAAATAAAGCAGAGGAAGCCTTGTTTTTTGAGGGACTGTTTGGCGATGGGAGTGCTTGATCGCCAAAAAGTTGGCCAGCCGCCCTTGTCCCCTTGTGATCGTCTAGATTGTTGTTCCATTGGCCTATGTGGGTTCGAAAACCCTTAAAGTTAAATTCTTGATGCTCACATGTCACAAGAACTATTTGTTGTATGAATTGTGTGACTAGTAGATGTTGTATTGGCTTGGGTCTTGTCCACCATCTGCGAAGTGGAGGATGTATTATTTGGGTTGTGAGTTTCCCTTGTGGACAGACCTTACCCGATCCAAGAAGTTGTCTAAGAAGATGAAATAACGAATTATCTCTTATTTTAAAGGGATAATGCCCAAGTACCCCCTCAACCTATGCACGAAATCTCAGAGACACACTTATACTGTACTAAGGTCCTATTACCCCCTGAACTTTTTTTATTAATAATTTTTTACCCCTTTTCGACCTACGTGGCACTATCTTGTGGGCCCAACGATGATTGACTTTTTTTTTTCAAACTAGTGCCATGTAGGCTAAAAGGGGTAGAAAAATACTTATAAAATAAGTTCAGGGGGGTAATAAGACCTTTGTATAGTATAAGTGTGTCTCTGGGATTTCGGGCATAGGTTGAGGGGGTACTTGTGCATTTTCCCTATTTTAAAAGGAAAGGAGGAACAAATGAAGGAACAATTTGATATCTGAAAAACTTACCAAACCTTTCTGATAAAAGAATTTCTTCCTTTACAGAGAAAGACAACGTAAAAAACAATATGAAAAGAGAACACAAACTAAAAGTGAAAAAGAAAACTCAAAAAAGTTTTTCTGTCTGAACATAAACCTTTAGTTTATGAATAAAATTTTTTTTCCCTATCTATTTAAAAAAGATATTTGGAGAAATCGTGTTAAAATAGAAAAATCAATGACTTCTGCTGCAAATACAAGATACACGACTCGTCGATTTGAATCTTTCTAAATATTTTAACAATAAGGCTAAACATAAATTGAGACACTATAAGTGTGAACGTATTTGTTGAAACTTCATTTGATGATAAAAATAGAATCTATATATATATATATATATATCGTGTTAAAATAGAAAAATCAATGACTTCTGCTGCAAATACAAGATACACGACTCGTCGATTTGAATCTTTCTAAATATTTTAACAATAAGGCTAAACATAAATTGAGACACTATAAGTGTGAACGTATTTGTTGAAACTTCATTTGATGATAAAAATAAAAGCTATATATATATATATATATATATATATATATATATATATATATATATATATATATATATATATATATATATATATTATTATTATTATTATTATTATTATATGCTAAATACACCAACACACACACAAATACAAAATATGAACTGATAAGTTCAAGAGAATACAAAAAAATTATATACTAAAACTATTAACTCCTCCATGGATTTTAAAGTCAAATAAAAATATATATATTCAAAAATTGAGAAACAGAAACAATAATTTGTCCCAAAAAAAAAAACAACAACAAAAGATTTCTTTAAAAATCAAATTAAGAGTATGTGATCTAATTATAGCTCTTTAATCTAGATAATTTTTTCAAAACACTCATCGAGCAGATTTCTTTCTTTTGGAAGATGTGCACATCTTTTTTTTCTCCTCCTCTTCTCTTCTATGACCTCGGGGTCATTACTCGCTCTCATTCGTTGGGATCCATAAGGCCTTCTACAGATGACTACATTGCTCCCCCTTGATATCACAGGTCCTCTTGCTAGTGCTCTTGTGGATTTATCTTTAGGTCGAATTATCCTTTAAAAAATTGAAGTATTAAAATAATTAACATCAACGAATAATAAAAATTTAAAATATTATAGTAAATTGAACTTAATTATTTTTAAACATGCAAGAAGTGATAACCTTGACGATGATGCAAGCTGATGCGATTCTACAGGTTTCGAAGTCTTGGTTATATGACTTGGGATTTCTTGATCAACTTCTTGACTAAACTCGACAATTCCATTGATCAATGTCTATAAAAGTAAACATAAAATATTTTTAGCATTATACAAATAATAGTTAAGAATCCTTCATCTAAACACTCAAATGTCAAATCTAGATCCATTTCGTTCACTTAATTATTACACAATTATTATGTAAGTAGAATGCACTTATATTTTCAGATAAGACTACGTTATTATTAAGATATCAAGTGATAATATAATTAAAATCTTCAACATACTAACCTCATTATCAGCAACACTTGATAATCCATGTGTTTTTGATGAACCATCTCCATCCGAATTGTCATATATGATTATAACATCTAAAAATTATTAAAATAAAAGTTGAGAAAATGTTAAGTTATTATAAAATTTCAAACAATCATGATGTTTCTTATTTAGAAATTTATTAATCTCTTTACTTATACGATTTTTGAATACAAAATGATATTCTTTTTGTTTATGATCTTTACAACAACTTTTACGATAAATAAATGAAGATCTAGTAAAAAATATGGCAAATTTAGCAATTCGACAAATTAATTGATTGTTTTATTGTTTGTCCTATATTATTTAACATTATAAGATTGTTTGTTGAGAACTTGTATAAAACATTAAAACTTGACTAATTTCGAGAAAGAATAAAGTATAAGAAGCTTTGACTACAGTAGCTTGTGAATACTATAAATTAGAACATATTTTAATTAGTTTTAGATCAAATTCATCATTTCATTGTACATGCATATAATTGTTTAGTACAAAAAAGGAGAAGAGGTAACATTGATCAAACCTGAATAAAAAAAACAACAAAACAATGACCATACCATAAAGTTTACTATAGCTTATGATGATATACAAGATGAACAAAAATCTTCAATAATAAAACTGCATATATGAAAAAGAAAGAAAAATCTATAAGGAGGTCCTTTTATTTTATATATATTTTTTATTTTAATTCTTGATTAATAGATGACGATTTAAGTGTGAAGATTTGTTCTCATCTAAAAGGGGTAGAAGACTATTATCCGTAAGATTAAAACCACAAACAAATCCGTAGTTGTTACATAGATGGAGAACTACTCTATAATATAGTTAAATACAAAAAGGATGCGTGTACCTTTGTCTACCATAGCAACGAATGACGGAATAGAAGCTAGACTGAGTCGTTTTGTCCTTAGGGTTATTGACAGTTGGCAACTTATAGGAATACGCTTCTTAGATTAAGCGATGAGAGGAGATCTAACCTCATATTTATAGGCTAAAAATATTTTGACCTAGTGGGCCTCCCCATTATGGGCTTACAGGTCTTCAATATGCCTACACTATTTCCAACAAACGCATATGACATGAAATGAATACAAGCCCATATGGAATCCACTCAAAGACACGACTCATGTCTTGTCCAACAAATTTTGACATTCAGTTCATTTTACTAAAATGCAATAATAAGTTAATGTTAAGTGCACGTTTAATAAATACTTCTAAAACTATCATCAACCATCAAGAAATCATAAACCTTAAAAGTGCAATCTCACCTAGTTTACCAAATTTTTTAAACATATATTTTTCAAGACACAATAGTTGAATAATTTTCAAGATTTTATAATTAAAAAGTTAGAATAGAATACCACATAATGAAATCATAACATCGGTTCCATAACTTATATGAATTTAATAATATAAAAAAAGGAAGTCTACAATAATTTTAAAAGCTAGTGTTGGAGAAATTACCTTGAACATTTCTATTGTACCCATGGATAAACTCATTTTCTAAATAAATTTTGATGGCCAAATAAAAAATCACGAATAACTACTTGCTTTTAATGATTGTAAGAGGAAAGTTGTGTGTACATATATAAATTATTGTATTTTTACGGTTCATAAAAAGTGTAATAACCGAAAAAATGATAGGTTGAACTAGAGCCTCATTGTGTGGGTTAGTGTGACCTTATGTTTATGCCTAGGCTGTTTTATAACTTATTGAGCAAGGAAGAGGCCTAGGGTGTAAGCAAAGGCCTAAACTAGCAAAATAAAGTGGAGGAAGCCTTCTTCTTTGAGGGACTGTTTGGTGATGGGAGTGCTTGATCGCCAAAAGTTTGGCCAGTTGCCCTTGTCCCCTTGTGATTGTTTAATTTGATGTCCCATTGGCCTATGTGGGGTTTGAAAAACCTGAAAGTTAAATTATTTGTAAGAATTATTTGTTGACAAAATATGAATTTACGAGAGAATACAAAAATTTTATATACTCAAACTATTAACTACTCCATGGATTTTAAAGTCACATACAAATATATATATTCAAAAGTTGAGAAAAAGAAACTATCATTTGTCCCAAATAAAACCTACAATTTTTTTAAAAATCAAATTAAGAATATGTTATAAAATTATAGCTCTTTAATCTAGAAAATTTTTTCAAGACACTCATGGAGCAGATTTCTTTCTTTCGGAAGATGTGCACATCTTTTTCGTTCTCTTCCTCTTTTCTTCTATGACCTCGGGGTCATTTACTCGCTCTAATTCGTTGGGATCTATAAGTCCTTCCACGGATGACTGCATTGTTCCCTTTTGATATCACAGGTCCTTTTGCTAGTGCTCCTGCAGATTTATATTTAGGTCGAATTATCCTTTAGAATATTGAAGTACCAAAATAATTAACAACAACATTAATAAGAATTTAAAATATTATATTAAACTGAACTTAATTATTTTTACACATGCAAGAAGTGATAACCTTGACGATGATGCATGCTGAAGCGATTCTACACGATGTAAAGTCTTGATTAAATGACAGGTGACTTCTTGACTAAACTCGACAAGTACATGGATCAATGTCCATAAAAGTACACACAAAAAATATTTTTAGCATTTTACAAACTATAGTGAAGAATCCTTAATCTAAACACTCTACTGTCAAATCTAGATCCATTTCGTTCACTTAATTATTAAACAATTATTATGTAAGTAGAATGCACTTATATTTTTCAGGTAAGACTACGTTAATGTTAAGATATACAATGATAATATCATTAAATGCTTCAACATACTAACCTCATTGTCAGCAACACTTGATAATCCATGAGTACGTTTTGATGAATCATCTCCATCCGAATCGTCAGATATGATTATAACATCCAAAAATTATTAAAATAAAAGTTTAAAGATGTTAAGTTATCATAAAATTTCAAACAATCATGATGTTTCTTATTTATAAATTTATTAATCTCTTTACTTATACGATAATAGAATATCAAATGATAATCTTCTTGTTTATGCTCTTTACAACAGTTTTATATGATAAATAAATGAAGAACTAGTCAAAAAATCAGAAAAATTTAGCAATTCCATAAATTAATTGATTTTTTTATTGTTTGTCCTATATTATTTCACATTATAAGATTGTTTGTTGAGAACTTGTATAAAACATTAGACTTGACTAATTTCTAGAAAGAAAAAAGTATAAGAAGCTTTGACCACAGTAATTCGTGAAACACTACAAATTAGAATATATTTTAACCAGTTTTAGATTAAATTCATCATGTCATTGTAGAAGCATCTAATTGTTTATAAAAACACAATATTTGAATAATTTCCAAGATTTTAGAAATAGTAAATAAAAATAAAATAATACATAATGAAATCATAACATCGGCTCCATGACTTATAGGAATTTTATAATATAAAAAAGGAAGTCTACAATAATATTAAAAGCTAGTGTTGAAGAATTTACCTTGAACATTGTTTGTTGAACCCATGGATAAACTCATTTTCTAAATAAATTTTGATCTACTGATAAAAAATCTTGAATAACTACTTAATTTTAATGATTTTAGGAGGAAAGTTGTGCCTACATATATAAATTATTGTATTTGTACAGTTCATAAAAAGAGTAACGACCCGAAAAATGATAGGTTGAACTAGAGCCTCATTGTGTGGGCTAGTGTGACCTTAAGTTGATGTCTAGGCTGTTTTATAAATTATTGAGCAAGGAAGAGGCCTAGGGTGCAGGTTAGGGCCTGAACTAGCAAAATAAAGCGGAGGAAGCCTTGTTTTTTGAGGTACTGTTTGGCGATGGGAGTGCTTGATCGCCAAAAAGTTGGCCAGCCGCCCTTGTCTCCTTGTGATCGTCTAGATTGTTGTTCCATTGGCCTATGTGGGTTTGAAAAACCTTACAGTTAAATTCTCGATGCTCACATGTCGCAAGAACTATTTGTTGTATGAATTGTGTGACTAGTATATGTTGCATTGGCTTGGGTCTTGTCCACCATCTGCGAAGTGGAGGATGTATTATTTGGGTCGTGAGTTTCCCATGTGGGCAGACCTTACCCGATCCAAGAAGTTGTCTAAGAAGATGAAAGAACTAATTATCTCTTATTTTAAAAGGAAAAGAGGAACAAAAGGAGGAACAATTTGATATCTGAAAAACTTACTAACCCTTCCTGATAAAAGAATTTCTTCCTTTACAGAGAGAGACAACGTAAAAACAATAGGAAAAGAGAACACAAACTAAAAGTGAAAAAGAAAACTCAAAAAAGTTTTTCGGTCTGAACATAAACATTTAGTTTATGAATCAAAATTTTCTTACCTAGCTATTTAAAAAAGATATTTGGAGAAATCGTGTTAAAATAGAAAAATCAATGACTTCTGCTGCAAATACAAGATACACAACTCGTCGATTTGAATCTTTGTAAATATTTCAACAATAAGGCTAAACATAAATTGAGACACTATAAGTGTAAACGTATTTGTTAAAACATCATTTGATGATATATATATATATATATATATATATATATATATATATATATATATATATATATATATATATATATATATATATATATATATATATATATATATATATATATATATATATTATATGCTAAATACACCAACACACATACAAATACAAAATATGAACTTATAAGTTCAAGAGAATACAAAAATTTTATATACTCAAACTATTAACTCCTCCATGGATTTTAAAGTCACATAAAAATATATATATTCAAAGGTTGAGAAACAGAAACAATCATTTGTCAAAACAACAACAACAACAAAAGATTTCTTTAAAAATAAAATTAACAGTATGTGATCTAATTATAGCTCTTTAATCTAGATAATTTTTTCAAAACGCTCGGAGCAGATTTCTTTCTTTTGGAAGATGTGCACATCTTTTTATTTCTCTTACTCTTCTCTTCTATGACCTCAGGGTCATTACTCGCTCTCATTTGTTGGGATCCATAAGGCCTTCTACAGATGACTGCATTGCTCCCCCTTGATATCACAGGTCTTCTTGCTAGTGCTCTTGTTGATTTATCCTTAGGTCGAATTATCCTTTAAAAAATTGAAGTATTAAAATAATTAATAAAAAGGAATAATAAAAATTTAAAATATTATAGTAAATTGAACTTAATTATTTTTAAACATGCAAGAAGTGATAACCTTGACGAAGATGCAAGCTGATGCGATTCTACAGGTTTCGAAGTCTTGGTTATATGACTTGTGATTTCTTGATCAACTTCTTGACTAAACTCGACAAATCCATTGATCAATGTCTATAAAAGTAAACATAAAATATTTTTAGCATTTTACAAATAATAGTTCAGAATCCTTCATCTAAACACTCAAATGTCAAATCTAGATCCATTTCGTTCACTTAATTATTACACAATTATTATGTAAGTAGAATGCACTTAAATTTTCAGAGAAGACTACCTTAATATTAAGATATCAAGTGATAATATAATTAAATGCTTCAACATACTAACCTCATTATCAGCAACACTTGATAATCCATGAGTTTTTGATGAATCATCTCCATCCGAATTGTCAGATATGATTATAATATCTAAAAATTATTAAAATAAAAGTTGAGAAAATGTTAAGTTATTATAAAATTTCAAAAAATCATGATGTTTCTTATTTAGAAATTTATTAATCTCTTTACTTATACGATTTTAGAATATAAAATGATAATCTTTTTGTTTATGATCTTTACAACAACTTTTACAATAAATAAATGAAGATCTAGTAAAAAATATGACAAATTTAGCAATTCCACAAATTAATTGGTTATTTTATTGTTTGTCCTATATTATATCACATTATTAGATTGTTTGCTGAGAACTTGTATAAAACATTAAAACTTGATTAATTTCGAGAAAGAAAAAAGTATAAGAAGCTTTGACTACAGTAGTTTGTGAAATACTATTAATTAGAATATATTTTAATTAGTTTTAGATCAAATTCATCATGTCATTGTACATGCATCTAATTATTTAGTACAAAAAAGGAGAAGAGGCAACATTGATCAAACATGAATAAAAAAAACAACAAAACAAATAAAGTTTACTATAGCTTATGATGATATACAAGATGAACAAAAATCTTCAATAATAAAACTGCATATATGAATATGAAAGTTGAGAAAATGTTAAGTTATTATAAAATTATAAAACAAATAAATTTTACTATAGCTTATGATGATATACAAGATGAACAAAAATCTTCAATAATAAAACTGCATATATGAAAATGAAAGAAAAATCTATAAGGAGGTCCTTTTATTTTATATTTTTATTTATTTAGTTCTTGATTAATAGATGACTGTCATTGAGGATGTCTTATGTTATAAATATTATTGTGAAAAATCACGCATAAATAATGTTGTATTACTTTTTATATGGAGTATATTGTTTTCATTTAATCCCCTTAATATTTTGGGTTTGAAAATTAGTAATCATTATAGTTTATATAAATATTAAATGTAAATAAGTTTTTACTCGTAATAAACCTCTTCATCATAAATAATCAATAGAAAAAATGAATTGAAAAGTCAATTTGTGCAACATATTTATTTTTAGTTCACAATATATTTTGGAAAATGTTTATTTTTTTTCACATTACTCTTAGAAGCTAATCAAATTATTTTAAAAAATCTTATATTGATGATTATTTTAAATATAAAAAGCATAACTTTGAATTTTACATATCTATAAGTGATATGACATTTAATTTTTTTGTAAAACCATCTTATTTTCTAATTCTATAAAAATATTATTTTTCTTATCTAAAAATATTAAGATCGTTAAATTAAATTTTCTTTTTCTATACAATAACTTTTGAATTTAAGACCCAATGGTTTCTTATCATTCATAGGGTGAAGAGGATATCATTTTTAAAATCCAAAGAGTTAAATTACATGATTTGATTAAAATTTACTCATCTATATGTATTAACTTTTGGTTGACGATTTAAGGTGTGAAGATTTGTTCTCATCTAAAAGGGGTAGAAGACTATTATCAGTAAGATTAAAACGACAAACAAATCCGTAGTTGTTACATAGATCGAGAACTACCATATAATATAGTTAAGTACAAAAAGGATGCGTGTACCTTTGTCTGCCATAGCAACGAATGACGGAATAGAAGCTTGGCTGAGTCGTCTTCTCCTTAGGGTTATTGACGGTTGGAAACTTATAGGAATACGCCTCTTAGTTTAAGCGATGAGAGGAGATCTAACCTCATATTTATAGGCTAAAAATCTTTTAACCTAGTGGGCCTCCCCATTACGGGCTTACAGGTCTTCAATATGCCTACACTATTTCCAACCAACGCATATGACATGAAATGAATACAAGCCCATATGGAATCCACTCAAAGACACGACTCATGTCTTGTCCAACAAATTTAAACATTAAGTTCATTTTACTAAAATGCAATAATAAGTTAATGTTAAGTGCACGTTTAATAAATACTTCTAACATTATCATCAACCATAGAGAAATCATAAACCTTAAAAGTGCAACCTCACCTAGTTTACCAAATTTCTTAAACATATATTTTTCAAGACACGATAGTTGAATAATTTTCAAGATTTTATAATTAAAAAGTTAGAATAGAATACCACATAATGAAATCATAACATCGGTTCCATAACTTGTATGAATTTTATAATATAAAAAAGGAAGTCTACAATAATTTTAAAAGCTAGTGTTGAAGAATTTACCTTGAACATTTCTATTGTGCCCATGGATAAACTCATTTTCTAAATAAATTTTGATGGCCAAATAAAAAATCACTTGCTTTTAATGATTGTAAGAGGAAAGTTGTGTGTACATATATAGATTATTGTATTTGTACGGTTCATAAAAAGTGTAACGACCCGGAAAATGATAGGTTGAACTAGAGCCTCATTGTGGGGTTAGTGTGACCTTAAGCTGATGTCTAGGATGTTTTATAACTTATTGAGCAAGGAAGAGGTCTAGGGTACAAGCAAGGGCCTAAACTAGCAAAATAAAGTGGAGGAAGCCTTCTTCTTTGAGGGACTGTTTGGCGATGGGAGTGATTGATCGCCAAAAGTTTGGCCAGTTGCCCTTGTCCCCTTGTGATCGTCTTATTTGATGTCCCATTGGCCTATATGGGGTTCGAAAAACCTGAAAGTTAAATTCTTGATGCTCACATGTCGTAAGAACTATTTGTTGACAAAATATGAATTTACGAGTTCAAGAGAATACAAAAATTTTATATACTCAAACTATTAACTACTCCATGGATTTTAAAGTCACATAAAAATATATATTCTCAAAAGTTGAGAAATAGAAACATTCAATTGTCCCAAGAAAACAAAACCCTACAATTTCTTTAAAAATAAAATTAAGAGTATGTTATAAAATTATAGCTCTTTAATCTAGATAATTTTTTCAAGACACTCATGGAGCAGATTTCTTTCTTTTGGAAGATGTGCACATCTTTTTTGTTATCTTACTCTTTTTTTCTATGACCTCGGGGTCATTTACTCGCTCTCATTTGTTGGGATCTATAAGTCCTTCCACGGATGACTGCATTGATCCCTCTTGATATTACATGTCCTTTTGCTAGTGCTCCTGCAGATTTATATTTAGGTCGAATTATCCTTTAGAAAATTGAAGTACCAAAATAATTAACAACAACATTAATAAGAATTTAAAATATTATATTAAATTGAACTTAATTATTTTTACACATGCAAGAAGTTATAACCTTGACGATGGTGCATGCTGACACGATTCTACACGATGTAAAGTCCAAATTAAATGACAGGTGACTTCTTGTAACGACCTGTTTAGTCGTTTTGAGCAGTAGAGTTTATTCCTGGTAATAACTGTCTGGGTCGACGGATCCCACGATGGACCGTCATGGTCACGACGGACCGTCGAGGATGTCTCGTTCCAAAACACTTAGATTCTGAAAATTTGGGTACTGCGATCGACTCTCTGAACTTCACGACGGAATGGCAGGACGGACCGTCATAGGCACGACGGACCGTCACAAATCCTTCCACAGAATTGACTCTCTAAACTTTATGACGGACCTGCAGGACGGACCGTCACAGTCATGACGGACCGTCACAAGCTGCGTAACCCTGACTGGGTCGGAAATTCTGTTAAAAGTTTTTAAGGGGCGTTTTGGACTATTCAGGCTTATAATTATAAAGTTAGTGGGTTAATGTTAATAATTCAATTACTTGGGGGTTAAAGGAGATAACCTTGAAATAAATAGTGGGTTATTTTTTTCATGTTTTATAGTTAATTATATGACAATTAGGGTAAAAGAAAAAGGGTTTGAATAAGAAAAATAGAAAGAATAGAGAGAGAAAGGGAGAACGAACGAGCGAGAGAAGAGAGAACGAAGAGGAAAGCAAAGACTTTGAGGAGTAGCTTGCGTGATCACGAATTCTTCGGTGGAGGTAGGTTATGGTTTATGCTATTTCATAGTAAACTCTTAATAGCGAATGATATGTATTGGGTAGTAGTGTAAAGTCTTCTATATGCTTAATTGTGTGCTTGCATGATGTGATTATGTAATTGTAATGGATTGAAAAGATGAGGCTGTGAATCTTAAATCTTAAATCCACTTTGTTAATGATGATGCCTTGGTATAAAAGAAGGCTTGATGAACTAAAAGAATGAGATTAGGGGATCGGAGTGTCACGTTCCGACACCGGGATAGTAGAGGATCGGAGTGTCACATTCCGACACCAGGATAGTAGAGGATCGGAGTGTCACGTTCCGACACCAGGAGAGTAGAGGATCGGAGTGTCACGTTCCGACACCAGGATAGTAGTAAGGGATCGGAGTGTCACGTTCCGACACCAGGATAGTAGGGGATCGGAGTGTCATGTTCCGACACATAGTAGTAAGGGATCGGAGTGTCACGTTCCGACACAAGAAGAACAAAGAGAATGAATCTTGAATTATGCTAATATACTCAGATTTTTAAAGAAACCTATTTCCCAATGAGTATGGTGTGGAGGCTTGAGTCCTCATAGATGCATTTGGTGTTGTTGCAAATGATTCTTATACTTGTTGCTATCACCTGTTAAGTATTTGGTTGGTTTTATGTTATTATTCGATATATATTGCTTTCTATTTTGAGTTGGCCGATGATACCTACTCAGTACTTGTGCCTTAGACTGACCCCTACTTGTAAATTTCTTCTTTGTTATTTGTGGAGTGCAGCAAACGTGCCATCGCCTTCAACTCGTCCTCAACTCTAGCCAGTCTACATCACGTCAGATTTCAGCGTGAGCTATTGTTCCTAGCTCGGACTGGATTCTCTCTCATTTATGTCTTGATGTCCTTGAAGTTCGAACATGGACCATCTGTTTACTTATTTTAGCTTCTTAGATACTCTTAGATTAGTAATTTGAGGATAGATGTTCTTGTGGTGATGACTTCCAGATTTTGGGAATAATAAGTATTAAATTTTAGAAGTTATTTATTGGTTCTATTAATGAGTTTAAGTCTTCCGCATTGTATTTTGTTCATTATGGTTCAATTATTGGTAAATGATTTGGGGTTTAGATTGGTTGGTTCGCTCACATAGGAGGATAAATGTGGGTGCCACTCGCGGCTCATTTTGGGTCGTGACAAACTTGGTATCAGAGCATTAGGTTCGTTGGTCTCATCACACAAGAACGAGTCTAGTAGAGTCTTAAGGAACGGTAGGGGGACACCTTTACTTTTCTTTGAGAGGCTATAAGACTTTAGGAAAATTCCATTCTTTCCTTCTTTCGTGCTATTACTTGGATCCAATTGGTATCTAGGTGATACAAATTGGTATCTGACCATCTTCACTCTATTTCCCAGATGGTTAGAACTAGAGCAACAACTGCGCCAACACCAACACCGGCAAGACAAGATGCATCTGAGCCAGCCACTGGGCTGTAGCTCGAAGAGAAGCAGTGGCAAGAGGCCGTGGTAGAGGTCGCGGGACGTCCTCTAGAGGTAGAGGACAAACACCTGGTCCAACTAGTACTAGGGCAGTGACTCCTCCACCGACTGATGAGGTAGTAAGAGAGGGTGAGGAAGGGGAAAATGAGCAAGTGCAGAATGAGGAAATACCACCCCAACCTACCCCAGAGATGATTAACTAGGTTCTTGCTTATGTTAGCGGGTTATCTGATCTAGGCCAGACACCTCCAGTGTTTACTGCACCAGCACCTCAGGTTCCGAGAGTACAACATGCCGCTGCTGTGGCTCCCCGCATGGATGCCTCATTGGAAATAGGCACGTTTCCTCGATTGACTACTTGACCTATAATGACGAGTGATCAGCATGAACTTTTCACTAAATTTCTGAAGTTGAAACCTCCAGTCTTCAAGGGTGCTGAATATGAGGATGCCTATGATTTTCTGGTTGATTGTCATGAGTTGCTATATAAGATGGGCATAGTAGAACGATTTGGCATTGAGTTTGTGACCTATCAGTTTCAGGGGAACGCCAAAATGTGGTGGCGGTCATATGTTGAGTGTCAACCCGCATAGGCACCACCTATGACTTGGGCGTCATTCTCTAGCTTATTTATGGAGAAGTATATACCCCGAACTTTGAGGGATAGGAGGAGAGATGAGTTCCTAAGCCTAGAGCAAGGCAGGATGTTAGTTACTGCTTATGAGGCTAAGTTTCGTGAGTTATCCAGGTATGCCACCCAACTTTGCCTCAGTCCACAAGAGCGGATTCGCCGTTTCGTGAAAGGGTTGAGGTCAGATTTGCAGATTTCAGCCTTACAGGTAGCCGCTACAGCAAAATCCTTTCAGGAGGTGGTAGATTTTGTGATAGAAGTGGAGGGGGTGAAGCCAAACGACTTCACCATGGCATCGACATCTAAGAAGTTTCGTAAGGGATGTGAGTTTAATGGTTCTTACTCCAGAGGGCAGGGTTCAGGAGGTTTCCCAACCAGACCTATTCAGTCTTCACTGCAGGCTGTAGCTGGGGGTCCATCGCAGACCAGCCAACATTCCTCTGAGTTTGGAGGTTACCCCCAGACTTCGTCATTCTCACAGAGACCTATGCTTAAATCCAGAGAGTGTTATGGATGTGGGGAGACTGGACACATTAGGAGATATTGTCCAAAACAGAGTTACAGACTCCCAATAGTCAGAGGTAGAGGTGGTCATGGAAGAGGCCGTCATTCTGGAGGGTGTGGTGGCCGAGGTAATGGTGGTCACCAGAACGACCGGGGTGACGGGCAAACTGGAGCTACTACAGCACAACATGGTACGGGCAACGGGCAGACAGGTGATAGGGCCCATTGTTATGCTTTCCCTGAGAGGTCTGAAGCGGAGACATCTGATGTTGTTATCACAGGTAATCTTTTGGTTTGTGATTGCATGGCTTCTGTATTATTTGATCCTGGCTCCACATTTTCATATGTATCTTCCTTATTTGCTACTGGTCTTAATTTACATTGTGAATTGCTTGACATGCCTATTCGTGTTTCTACTCCGGTGGGTGAGTCTGTGATAGTTGTAAAGGTGTATAGGTCTTGTCTTGTAACTTTTGTGGGGAGAAATACTCATGTAGACTTGGTTATTTTAGGAATGGCTGATTTCGATGTAATTCTGGGTATGACTTGGCTTTCTCCAAATTTTGCAATTTTAGATTGTAATGCAAAAACTGTAACGTTGGCCAAGCCTGGGACAGATCCGTTAGTGTGGGAGGGTGACTACACTTCCACTCTAGTTCGTATCATCTCCTTTCTTCGTGCTAAGAGAATGGTTAGTAAAGGGTGTTTAGCTTTCTTGGCACACCTCAGGGATGATACTACCCAAGTACCTTCAATTGAGTCAGTTTCGATAGTCCGTGAGTTTCTGGATGTGTTTCCGCAGACCTTCCTGGTATGCCACCGGATAGGGATATCGACTTTTGCATTGATCTGGAGCCGGGTACTCGCCCCATTTCTATACCCCCTTATAGGATGGCCCCAGCAGAGTTAAGGGAATTAAAGGCTCAACTTCAAGAGTTGTTAGGTAAAGGCTTCATTAGACCAAGCGCATCCCCTTGGGGTGCTCCGGTGTTATTTGTGAAGAAGAAGGATAGGAGTTTTCGGATGTGCATAGACTACCGGCAGTTGAATAAGGTAACTATTAAGAACAAGTACCCCATTCCTCGAATTGATGACTTTTTCGATCAGTTACAAGGTGCTTGTGTCTTCTCTAAGATTGACTTGAGATCCGGTTATCATCAATTGAAAATACGGGCAACAGATGTACCAAAGACTGCTTTTCGAACCAGGTATGGGCATTATGAATTCGTAGTAATGTCTTTTGGTCTTACGAATGCCCCTGTTGCGTTCATGAGCCTGATGAACGGGATTTTTAAGCCATATCTGGATCTCTTTGTCATTGTGTTTATTGATGATATACTAGTATACTCAAAGAGCAGGAAAGAACATGAGGAGCACTTGAGAATTGTGTTGGAAGTATTGAGGGAGAAAAGGCTTTATGCCAAATTCTCCAAGTGTGAGTTTTGGCTAGATTCAGTGTCCTTCTTGGGGCACGTAGTTTCTAAGGATGGAGTGATGGTGGATCCTTCTAAGATTGAAGCAGTGAAGAGTTGGGTAAGACCTACTAATGTTACAGAAGTAAGGAGCTTTGTTGGCTTAGCTAGCTACTACCGTCGATTTGTCAAGGGATTTTCTTCGGTTGCTTCCTAATTGACAAACTTGACTAAGCAGAATGTTCCATTTGTATGGTCGGATGAATGTGAAGAAAGCTTCCAGAATCTCAAGACCTTGTTGACTACTGCACCAATTCTTACCTTGCCAGTGGAAGGCAAGAATTTCATTGTTTATTGTGATGCATCCTATTCTGGTTTGGGTGCAGTGCTAATGCAAGAGAAGAACGTAATTTCTTATGCTTCGAGGCAATTAAAGGTACATGAACGTAATTATCCGACCCACAATTTGGAGTTGGTTGCGGTAGTGTTTGCATTAAAGCAATGGAGACATTATCTATATGGGGTTAAGTGTGAAGTCTATACGTATCATCGTAGTTTACAGTATATCTTTACTCAGAAAGATTTGAATTTAAGACAGAGGAGATTGATGGAACTACTGAAGGACTATGATATCACTATCTTGAATCACCCGGGAAAAGCTAATGTTGTGGCAGATGCCTTAAGTAGAAAGGCAGGGAGCATGGGCTGTCTAGCTCACTTGCAGGTTTCTAGACGCCCATTGCCTAGAGAGGTTCAGACTCTGGCTAATGACCTTATGAGGCTGGAAGTACTAGAGAAGGGAGGATTTTTGGCCTGTGTGGAGGCAAGATCTTCCTTTCTTGACAAGATTAAGGGAAAGCAGTTTACTGATGAGAAACTGATTCGGATCTGAGATAAGGTGTTGCGAGGAGAGGCTAAAGAAGAAAAAATCGATGAGGAAGGTGTTTTGAGAATTAAGGGAAGGGTATGTGTTCCCCGTGTTGATGATTTGATCCACACTATTCTTACAGAGGCTCATAGTTCCGGATATTCTATACATCCTGGTGCAACCAAGATGTACCGTGACCTAAAGCAACACTTTTGGTGGAGTAGAATGAAGCGTGACATTGTTGATTTTGTCGCCCAATGCCCGAATTGTCAGCAGGTAAAGTATGAACACCAGAGGCCCGGAGGAACACTTCAGAGAATGCCCATTCCTGAATGGAAGTAGGAGAGAATTGCAATGGACTTCGTGGTTGGTCTTCCAAAGACATTGGGTAAGTTTGATAATATTTGGGTAATTGTGGACAGATTAACTAAGTCTGCTCACTTCATTCCGGTCAAGGTGACTTACAATGCAGAGAATTTAGCCAAACTCTATATCTCAGAATTGTTCGATTGCATGGAGTTCCACTTTCCATCATATCATATAGAGGTACGCAGTTTACTTCTAAGTTTTGGAGAATATTGCATGCTGAATTAGGTACTAGGTTGGACCTTAGTACTGCATTTCACCCTCAGACCGATGGTCAGTCTGAGCGAACGATTCAGGTGTTGGAAGATATGCTTCGTGCATGTGTGATAGAATTTGGTGGTCATTGGGATAACTTCTTACCCTTAGCAGAGTTCTCATACAATAATAGCTATCACTCAAGTATTGATATGGCCCCATTCGAAGCATTGTATGGGAGGAGATGTAGGTCTCCCATTGGTTGGTTTGATGCATTCGAGGTGAGGCCTTGGGGTACTGATCTTCTGAGGGAATCATTAGAGAAAGGGAAATTCATTCAAGAAAAGCTTTTAGCGGCGCAAAGTAGGCAAATGGAATATGCAGATCGAAAGGTTAGAGACTTGGAGTTCATGGAGGGTGAACAAGTCTTGCTGAAGGTTTCACCCATGAAAGGGGTGATGCGGTTTGGTAAAAGAGGTAAGCTAAGCCCAAGGTATATTGGACCATTTGAAGTACTTAAGCGAGTAGGGGAGGTGGCTTATGAATTAGCCTTGCCTCAAGGAGTCTCAGGAGTGCACCCGGTATTTCATGTGTCTATGCTGAAAAGATACCATGGAGATGGAAACTACATTATTCGTTGGGACTCAGTTCTTCTTGATGAGAATTTGTCTTATGAGGAGGAGCCTGTTTCCATTCTAGATAGAGAAATCCGCAAGTTGAGATCAAGGGAGATTGCATCCATCAAGGTTCAATGGAAGAATCGACCAGTTGAAGAGTCCACTTGGGAGAAGGAGGTTGATATGCAAAAAAGATACCCACACCTGTTTACCGATTCATGTACTCCTTTTTGCTCTTGTTTTTCTTCTTGTGATCGTTCGAGGACGAACGATGGGTAAATTGGTATCTATTGTAACAACCTGTTTAGTTGTTTTGAGCAGTAGAGTTTATTCGTGGTAATAACTGTCTGGGTCGACGTATCCCACGACGGACCATCATGGTCACGACGGACCGTCGAGGGGGTCTCGTTCCAAAATACTTAGATTCTGAAAATTTGGGTACTGAGATCGACTCTCTGAACTTCACGACGGAATGGCAGGACGGACCGTCGTAGGCACGACGGACCGTCACAAATCCTTCCACAGAATTAACTCTCTGAACTTTATGACGGACCTGCAGGACGGACCGTCACAGTCATGACGGACCGTCACAAGCTGCGTAACCCTGACTGGGTCGGATTTCTGTTAAAAGTTTTTAAGGGGCGTTTTGGACTATTCATGCTTATAATTATAAAGTTAGTGGGTTAATGTTAATAATTCAATTACTTGGGGGTTAAAGGAGATAACCTTGAAACAAATAGTGGGTTATTTTTATCATCTTTTATACTTAATTATATGACAATTAGGGTAAAAGAAAAAGTGTTTGAATAAGAAAAAGGGTTTGAATAAGAAAAATAGAAAGAACAGAGAGAGACGGGGAGAACGAGCAAGCGAGAGAAGAGAGAACGAAGAGGAAAGCAAAGACTTTGAGGAGTAGCTTGCGTGATCACGAATTCTTCGGTGGAGGTAGGTTATGGTTTATGCTATTTCATAGTAAGCTCTTAATAGCGAATGATATGTATTGGGTAGTATTGTAAAGTCTTCTATATGCTTAATTGTGTGCTTGCATGATGTGATTATGTAATTGTAATGGATTGAAAAGATGAGGCTGTGAATCTTAAATCTTAAATCCACTTTGTTAATGATGATGCCTTGGTATAAAAGATGGCTTGATGAACTAAAAGAATGAGATTAGGGGATCGGAGTGTCACGTTCAGACACCAGGATAGTAGAGGATCGGAGTGTCACGTTCCGACACTAGGATAGTAGAGGATCATAGTGTCACGTTCCGACACCAGGAGAGTAGAGGATCGGAGTGTCACGTTCCGACACCAGGATAGTAGTAAGGGATCAGAGTGTCACATTCCGACACCAGGATAGTAGGGGATCGGAGTGTCACGTTTCGACACATAGTAGTAAGGGATCGGAGTGTCACGTTCTGACACAAGAAGAACAAAGAGAATAAATCTTGAATTATGCTAATATACTCAGATTTTAAAGAAACCTATTTCCCAATGAGTATGGTGTGGAGGCTTGAGTCCTTATAGATGCGTTTGGTGTTGTTGCAAATGATTCTTATACTTGTTGCTATCACCTGTTAAGTATTTGGTTGGTTTTATGTTATTATTCGATATATATTGCTTTCTATTTTGAGTTGGCCGATGATACCTACTCAGTACTTGTGCCTTGTACTGACCCCTACTTGTAAATTTCTTCTTTGTTATTTGTGGAGTGCAGCAAACGTGCCATCGACTTCAACTCGTCCTCAACTCTGGCCAGTCTACATCACGTCAGATTTCAAGGTGAGCTATTGTTCCTAGCTCGGACTGGATTCTCTCTCATTTATGTCTTGATGTCCTTGAAGTTCGGACATGGACCATCTTTTTACTTATTTTAGCTTCTTAGATACTCTTATATTAGTAATTTGAGGATAGATGTTCTTGTGGTGATGACTTCCAGATTTTGGGAATAATAAGTATTAAATTTTAGAAGTTATTTATTGGTTCTATTAATGATTTTAAGTCTTCCGCATTGTATTTTGTTCATTATGGTTCAATTATTGGTAAATGATTTGGGGTTTAGATTGGTTGGTTCGCTCACATAGGAGGATAAATATGGGTGTCACTCGCGGCTCGTTTTGGGTCGTGACACTTCTTGATGAATTTCTTGACTAAACTCGACAAGTACATGGATTAATGTCTATAAAAGTACACACAAAAAATATTTTTAGCATTTTACAAACTATAGTGAAGAATCCTTAATCTAAACACTCAACTGTCACATCTAGATCCATTTCGTTCACTTAATTATTAAACAATTATTATGTAAGTAGAATGCACTTATATTTTTCAGGTAAGACTACGTTAATGTTAAGATATACAGTGATAATATCATTAAATGCTTCAACATACTAACCTCATTGTCAGCAACACTTGATAATCCATGAGTACGTTTTGATGAATCATCTCCATCCGAATCGCCATATATGATTATAACATTCAAAAATTATTTAATTGAAAGTTTAAAGATGTTAAGTTATTATAAAATTTCAAACAATCATGATGTTTCTTATTTAGAAATTTATTAATCTCTTTACTTATGCGATTACAGAATAAAAAATAATAATCTTGTTGTTTATGCTCTTTACAATAGTTTTTTATGATAAATAAATGAAGAACTAGTCAAAAAATCAGATAAATTTAGCAATTCCATAAATTAATTGACTGTTTTATTGTTTTTCCTATATTAATTCACATTATAAGATTGTTTGTTGAGAACTTGTATAAAACATTAAACATGACTAATTTCTAGAAAGAAAAAAGTATAAGAAGCTTTGACCACAGTAATTCGTGAAACACTACAAATTAGAATATATTTTAACCAGCTTTAGATTAAATTCATCATGTCATTGTACATGCATCTAATTGTTTATTAAAACACAATATTTGAATAATTTCTAAGATTTTAAAAAAAGTAAATTAAAATAAAATAATACATAATGAAATCATAACATCGGTTCCATAACTTATAGGAATTTTATGATATAAAAAAGGAAGTCTACAATAGTTATAAAAGCTAGTGTTGAAGAGTTTACCTTGAACATTGTTTGTTGAACCCATGGATAAACTCATTTTCTAAATAAATTTTGATCGACTGATAAAAAATCTTGAATAACTACTTAATTTTAATGATTTTAGGATGAAAGTTCTGCCTACATATATAAATTATTGTATTTGTACAGTTCATAAAAAGTGTAACGACCCAGAAAATGATAGGTTGAACTAGAGCCTCATTGTGTGGGCTAGTGTGACCTTAAGTTGATGTCTAGGCTGTTTTATAAATTATTGAGCAAGGAAGAGGCCTAGGGTGCAATTAAGGGCCTAAACTAGCAAAATAAAACGGAGGAAGCCTTGTTTTTTGAGGGACTGTTTGGCGATGGGAGTGCTTGATCGCCAAAAAGTTGGCCAACCGCCCTTGTCCCCTTGTGATCGTCTAGATTGTTGTTCCATTGGCCTATGTGGGTTTGGAAAACCTTAAAGTTAAATTCTTGATTCTCACATGTTTCAAGAACTATTTGTTGTATGAATTGTGTGACTAGTATATGTTGCATTGGCTTGGGTCTTGTCCACCATATGCGAAGTGGAGGATGTATTATTTGGGTCGTGAGTTTCCCATGTGAACAGACCTTACCCGATCCAAGAAGTTGTCTAAGAAGATGAAAGAAATAATTATCTCTTATTTTAAAAGGAAAAGAGGAACAAAAGGAGAAACAATTTGATATCTTAAAAACATACTAACCCTTCCTGATAAAAGAATTTATTCTTTTACAGAGAAAGACAACGTAAAAAACAATATGAAAAGAGAACACAAACTAAAAGTGAAAAAGAAAACTCAAAAAAGTTTTTCTGTCTGAACATAAACATTTAGTTTATGAATCAAATTTTTTTCCCTAGCTATTTAAAAAAGATATTTGGAGAAATCGTGTTAGAAATAGAAAAATCAATGACTTCTGCTGCAAATACAACATAAACAACTCGTCGATTTGAATCTTTCAAAATATTTCAACAATAAGGCTAAACATAAATTAAGACACTATAAGTGTGAACGTATTTGTTGAAACTTCATTTGATGATAAAAATGAAAATGATATATATATATATATATGCTAAATACACCAACACACATACAAATACAAAATATGAACTTATAAGTTCAAGAGAAAATTTTTTATATACTCAAACTATTAACTCCTCCATGGATTTTAAAGTCACATAAAAATATATATATATATATATATATATATATATTCAAAAGTTGAGAAACAGAAACAATCATTTGTCAAAAAAACAACAACAACAGAACATTTCTTTACAAATCAAATTAAGAGCATGTGATCTAATTATAACTCTTTAATCTAGATAAATTTTTCAAAGCACTCATGGAGCAGATTTCTTTCTTTTGGAAGATGTGCACATCTTTCTTTTTCTCTTCCTCTTCTCTTCTATGACCTCGGGGTCATTACTCGCTCTCATTAGTTGGGATCCATAAGGCCTTCTACAGATGACTGCATTGCTCCCCCTTGATATCACAGGTCCTCTTGCTAGAGCTCTTGTGGATTTATCTTTAGGTCGAATTATCCTTTAAAAAATTGAAGTATTAAAATAATTAACAACAACGAATAATAAAAATTTAAAATATTATAGTAAATTTAACTTAATAATTTTTAAACATGGAAGAAGTGATAACCTTGACGATGATGCAAGCTGATGCGATTCTACAGGTTTCAAAGTCTTGGTTATATGACTTGTGATTTCTTGATCAACTTCTTGACTAAACTCGACAAATCCATTGATCAATGTCTATAAAAGTAAACATAAAATATTTTTAGCATTATACAAATAATAGTTAAGAATCCTTCATCTAAACACTCAAATGTCAAATCTAGATCTATTTAGTTCACTTAATTATTACACAATTATTATGTAAGTAGAATGCACTTATATTTTTCAGATAAGACTACGTTAATATTAAGATATCAAGTGATAATATAATTAAATGCTTCAACATGCTAACCTCATTATCAGCAACACTTGATAATCCATGAGTTTTTGATGAATCATCTCCATCCGAATTGTCAGATATGATTATAACATCTAAAAATTATTAAAATAAAAGTTGAGAAAATGTTATGTTATTATAAAATTTCAAACAATCATGATGTTTCTTATTTAGAAATTTATTAATCTCTTTACTTATAAGATTTTAGAATATAAAATGATAATCTTTTTGTTTATGATCTTTACAACAACTTTTCCGATAAATAAATGAAGATCTAGTAAAAAATATGACAATTTTAGCAATTTCACAAATTAATTGATTGTTTTATTGTTTGTCCTATATTATTTCACATTATAAGATTGTTTGTTGAGAACTTGTATAAAACATTAAAACTTGACTAATTTCGAGAAAGAAAAAAATATAAGAAGCTTTGACTACAGTAGTTTGTGAAATACTATTAATTAGAATATATTTTAATTAGTTTTAGATCAAATTCATCATGTCATTGTACATGCATCTAATTATTTAGTACAAAAAAGGAGAAGAGGAAACATTGATCAAACCTGAATAAAAAAAAACAACAAAACAAATAAAGTTTACTATAGCTTATGATGATATACAAGATGAACAAAAATCTTCAATAATAAAACTGCATATATGAAAATGAAAGAAAAATCTATAAGGAGGTCCTTTTATTTTATATTTTTATTTATTTTAGTTCTTGATTAATAGATGACTGTCATTGAGGATGTCTTATGTTAAAAATATTATTGTGTAAAATCACGCATAAATAATGTTGTATTACTTTTTATATGGAGTATATTGATTTCATTTAATCCCCTTGATATTTTCGGTTTGAAAATTAGTAATCATTATAGTTTATATAAATATTAAATGGAAATAAGTTTTTACTCGTAATAAACCTCTTCATAATAAATAATCAATAGAAAAAATGAATTGAAAAGTCAATTTGTGCAACATATTTATTTTTAGTTCACAATATATTTTGGAAAATGTTTATTTTTTTTCACATTACTCTTAGAAGCTAATCAAATTATTTTAAAAAATCTTATATTGAGATTATTTTAAATATAAAAAGCATAACTTTGAATTTTACATATCTAAAGTGATATGATATTTAAATTTTTTGTAAAACCATCTTATTTTCTAATTCTAAAAAAATATTATTTTTCTTATCTAAAAATATTAAGATCGTTAAATTAAATTTTCTTTTTCTATACAATAACTTTTGAATTTAAGACCCAACGGTTTCTTATCATTCATAGGGTGAAGAGGATATCATTTTTAAATCCAATGAGTTAAATTACATGATTTGATTAAAATTTACTCATCTATATGTATTAACTTTTGGTTGATGATTTAAGGTGTGAAGATTTGTTCTCATCTAAAAGGGGTAGAAGACTATTATCCATAAGATTAAAACGACAAACAAATCCGTAGTTGGTACATAGATCGAGAACTACCATATTATATAGTTAAGTACAAAAAGGATGCGTGTACCTTTGTCTGCCATAGCAACGAATGACGGAATAGAAGCTTGGCTGAGTCATCTTCTCCTTAGGGTTATTGACGGTTGGCAACTTATAGGAATACGCCTCTTAGTTTAGGCGATGAGAGGAGATCTAACCTCATATTTATAGGCTAAAAATCTTTTAACCTAGTGGGCCTCCCCTTTACGGGCTTACAGGTCATCAATATGCCTACACTATTTCCAACCAACGCATATGACATGAAATGAATACAAGCCCATATGGAATCCACTCAAAGACATGACTCATGTCTTGCCCAACAAATTTTAACATTCAGTTCATTTTACTAAAATGCAATAATAAGTTAATGTTAGGTGCACGTTTAATAAATACTTCTAACATTATCATCAACCATAGAGAAATCATGAACCTTAAAAGTGCAACCTCACCTAGTTTACCAAATTTCTTAAACATATATTTTTCAAGACACAATAGTTGAATAATTTTCAAGATTTTATAATTAAAAAGTTAGAATAGAATACCATATAATGAAATCATAACATCGGTTCCATAACTTGTATGAATTTTATAATATAAAAAAGGAAGTCTACAATAATTTTAAAAGCTAGTGTTGAAGAATTTACCTTGAACATTTCTATTGTACCCATGGATAAACTCATTTTCTAAATAAATTTTGATGGCCAAATAAAAAATCACGAATACCTACTTGCTTTTAATGATTGTAAGAGGAAAGTTGTGTGTACATATATATATATTATTGTATTTGTACGGTTCATAAAAAGTGTAACGACCCGGAAAATGTTAGGTTAAACTAGAGCCTCATTGTGGGGTTAGTGTGACCTTAAGTTGATGTCTAGGATGTTTTATAACTTATTGAGCAAGGAAGAGGTCTAGGGTACAAGGAAGGGCCTAAACTAGCAAAATAAAGTGGAGGAAGCCTTCTTCTTTGAGGGACTGTTTGGCGATGGGAGTGATTGATCGCCAAAAGTTTGGCCAGTTGCCCTTGTCCCCTTGTGATCGTCTAATTTGATGTCCCATTGGCCTATGTGGGGTTCGAAAAACCTGAAAGTTAAATTCTTGATGCTCACATGTCGTAAGAACTATTTGTTGACAAAATATGAATTTACGAGTTCAAGAGAATACAAAAATTTTATATACTCAAACTATTAACTACTCCATGGATTTTAGAGTCACATAAAAATATATATTCTCAAAAGTTTGAGAAACAGAAACAATCATTTGTTAAAAAAAAAACCCTACAATTTCTTTAAAAATCAAATTAAGAGTATGTTATAAAATTATAGCTCTTTAATCTAGATAATTTTATCAAGACACTCATGGATCAGATTTCTTTCTTTTGGAAGATGTGCACATCTTTTTTGTTCTCTTCCTCTTTTCTTCTATGACCTCGGGTTCATTTACTCGCTCTCATTTGTTGGGATCTATAAGTCCTTCCACGGATGACTGCATTGATCCCTCTTGATATCACATGTCCTTTTGCTAGTGCTCCTGCAGATTTATATTTATGGTTGAATTATCCTTTAGAAAATTGAAGTACCAAAATAATTAACAACAACATTAATGAGAATTTAAAATATTATATTAAATTGAACTTAATTATTTTTACACATGCAAGAAGTGATAACCTTGACGATGATGCATGCTGACGCGATTCTACACGATGTAAAGTCCAAATTAAATGACAGGTGACTTCTTGATCAATTTCTTGACTAAACTCGACAAGTACATGGATCAATGTCTATAAAAGTACACACAAAAAATATTTTTAGCATTTTACAAACTATAGTGAAGAATCCTTAATCTAAACACTCAACTGTCAAATCTAGATCCATTTCGTTCACTTAATTATTAAACAATTATTATGTAAGTAGAATGCACTTATATTTTTCAGGTAAGACTACGTTAATGTTAAGATATACAGTGATAATATCATTAAATGCTTCAACATACTAACCTCATTGTCAGCAACACTTGATAATCCATGAGTACGTTTTGATGAATCATCTCCATCCGAATCGTCAGATATGATTATAACATTCAAAAATTATTTAAATAAAAGTTTAAAGATGTTAAGTTATCATAAAATTTCAAACAATCATGATGTTTCTTATTTAGAAATTTATTAATCTCTTTACTTATACGATTATAGAATATAAAATAATAATCTTCTTGTTTATGCTCTTTACAATAGTTTTTTATGATAAATAAATGAAGAACTAGTCAAAAAATCAGATAAATTTAGCAATTCCATAAATTAATTGATTGTTTTATTGTTTGTCCTATATTAATTCACATTATAAGATTGTTTGTTGAGAACTTGTATAAAACATTAAGTTTGACTAATTTCTAGAAAGAAAAAAGTATAAGAAGCTTTGATCACAGTAATTCGTGAAACACTACAAATTAGAATATATTTTGACAAGTTTTAGATTAAATTCATCATGTCATTGTACATGCATCTAATTGTTTATTAAAAAACAATATTTGAATAATTTCCAAGATTTTAAAAAAAGTTAATTAAAATAAAATAATACATAATGAAATCATAACATAGGTTCCATAACTTATAGGAAATTTATGATATAAAAAAGGAAGTCTACAATAATTTTAAAAGCTAGTGTTGAAGAATTTACCTTGAACATTGTTTGTTAAACCCATGGATAAACTCATTTTCTATATAAATTTTGGTCGACTGATAAAAAATCTTGAATAACTACTTAATTTAAATGATTTTAGGAGGAAAGTTGTGCCTACATATATAAATTATTGTATTTGTACAGTTCATAAAAAGTGTAACGACCCGGAAAATGATAGGTTGAACTAGAGTCTCATTGTGTGGGCTAGTGTGACCTTAAGTTGATGTCTAGGCAGTTTTATAAATTATTGAGCAAGGAAGAGGCCTAGGGTGCAGGTAAGGGCCTAAATTAGCAAAATAAAACGGAGGAAGCCTTGTTTTTTGAGGGACTGTTTGGCGGTGGGAGTGCTTGATCGCCAAAAAGTTGGCCAATCGCCCTTGTCCCCCTGTGATCGTCTAGATTGTTGTTCCATTGGCCTATGTGGGTTTGGAAAACCTTAAAGTTAAATTCTTGATGCTCACATGTTGCAAGAACTATTTGTTGTATGAATTGTGTGACTAGTATATGTTGCATTGGCTTGGGTCTTGTCCACCATCTGCGAAGTGGAGGATGTATTATTTGGGTCGTGAGTTTCCCATGTGGACAGACCTTACCCGATCCAAGAAGTTGTCTAAGAAGATGAAAGAAATAATTATCTTTTATTTTAAACGGAAAAGAGGAACAAAAGGAGAAACAATTCGATATCTTAGAAACATAGTAACCCTTCCTGATAAAAGAATTTATTCTTTTACAGAGAAAGACAACGTAAAAAACAATATGAAAAGAGAACACAAACTAAAAGTGAAAAAGAAAACTCAAAAAAGTTTTTCTGTCTGAACATAAACATTTAGTTTATGAATCAATTTTTTTCCCTAGCTATTTAAAAAAGATATTTGGAGAAATCGTGTTAAAAATAGAAAAAGCAATGACTTCTGCTGCAAATACAACATAAACAACTCGTCGATTTGAATCTTTCTAAATATTTCAACAATAAGGCTAAACATAAATTAAGACACTATAAGTGTGAACGTATTTGTTGAAACTTCATTTGATGATAAAAATAAAAATGATATATGTATATATACATATAATATATATATATATATATATATATATATATATATATATATATATATATATATATATATATATATATATTATATGCTAAATACACCAACACACATACAAATACAAAATATGAACTTATAAGTTCAAGAGAAATTTTTTTATATACTCAAACTATTAACTCCTCCATGGATTTTAAAGTCACATAAAAATATATATATATTCAAAAGTTGAGAAACAGAAACAATCATTTGTCAAAAAAACAACAACAACAAAACATTTATTTAAAAATCAAATTAAGAGCATGTGATCTAATTATAGCTCTTTAATCTAGATAAATTTTTCAAAACACTCATGGAGCAGATTTCTTTCTTTTGGAAGATGTGCACATCTTTCTTTTTCTCTTCCTCTTCTCTTCTATGACCTCGGGGTCATTACTCGCTCTCATTAGTTGGGATCCATAAGGCCTTCTACAGATGACTGCATTGCTCCCCCTTGATATCACAGGTCCTCTTGCTAGAGCTCTTGTGGATTTATCTTTAGGTCGAATTATCCTTTAAAAAATTGAAGTATTAAAATAATTAACAACAACGAATAATAAAAATTTAAAATATTATAGTAAATTTAACTTAATTATTTTTAAACATGCAAGAAGTGATAACCTTGACGATGATGCAAGCTGATGCGATTCTACAGGTTTCAAAGTCTTGGTTATATGACTTGTGATTTCTTGATCAACTTCTTGACTAAACTCGACAAATCCATTGATCAATGTCTATAAAAGTAAACATAAAATATTTTTAGCATTATACAAATAATAGTTAAGAATCCTTCATCTAAACACTCAAATGTCAAATCTAGATCCATTTAGTTCACTTAATTATTACACAATTATTATGTAAGTAGAATGCACTTATATTTTTCAGATAAGACTACGTTAATATTAAGATATCAAGTGATAATATAATTAAATGCTTCAACATGCTAACCTCATTATCAGCAACACTTGATAATCCATGAGTTTTTGATGAATCATCTCCATCCGAATTGTCAGATATGATTATAACATCTAAAAATTATTAAAATAAAAGTTGAGAAAATGTTATGTTATTATAAAATTTCAAACAATCATGATGTTTCTTATTTAGAAATTTATTAATCTCTTTACTTATAAGATTTTAGAATATAAAATGATAATCTTTTTGTTTATGATCTTTACAACAACTTTTCCGATAAATAAATGAAGATCTAGTAAAAAATATGACAAATTTAGCAATTTCACAAATTAATTGATTGTTTTATTGTTTGTCCTATATTATTTCACATTATAAGATTGTTTGTTGAGAACTTGTATAAAACATTAAAACTTGACTAATTTCGAGAAAGAAAAAAATATAAGAAGCTTTGACTACAGTAGTTTGTGAAATACTATTAATTAGAATATATTTTAATTAGTTTTAGATCAAATTCATCATGTCATTGTACATGCATCTAATTATTTAGTACAAAAAAGGAGAAGAGGAAACATTGATCAAACCTGAATAAAAAAAAACAACAAAACAAATAAAGTTTACTATAGCTTATGATGATATACAAGATGAACAAAAATCTTCAATAATAAAACTGCATATATGAAAATGAAAGAAAAATCTATAAGGAGGTCCTTTTATTTTATATTTTTATTTATTTTAGTTCTTGATTAATAGATGACTGTCATTGAGGATGTCTTATGTTAAAAATATTATTGTGTAAAATCACGCATAAATAATGTTGTATTACTTTTTATATGGAGTATATTGATTTCATTTAATCCCCTTAATATTTCCGGTTTGAAAATTAGTAATCATTATAGTTTATATAAATATTAAATGTAAATAAGTTTTTACTCGTAATAAACCTCTTCATAATAAATAATCAATAGAAAAAATGAATTGAAAAGTCAATTTGTGCAACATATTTATTTTTAGTTCACAATATATTTTGGAAAATGTTTATTTTTTTTCACATTACTCTTAGAAGCTAAACAAATTATTTTGAAAAATCTTATATTGAGATTATTTTAAATATAAAAAGCATAACTTTGAATTTTACATATCTATAAGTGATATGATATTTAAATTTTTTGTAAAACCATCTTATTTTCTAATTCTAAAAAAAATATTATTTTTCTTATCTAAAAATATTAAGATCGTTAAATTAAATTTTCTTTTTCTATACAATAACTTTTGAATTTAAGACCCAATGGTTTCTTATCATTCATAGGGTGAAGAGGATATCATTTTTAAAATCCAATGAGTTAAATTACATGATTTGATTAAAATTTACTCATCTATATGTATTAATTTTTGGTTGACGATTTAAGGTGTGAAGATTTGTTCTCATCTAAAAGGGGTAGAAGACTATTATCCATAAGATTAAAACGACAAACAAATCTGTAGTTGGTACATAGATCGAGAACTACCATATAATATAGTTAAGTACAAAAAGGATGCGTGTACCTTTGTCTGCCATAGCAACGAATGACGGAATAGAAGCTTGGTTGAGTCGTCTTCTCCTTAGGGTTATTGACGGTTGGCAACTTATAGGAATACGCCTCTTAGTTTAAGCGATGAGAGGAGATCTAACCTCATATTTATAGGCTAAAAATCTTTTAACCTAGTGGGCCTCCCCATTACGGGCTTACAGGTCTTCAATATGCCTACACTATTTCCAACCAACGCATATGACATGAAATGAATACAAGCCCATATGGAATCCACTCAAAGACACGACTCATGTCTTGTCCAACAAATTTTAACATTCAGTTCATTTTACTAAAATGCAATAATAAGTAAATGTTAAGTGCACGTTTAATAAATACTTCTAACATTATAATCAACCATAGAGAAATCATATACCTTGAAAGTGCAACCTCACCTACCAAAATTTTTAAACATATATTTTTCAAGACACAATAGTTGAATAATTTTCAAGATTTTATAATTAAAAAGTTAGAATAGAATACCACATAATGAAATCATAACATCGGTTCCATAACTTTTATGAATTTTATAATATAAAAAAGGAAGTCTACAATAATTTTAAAAGCTAGTGTTGAAGACTTTACCTTGAACATTGTTTGTTGAACCCATGGATAAACTCATTTTCTAAATATATTTTGATGGCCAAAATAAAAAATAACGAATAACTACTTGCTTTTAATGATTGTATGAGAAAAGTTGTGTGTACATATATAAATTATTGTATTTGTACGGTTTATAAAAAGTGTAACGACCCGGAAAATGATAGGTTGAACTAGAGCCTCATTGTGTGGGTTAGTGTGACCTTAAGTTTATGTCAAGGATGTTTTATAACTTATTGAGAAAGGAAGAGGCATAGGGTACAAGCAAGGGCCTAAACTAGCAAAATAAAGTGGAGGAAGCCTTCTTCTTTGAGGAACTTTTTGGCGATGGGAGTGCTTGATCGCCAAAAGTTTGGCAAGTTGCCCTTGTTCCCTTGTGATCGTCTGATTTGATGTCCCATTGGCCTATGTGGGGTTTGAAAAACCTGAAAGTTAAATTCTTGATGCTCACATAAAAATATATATATTCAAAAGTTGAGAAACAGAATCAATCATTTCCCCCCAAAAAAAACCTATAATTTCTTTAAAAATCAATTTAAAAGAGAATATTATAAAATTATAGCTCTTTAATCTAGATAATTTTTTCAAGACACTCATGGAGCAGATTTATTTCTTTTGGAAGATGTGCACATCTTTTTTGTTCTCTTCCTCTTTTCTTCTATGACCTCAGGGTCATTTACTCGCTCTTATTTGTTGGGATCTATAAGGCCTTCTACGGATGACTGCATTGATCCCTCTTGATATCACAGGTCCTTTTGTTAGTGCTCCTGCAGATTTATATTTAGGTCGAATTATCCTTTAGAAAATTGAAGTACCAAAATAATTAACAACAATATTAATAAGAATTTAAAATATTATATTAAATTGAACTTAATTATTTTTACACATGCGAGAAGTGATAACCTTGACGATGATGCATGCTGATGCAATTCTACAGGTTGCAAAGTCTTGGTTAAATGACTTGTGACTTCTTGATCAACTTCTTGACTAAGCTCGACAAATCCATGGAATAATGTCTATGAAAGTACAGATAAAATATTTTTAACATTTTACAAACTATAGTGAAGAATCCTTAATCTAAACACTCAAATGTCAAATGTAGATCCATTTCATTCAATTAATTATTAAACAATTATATAAGTAAAGTGCACTTCTATTTTTCAGAAAATACTATGTTAATATTAAGATATCAAGTTATAATATAATTAAATGATTGAACATACTAACCTCATTGTCAACAACACTTCATAATCCATGAGTCTTAGATGAATCATCTCCATGCGAATCGTCAGATATAATTATAACATCTAAATATTATTTAAATAAAAGTTGAAAAAAGTTATCATAAAATTTCAAAAAATCATGATGTTTCTTATTTAGAACTTTATTAATCTCATTACTTATACAATTGTAGAATATAAAATGACAATCATTTTGTTTATGCTCTTTACAACAGTTTTTATAATAAATACATGAACATCTAGTCAAAAATCTCAAAAATTTAGCAATTTCACAAATTAATTTAATGTTTTATTGTTTGTCCTATTTATTTGACATATAAGATTGTGTGTCGAGAACTTGTACAAAACATTAAAACTTAACTAATTTCGGAAAAGAAAAAAGTATAAGAAGCTTTGACCATAGTAATTCGTGAAATACTATAAATTAGAATATATTTTAATCAGTTTTAGATCAAATTCATCATGTTATTGTACATGCATCTAACTGTTTAGTACAAATAAGGAGATGAGGTAACCTTGATAAAACATGAATAAAGAAAACAACAAAATAATGACTGTACCATACAGTTTACTACAGCTTATGATGAAATACAAGGTGAAACAAATCTTCAATAAAAAAAGTTCATATATGAAAATGAAAGAAAAATATATCAGGAGGTCCTGTTTTTTTATAAGTTTATTTATTTTAGTTCTTGATAAATATATGACTATCATGGAGGATGTCTTATGTTAAAAATATTATTGTGGAATATCACGCATAAATATTGTTGTATTGCTTTTTATATGGAGTATATTGATTTCATTAAATCCCCCTGAATATTTTGGGTTTGAAAATTAGTAATCATTATAGTTTATTATAAATTTTAAGTGTGAATATGTTTTTACTCGTAATAAACCACTTGATCATAAATAATCAATAGAAAAAATGAATTGGAAAGTCAATTTGTGCAACATATTTATTTTTAATTCACATTATATTTTGGGAAAAGTTTATTTTTTTTCACATTATTCTTAGAAACTAATTAATTGATTTTTTAAAATCTTATATTGATCATTATTTTAAATATAAAAAAGCATAACTTTGAATTTTACATATCTATAAGTGATATGATATTTAAATTTATGTAAATCCATATGATTTTCTAATTCAAAAAATATTATTTTTCTTATCTCAAAATATTTAGATCATTAAATTCAATTTTATTTTTCTATACAATAACTTTTGAATTTAAGATCCAAGGGTTTCTTGTCATTCAAGGGTGAAGAGGGTATCATTTTTAAAATCCAAAGAGTTGAATTACATGATCAGATTAAAATTTACTTATCTTTATATATTAACTGTTTGTTGACGATTAAGGTATGAAGATTCGTGCTCATCTAAAAGGGGTCAAAGACTATTATCTGTAAGATTAAAATGACAAACAAAACTAGTAGATGTTACATAGATCGAGAACACCTATATAATATAGTTAAATACCAAATGGATGTGTGTGACTTTGTCTTCCATAGCAACGAATGACAGAGTACAAGCTTGGCTGAGTCTTATTCTCCTTAGGGTTATTGATGGTTGACAACTTATGGGAATACGCCTCTTATCTTTAGCCAGGAAAGGAGACCTAACCTCATATTTATAGGATTTAAATCTTTTAACCTAGTGGGGCTCTCCAATACGGGCTCACAGGTCTTCAACATTCCTACACTATTTCCAACCAACGCAAATGACATGAAATGGATACAAGCCCATATGAACTCCACTCAAAGACACGACTTATGTCTTGTCCAATTAATTTTAACATTCAGTTGGTTATACTAAAATGCAATAATAAGTTAATGTTAAGTGCACGTTTAATAAATAGTTCCAACATTATTATCAACCATCAAGAAATCTTAAACCTTAAAAGTGCAACCTCACCAAATTGACCAAATTTATTTAGACATATATTTCTTAAAATACAATAGTTGAATAATTTTCAAGATTTATAATTAATAAATTAGAATGTAATACCACATAATGAAATCATAACATCGATTCCATAACTTATAAGAATTTTATAATATCAAAAAGGAAGTCTACAATAATTTTCAATGCTAGTGTTGAAGAATTTACCTTATACATTGTTTGTTGTACCCATGGATAAACTGATTTACTGAATAAATTTTAATGGCCTGATAAAAAATCACGAATAACTACTTAATTTTAATGATTTTAAGAGGAAAGCTGTGCGTACATATATAAATTATTGTGTTTGTACTATTCATAAAAAGTGTAACGACCCATAAAATGAATAAATTTACAAGCATTTAGTATGTAGTTAGGTGTAGTTTAGGGGTTACATTAGTCAAGCGTTTTCAGTCAAATTTTTTAATTTCACACACCATATGAACATCACATTGTGCACAATTTTGGCACATAAAATACAAAAATTAACATGCCTTTGCACACCTCCAAACAGTGACCAACTTCACTGCCACACATACACACATACATCACTTTTCACATGATTTCGAACAACATAATCTTTATTCACAAATTTCGAACATGCATACGTAAACATAAACATCACTAAAACACAACTCATCCCTATTTTGTGTAAGCAACATACCCAACCTAAAGTTCAATGGGAGCTAGTGACAAGGACATGCAAGAGGGGAACAATCCTAGTTTTTGGAGTGAATATCTTGAATCTTAAGGGGTCTTTTCGGAAAGAAACTAAGAGGAAAGAAACTCATACCTTTATTGATGTTCAAACGATGAATTTTCTGCCCAAAACTCTCTCCAAAATCAGGCCAAGTTACCTCAACGTCCACAACACTCAACGAACAACTTCTCTTTGCCTTAACGTTTTTGGTTGCTTTGTTCTTCTTAAAATTTCATGTGAGTTCTTCAAGTGTGAAGAACTCTTTATATTACTGCTGTTCTTTATTGTTTTTGGCAGAACCAATGTGAGGGAGAGAATGATGAAAGTGAGAGAGAGATCGTTAGAGAGAGTAGTAAAATAATATGAGTTTTAGTTTGGGAATTAGTCAAACTAGGACCCCTCATTAATTTAAATATAAACCTGATTTAATTAGCTTAGTTAAAGAACCATTATGCCCTTAAAATTTCAGACTTTAAATAATAAATAAATAACCTTAAGTATTTATCCTATTCATTTTTTTTGGGATGTTACATTGTCTCCCCCCTTTAGGAACATTCCCCGAATGTTACTACCACTACACATCGCAATGCCAATCAGATCATAGCATAAACACTTTGCACAGTCAAGCAATAGTAATAAAATACGGAGAGATAAGGAACATAGACTCAAGAGTGGGAAATCTAACCCCAATAGTTGAAAAGATGAGGGTAGCGGGATCTCGTGTCGGCCTCAGCCTCCCACGTAGCACTCTTAACAAGATGATTTCTCCACAATACCTTCACTGTGGCAATCTCCTTGTTCCTCAGCCGCTTGACCTGTCTGTCTAAGATCTCAACAGGTACCTCCACATAAGACAAGTCTTCATCAACCCCCAAACCTTCCACGGGTAGAATCGATGTTGGATCAACTAGGCACTTCTTCAACATAGATACATGAAAGACTGGATGGACAGAAACTAGCTCCGCAGGCAATGCTAACTCATAGGCCACCTCACCGACACGCTGTAGGATATCATATGGCCCAACATACCTCGGACTCAGCTTCCCTTTTCTACCAAATCTCATCACTTCTTTCATAGGTTATATCTTCAAGTAAACCTGGTCACCAACCTCAAATTCTAAGGGCCACTTTCTATTGTCTGCATATGACTTCTGTAGGCTATAAGCAGTATCCAACCTGTCCCTAATCACTCTAACCTTCTCTAAGGCCTCATGAATGATATCAGGACCCTAAAGGTATGACTGTCCAAACTCGAACCACCCAACTTGAGATCTACACCTCCTACCATACAGTGTTTAAAACAGTGCCATCCCAATGATGGAGTGATAGCTATTATGATACGAGAACTCTATCAAACATAGATGGTCATTCTAGCTACCTCTGAAGTTAATCACACATGCTCTCAACATGTCCTCCAATGTCTGAATGGTCTGCCTGCCCATCAGTCTGAGAATGAAAGGCAGTACTAAGCTTCACCTGCGTGCCCAACCTTTTCTGGAAAGATCTCCAGAAATGTGAAGTAAACTAAGGAATCTCATGCAACCTAACGATCTCATCAATTTAAAGTCTCGTATAATCCTCGGCTCTGTAGGTAGACTTCACAGGGATAAAGTGAGCAGACTTAGTCAATCTGTCCACAATAACCCATATGGAGTCATGCTTGCTCCTAGTCCTCGGAAGACCAACCACGAAGTCCATATTAATGGCCTCCCACTTCTAAGTCGGCACCTCAATAATCTGAGTCAAACCACCAGGCTTAAGATGATCTGCCTTAACCTGCTGACAATTAGGACACTTATCCACATATTCTGCAATATCCTTCTTCATGCCATCCCACCAATAGACCTGCTTAAGATCATGATACATTTTGGTGGAACCTCGATGCATGGAATATCTGGAACCATGGGCCTCTACAACAATCCTGGTCCGTAAATCATCCACATCTGGTACAGACATCCTGTCCTGGTATCTAAGTATACCATCACCTCCCAAAGCGAAAGACTCATTCATTTTTAACAACATTGAGTCCTTCAGCTGCATCAACACAGGATCAAGATGCTGACCCTGTTTGACTTCAACTACCAAGGATGATTCAGAATTAGGATGAACTGAAACACCCCCACCCTATCTGTCCAGTCTGTGTACCTCTTTTGCCAACTCCTTCTTCTCGTCCTCAATTTGTGCTGTACTTCCCATGCTCATCATTCTCAAGGCATTAGCCACAACATTAGCCTTACCTGGATGGTAGTGGACATTCATATCATAATCCTTCAACAGCTCTAACCATCTCCGCTGACGTAGATTAACCTCTTTCTGTGTGAACACGTACTGGAGACTCTTATTATCTATGAACACATCCACATGCACTCCATACAGATAATACCTCCACAGCTTCAGTGCAAACACCACAGCTGCCAACTCCAGGTCATGAGTGGGATAATTCTTCTAATGAACCTGAAGCTGTCTGAAAGCATAGGCTATCACCTTACCAGCCTGCATAAGAACACAACCCAAACCAATCTTAGATGCATCACAATAGATAGTGTAATTCTCACCACTCTTAGGCACCGTAAGCACCGGGTCTGACGTGAGTCTGTCCATGAGCTCCTGGAAACTCTTCTCACAAGTTTCCGTCCATTCAAACATGGCTTTCTTCTTCGTCAAAGCAGTAAGTGGGGCAGCAATGGAAGTAAAGCCCTCCATAAACCTGCGGTATTAACCAGCCAATCCCAGAAAACTACGGATATCAGTGGGAGTAAGAGGCTTTGGAAAGTTCATAACAACCTTAGTCTTCCTGGGGTCTACCTCTACACCCTGATCGGACACAACATAACCTAGCCAGGTCACTGATCTCAGCCAAAATTCACACTTCATGAATTTAGCATACAATTGATGATGTCTAATTACCTACAAGGTTAGTCTCAAATGTCGTTTATGCTCTTCCTTGATCTTAGCGTAGATGAGAATGTCATCAATGAATACTATGAAAAAAGAGTCAATGTATTCACGGAAGACTCTATTCATGACATCCATAAATGCAGCACGTGTATTCGTGTGACTAAATGATATAACCAAGAACTCATAATGACCATAACGGGTTCGAAAGGCTGTGTTTGGGACATCTCCAACCCTAACCCTAACCCTAAGCTGATGATACCCTGAACGAAGATCAATCTTAAAGAAGAAACTAGACCCTTGGAGCTAATCGAACAAATCATATATTCTAGGAAGTTAATACTTATTCTTTATAGTGACTTTTTTGAGTTGCTGATAATCGGTACAGTTTCTAAGGGTTCCATCCTTCTTTTTCACAAACAACACTGGAGCGCCCCAAGGGGATATGCTCGGCTGAATGTTACCCTTATCAGTGAGATCTTTTAACTGCAACTTCAACTCTTTGAGTTCTGCTACAGACATTCTATAAGGAGGAATTGATATTGGTTAAGTATCGGGTTCTAAGTTGATACCAAAGTCAATCTCTCGAAGGGAAGAGACTCCAGGAAAATCTTCAGGAAACACATCTTGGAACTCATTCACTACAGGCACTGAGTCATTGGAAGGAATGTCATGATCTAAATCATTAACACTCACAAGACGACATAGTAACCCCTTTGACATCATTTTACTCGCCTTAAGATTTGAAATCAAGGATTAGGACGACTCGAATTGTACCCCCGCCAGACTGACTCTTCTTCATTTGGGAAACGAAATCTCACCACTCTACCACGAAAAACTAAGCAAGCATAACAACTGTGAAACAAGTCCACGCCAAGAATAAAATCAAAATCATGCATGGGTAGTTTAACTGAATTCTGCATACATAGTCCTACCACATAAAACCATTAGGCAATCCTTGTATATTCTATCATTTCTTACACTTTCTCATAAAGGCGTACAAACCACTATAGTATTATGCAGAATTTCAGGTAGTATTTCAAAAGTAAGAGCAAGCAGAGGAGTCACAAAGGAAATAGTAGACCCTGGATCAAGTAGAGCATAAACAGGAGTCGAGAATACACTCAGCATACCTGTTACCACATCAGCGGACTTCTCCTGCTCCTCCCTGCCCTTGAGGAAATAGAATCTGTTCCTCTTGGGAGGCTCGGCTGCTGCTGCACTCTATGGGTTAGGCCTAGGCTGAGCATTACCTCTAGCCTGACCTCTGTTCTGTGGAAAATCTCTAACCATGTGTCCACTCTTACCACAACCGAAGCAAGCATTAGTGCCCTGTCTGCACTCTCCATTGTGCGCTCGGCCACACTTAGCACAGTTCTTCTTGGGATGTTGTATCTCACCTCCATTGCCCCTCTTCGGTTTAGGTCAGCCTCCTCTAGGTGATGTACTCCTCTGAGAATTAGAATTCCCAAAACTCTGTTTCCCCTTCTTGAACCTGGGCTGCTCACAGATGCAAAAATTGTTTCTGTGGCCTCCATGGCTGGGACCTGCCCGATCTTGAGTCCTAGGACTTCTAACATCACGAACACCTCTCTTCTTGTGGCTGTCCTCTTCCTGCTGTAGATGAACCATTAACTTGGAAAGGTCCATATTATCATGGAGCATCACAAATCGACACTCCTCCTCCATATCTCCATTGATTGCCGTGAGGAACCTGCTCATCTCATTCCTGCTGTTTGAAACCAAGGAAGTAGCATAACTGGATAATTTAAACAAAGCTCAATACTCACCTCATTCTTGCCATTAAATACCGTAATAGCTTAACGAACTTCAGGGAATACTCCATGACTGTCGTAGAGCCTTGTTTAAGGTTGATGAAGTCCTCAACCTTGGTTTCCCTCATCTCTCTGGGGAAGAACCTCTCCAAAATTGCTGTTTCGAACAACTCCCTAGTAACTTGCATTCCACCCAAAACACGACTATCTTGCCACATCTTGCACAAAGTCTGTGCAACATCCTTGAGCTGATAGAAAGAAAACTCATCCTTCTCAGTATCTGTGGCCCCCATAGCCACCAGAATCTTATGTAGTTTATCAACAAACTATTGAGGATCCTCTGATATCTTAGACCCTGTGAAAATAGGAGGGTTCATCCTCATGAAGTCTCGCAGCCTGTCAGCCAATCTGCAAACCGGTGGGTTCTCTCTCAAAATATCCTGCCGATTGACTTGGGCAGTCATAGCCTGAGCCTGCAACGTAATGGCCTGTGCCATTTGAGCCAGAGATGCCCTGACCTCAACATCTGTCAACCAAACAAGGTTAACTAGCATGGCCACTCCTTCAACTGGAGCCTAAGATGGATTCTGATTACCGTAGCAGCTGCTCCTTCCCTCCTCTAAGCCTTAGCTCTCCAAGTGTTCATTCTCTGGAAAAAAAAACAAGGATTGATGTTAGATACTCTCATAACACCAAGAACTCAAACATTAGGAAAGCACGATAAGATCAGAGAAGGGAAATTTTCCTACTCATCATGCAGTCTCTAATCCAGGATAGTGGTACACTTCACTACCATTACTTAGAAATTACTCAATGTGGTTGAGGTGAACTTATTATCCTCGGAATTTGATCTAGCGCTCAGATAAAAACTTTGTCACGACCGGAATCTAGACCGCAGACGAGACCGGCATCGTTGACCTCTCAGAGGTCGCAGACAAGCCTACTTACGTCATTTTTACTTTAAATAGGTAATTTTTAGCTAAAAATTTGAAACTTTTTGTTTCGCAACATACTTATAAAAAACATTCTCATTAATACGTAACTGTTCACCATCAACCATCTAACATAAAGAGATAAACAATTGAAAGAAATAGTTCAATTTTTATTAAGTGTATAATTGCCAAAATGGCACCAATACATAGTCTGAATAAAAATAGGAAAGAAATGCTAGTGGAACATGCTCTACTAGATCGATTCTAAAATTAAGCTAGAATATAAAACAGTAGCATCCTCGAAAGCATGAGGACCTACCAAAATCAGGTGAATGCTGGATGTCCGAATAACTGCAGCGACGATCCTGTAGCTATATCGTCCCCCTATGCCAACACCTAAAATAGTAGAGATTGTATAGGGTTAGTACACACTTGTAGTAATTATGGGCATATGCAAGCACACACCACGGACAACATGATTTTTGGAAGTCAAGTTCGTGGACTTGCCAAATTGAGATTTGGAAAGTTTCCAAATTTGGATTAGGAAAGTGAATGAGCTTTCGAAATTTAAATAGGAAAGTTATGCCATGTGAATAACATACATCATACTTTTCACATTTGCACACAACACATAACATTTACACATAGCACATATCATATAGCTTACAACACACTTTCCATGTAGCACATAACTTCTTCAATATCTTTCATTCGTATGCCATGAAACCTTAGAATCATGAACTTAGCATTAAGACAACCCAGAAATTACGGCTCAACATATGATACCTCAACTAGGGACTCGCATTTCATTTCATTTCATTCATAGGCCAGTGTAAACTCAAGGTATACCTAGGATGTAGTTTAAGATTTTCTTGAGGTTCGTTGTGCAATGACCGAGAATGACCTAATGTCATTACATGAATCTAACTCACCTTTTAATTATGCTATCCTAACACCTTTGGTATCATTCATTTTAATTATGTGCATCATTTGAGGATGGCCTCATTCATTCATTGGGAACTTTAACTTTAACCAACATAGATCATGTGATCATCATGAAATCCAGTGTCTCTTCCACACCGAAAAGAGGTAGAATCACCGGTCAAAGTGATCCATAACATGCTATCATACATGGGAATTTAACCCGCCAGATCCCTATATCGGCTGTATAGGATCGAAGACTAGGAGATATAAGGAGATCCATACCCGGCAAGCCGGACAGTCTCATCTCATGAGAGATACGTAAACCTTTGCCCTTCCCGAAAGAAGGTATCACCACTCATATCTAGTCTATCGGTGCTCAGTATAATGTTCCATTACATTCATCTCATATGTCGTCGAAGCTGGCTTCTAGTATGAGGACATCATAGCTCATTAGATGATTTCTCATCTCATCATTAGTATTGAGTGTGTTAAGCTCAATACTCTCATTAGAGAGTTCATAGAGACTGGTCTCTTCATTATCTTACACTCTCATAGGTGAGTATGTATTGGTAACATTTACTTAGACTCATTTGAGATTGATCTCGTCATTTACATTAGCCTCATATCATGTTGTCACCACATTTATTATCATTAGCACCTTTTCTTAACATAGTTACTCACCTCTTTTTACGTGAATGTTCATTTCATCATAAGCCAATGCACTTGGCCATTTAGTGTGTTTCACACCCATACTTAACCCTTCAAGGGTTTTATCATTTATTTTTTCATTTCATCATTTTATTTTTCATTTCATCATTTCATTGTTCATCTCATCTTATGCCTGTAACACCCCGTAGCCAAAACAGACCAAAAATTAGTTTTTCAGAAAAATCTGCAGGTGCTACAAATGGTGGCATCGATGGACCGTAGCCTGAACCACGGTTCGTCCTGCACAACCGTCGATGGGATCAGAAACTCCCAAAAATTTTAACCTAGAAAAATTGGTTATGTCTTGGACGATGAAAGGACTTACGGTCCGTAGGTCAAACGACGGTCTGTAGTCCGTGACCATCGATCAAGACTACCTTCAACCACTCTCTCACAAGATCTATGGATGACCAGCATGGTCCGTAGGTGGAAAATTTGCAGTCAGTTAAGGGGAAATATAGTTGGGTCAACTTAAAATGATCATAACTCTTATAAAAAAATGAATTAGGTCTCCCCTGACCTACCCACATATAGATAATTGAATTATATTTCCATAGCCACCGACCTTTCTAAAATCAAACCTTCGAGTAAAAAGTTATTCCTATTTTAGTAAAGGCGTGTCGAACAGGCCCTCACGACGGACCCAACGACGGGGCATCGGGCGCACGATGGACCGTCATTCCTGGCCGTCGTGAGGCCCGACAGCAACCTTCCCAGGGGTATTTTTGACCTTTCCCACTCCACTTAAACCCTAAGTTACGTCATTTTGACCCTAAATCATCACATTTTAGTCAGTTTAAGCCTAGAAACATGATTAAAACATATCCAAGTCAAATTATTAAATCAAAACTTAGAAAATTAGAAGAAACACAAGAGAAAAAGCTCAAGAACCCTAGTTCAAGAACGCCACAAGCTCTGGCTGTTCCAGCCCCGAAACTTATGTATTTTTCCGTGGATTTCATCACCAGGTACGTGGGATTTCATTAGTGGGTTCCTTTCACCCATTGGGTTCTTAGTTTCAGTCAGTTCTTGATTCTCTTATCATGATTAAACCTAGGTTTCTAGAACTTTGATATAACTTCATGAATTTATTATATATAAGTTCTAAATAAGATTATCATGTTATTACTCAGATTATTGCATAAATATCAGAACCCTAGCTTTGTATTTTTTTAGTTCTTGAATTATACATGCCTCAGTTATAAATGCATAATTACCATATTAATTGTTGCATTCTCAGTTTGCATGTTCAGTTTCAAGCTATCTAGTGCTTACAAAAATTCAGATATAATCAGTTAATTTACAGAAGTCATTGGGAGTAGCATAATATCGAGTTGGACTAGGGTTTAGCATACCCAATAGTCCCAGAACTACTAGCCATGTAGGTTGCAAGTCCCCTCTGTGGCAATCAGTTTAGTGATCACGCCAGCATGCCTTTATACCTTTGGCAGGGTATATTGGGTCCTCTCGATGGGGCGTATACATCGGACTCCACATTTAGCTCATGTGGTTTTATTATCGGTTATTAGTAGCTCCCACAGTTCAGCCAGACTCACTCCATTGACCATTTATCAGTATATTCAGTATTCAGTTTTAGCATGTTATAAGTTGGTCATTGCATCCAGTTAGCTCAGAAATCAGCACATCACGTTCAGATTATTATACATATTTTTATGCTTGTTCAGTTATGTTTTATTTCAGCTTTACTCTATTCTACATGCTCAGTACCTTTCAAGTACTGACGCATATGTGCTCTACATCTTCTCATGATGTAGGTTTAGGTTCTCCGCATCCAGATCACGCATTGATCGATTTCCGATCTCCAGTTCAGCAGATTCAATGGTGAGTCCTCATTCTCTGAGGACAACAGTCATGAGTGTCATTTCAATCTTAAGTCATTTAGTTTCAGTTTTTGCTAGATTTAGCTGGGGCTTGTCCCAATATTTCTAGTCTAGTTTAGAGGCTATTTTCAGACATAATTAGATTCAACGTAGTATTGAGTTAATATTTCTTTTGTATTAAACTTATTTTTGTAAAATACTCAGTTATAGAATATGGGTATTCCCCATATTTTCATTTTAAGTATAATTTAGCTTCCGCAACAGTTTATTATCTTTAGTATGCTCATGATCATGCAACAGGGTTAGCTTGGGATCACTTGTGGTCCTAGGTTCCGTGTCCACGTCTCGGGGGTAGCTCGGGGGTGTCATAATGCCGATGCACTTGGCCATTTAGTGTATGTTACACTCATACTTAACCCTTCTAGGGTTCATCTTTTCACTACATAAATCTTAGGTTCACTTACTTTAGAACATATGTTAGACTTATATGTCTATACACACAAGCCATGGGGCTTCTTTCATAGTTCGTTAAGTGATTCAAACATTCCTAAGTTTATGTAGTACAAGACTTGTGTATCTTGTATATATGTCAAGATTTTGATTTGATCTAAATAGGTGGCATTATTCATGGATATTTTGTTAACGTATGACTTATGTATAAATACGGAAGTTTTTGCAAGGAAACCCAAGTTCGAATCACTTGGATAACACTTTCTATTTTCATAGATTTTATTTTTAATCTCCATGATATTGGGACTCTAGATTAAACCCCAACATTAATAATATATCTTTAATTCTCTACTTGGTTTTTCTCTTAAATTGGCCGAGGGGTTGTGGGTTCGAACCCCCACAACCCCTTTTTATTTCTCATTAACATCATATTGCTCATTTTCGCCCAAACTAAGAGGTTGTGGGATCAAACTCCCACAGCCTCTTTTATTTTTGTTATTTATTTCGCTGGAATAGGGAGGTTGTGGTTTCGAACCCCTACAACCTCTTTATTTTAATTTAAATTCACTAGAGGTTGTGAGGGGGTAGGTTCGAACCTCACAACCCCATATTTATTTCCTTTCTCGCGAATCCAGTAGCCAGGTTCGATTCCCCGCCCCCAGCCCCATTTTCTTTTCCTTTCTCGCGAATCCAGTAGCAAGGTTCGATTCCCCCCAGCCCCATTTTCTTTTCCTTTCTCGTGAATCCAGTAGCCAGGTTCGATTCCCCCCATCCTAATTTTCTTTTCCTTTCTCGCGAATCCAATAGCCACGTTCGATTCCCCGCCAGCCCCATGTTCTTTTCCTTTCTCAAACCAGTAGCTAAAGGGTGAGGTCACATGTTCGAATCATTGTGGCCTCACCTTTTTTTAACTGTATTAAATTTCTAGATTTTAACCCCTTTTTTGAACAAAATTTAAAGTATACTAAGCTGGAAATTTATTCAAAATTTTTAGCCTCCATTCATCAACCATTTCATGTTAGGTTTTTACGGCATTTCACCAAGCATTTAGTATGTGGTTAGGTGTACTTTAGGGGTTACATTAGTCAAGCGTTTTCACTCAAAATTTGTAAATTCACATACCATATGAACATCACATTGTTCGCAATTTTAGCACATAATATACAAAAATTAACTTGACTTTGCGCACCTCCAAACAATGAACAGCTTCATTGCCACACATACACACGCACATAACGTTTTCACCAGATTTCGAACAACATAATCTTTATTCACAAATTTTCGAACTTGCATACGTAAACATAAAGATCACGAAAACACATTTCATCCCTTATTTGTACCAGCAAACATACCCAACCTAAAGTTCAATGGGAGCTAGTGACAGGGACATGCAAGAGGGGAACAATCCTAGTTTTCGGGCTGAATATCTTAAATCTTAAGGGGTCTCTTGGGAAAGGAAACAAGAGGAAATAAACCCTTACTTTTATTGATGTTTAAACGATGAATTTTCTGCCCAAAACTCTCTTCAAAATAAGTCAAAGTTACATCAACGTCCACACCACTCAACGAACAACTTCTCTTTTCCTTAATGTTTTTGGTTGCTTTGTTCTTCTTAAAATTTCATGTGAGTTCTTCAAGAGTGAAGAACTCTTTGATATTACTGTTGTTCTTTGTTGTTTTGGCAGAACCAACGTGAGGAAGAGAATGATGAATGTTAGAGAGAGATCGTGAGAGAGAGTAGTAAAATAATAGGAGTTTTACTTTGGGAATTAGTCAAACTAAGACTCCTTATTAATTTAAATAAAAAGGTGATATCATTAGCTTAGTGAAAGGAAAATTATGCCCTTAAAATTACAGATTTTAAATAATAAATAAATCACCTTAAGTATTTATCCTATTCATTTTTTTAGGTTTTTAAACATGAGGTGCAAGCTAGGGACCAAACGAGCAAAATAAAGTGGAGAAAGCCCTGTTCTTTGAGGGACTGTTTGGCAATGGGAGTGCTTGATCACCAAAAGGTTTACCAGCCGCCCTTGTCCCCTTGTGATCGTCTAGTTTGCTGTCCCATTGGCCTAAGTGGGTTTGAAAAACCTTAAAGTTAAATTCTTGATGCTCACATGTCGCAAGAACTATTTGTTGTATGAATTGTGTGACTAGTAGATGTGGCTTGGGTCTTGTCCACCATCTGCAAAGTGGAGGATGTAATCTTTGGGTTGTGAGTTTCCCATGTGGACAGACCTGGCCCGATCCAAAAATGAAAGGAGGAACAGTTTGATAATTTAAAAACTTACCAACCCTTCCTGATAAAAGAATTTCTTCTATTACAGAAGAAGACAACGTAAAAAAAAAATATGAAAAGAGAACACAAACTAAAAGCGAAAAAGAACACTCAAAAAATGTTTTTTTTTGTCTGAACATAAACATTAAGTTTATGAATCAAACTTTTATTTCCTAGTTATTTAAAGAAGATCTTTGGAGAAATCTTGTTAAAATAGAAAAATCAATGACTTCTGCTTCAAATACAAGATATACAACTCGTCGATTTGACTCTTTCTAGATATATCAACAGTATGGCTAAACATAAATTGAGACACTATAAGTGTGAACGTATTTTTTGAAACTTTATTTGATGATAAAAATAAAAATAATATATATATATATATATACACACACACATATCTTTTTTGTGCACATCTTTTTTATTCTCTTCCTCTTTTCTTCTATGACCTCGGTGTCATTACTCGCTCTCATTCGTTGGGATCTATAAGGCCTTCTACGGATGACTGCATTGATCCCTCTTGATATCACAGGTCTTCTTGCTAGTGGTTTTGTGTATTTATCTTTTGGTCGAATTATCCTTCAAAAAATTGAAGTACAAAAATAATTAACAAAAACAAAAATAAAAATTTAAAATATTATAGTAAATTGAACTTAATTATTTTTAAATATGTAAGAAGTTATAAACTTGATGATGATGCACGCTGAAGCGATTCTACAGGTTGAGGTCTTGGTTAAATGACTTGTGACTTCTTGATATACTTCTTGACTAAATTCGACAAATTCATGGATCAATGTCTGTAAAAGTACACGTAAATTATTTTTAGCATTTTACAAACTATAGTTAAGAATCCTTAATCTAAACAATCAAACGTCTAATGTAGATCCATTTCATTCACTTAGTTATTAAACAATTATTATTTAAGTAGAATGCACTTATATTTTTCAGATAAAACTATGTTAATATTAAGATAACAAGTTATAATATAACTAAATGCTTCAACATACTAACCTCATTGTCAGCAACACTTGATAATCCATGAGTTTTGATGAATCATCTCCATCCGAATTAGCAGATATGATTATAACATCTAAAAATTATTAGAATAAAATTTTAAAAAATGTTAAGTTATCATAAAATTTCAAACAATCATGATGTTTCTTATTTAGAAATTTATTAATCTTTACTTATTCAATTGTAAAATATAAAATGATGCTCTTTTTGTTTATGCTCTTTACAACAGTTTTTATGATAAATAAATGAAGACCTAGTCAAAAATCTTACAAATTTAGCAATTCCACAAATTAATTGATTGTTTTATTGTTTGTCCTATATTATTTGAGATTATAAGATTGTTCGTTGAGAACTTGTATAAAAAATTAAATGTTGACTAATTTCTAGAAAGAAAAAAGTATAAGAATCTTTGACCACAGTAATTCGTGAAACGCTATAAATTAGAATATATTTTAATCAGTTTTAGATCAAATTCATCATGTCATTGTACTGCATCTAATTGTTTAGTACAAATAAGGAGAAGAGGTAACATTGATCAAACCTAAATAAAAAACACAACAAAACAATGACCGTACCGTCAAGTTTACTATAGCTTATGATGATATACAAGATGCACAAAAATCTTCAATAATAAAACTGCATATATGAAAATGAAAGAAAAATATATAAGGAGGTCCTTTTATTTTATATTTTTACTTATTTTAGTTCTTGATTAGTATATGACTGACATGGAGGATGTGTTATGTTAAAAATATTATTGTGGAAAATCACAAATAAATATTGTTGTATTACTTTTTATATGGAGTATATTTATTTCATTTAATCCCTTGAATATTTTGTGTTAGAAAATTAGTAATAATTATAGTTTATTATAAATATTAAATGTGAATAAGTTTTTACTCATAATAAACTTCTAAATCATAAATAATCAATAGAAAAAATGAATTGAAAAGTCAATTTGTGCAAAATATTTATTTTTAGTTCACATTGTATTTTGGAAAAAAATTATCTTTTTTCACATTATTGTTAGAAACTAATCAAATTATTTTTAAAAATCTTATATTGATGATTATTTTAAATACAAAAATTTAAGTTTGAATTTTAAATATCTATAAGTGATATGATATTTAAATTTTTGTAAAACCATCTGATTTGATAATTCTAAAAATATTATTTTTCTTATCTAAAAATATTAAGATCGTTAATTTAAATTTTATTTCTATACAATAACTTTTGAATTTAAAACCTAACAGTGTCATATTGTCACGACCCAAAACTAGCCGCGAGTGTGTAACGACCTGTTTAGTCGTTTTGAGCAGCAGATTTTATTTCTGGAAAAATTGTCGGAGTCGACGGAACCCACGACGGACCGTCATGGGCACGACGGACCGTCGAGGGTGTCTCGTTCCAAAACACTTAGGAATTCTGAAATCTGAGTACTGAAATCGACTCTCTGAACTCTGTGACGGACCTGCAGGACGGACCGTCACAGGTACGACGAACCGTCGTGAGCCCCCGTTTCAAAACACTTTAACTCTTGAGAATTTGGTACAGGGAACGATTCTCTGAACGTCGTGACGTAAGTGCAGGACGGACCGTCGTAGGTACGACGGGCCGTCACAGACTCCTTAAGGAAATCGAGTCTCTGACGAACCTGCATGACGGACCGTCGCAGGCACGACGGGCCATCACAGGTTGCGTAAATCCCAGGCGGGGTTGGATTTCTGTTAAGTTTTAAAGGGGCGTTTTGGACTATTCCTGGTATAACTATATATTTCGTGGGTTTATATTAATAACTCAATTTCTTGGGGGATAAAAGAGGTAACCTTGAGTTAAATTGTGGGTTATTATTGTCATCTTTTACACTTAATTATATGTTAATTAGGGTAAAAGGAAGAGGGTTTGATTAAAGAAAATAAAAAGAACAAAGAGAGAGAGAGAGAGAGAGAGAGAGGATCGAACGAGGGAGAAGAAGAAACGCAGCTTGGGGAAATTTGCTTGCTTGAATACTAATCTTCGGTGGAGGTAGGTTATGGTTTTGTTTCTATAATATTCGTAGTAAACTCTTAATAGCGAATGATATGTATTGATAGAATTGTAAACCCTTCTATATGCTTAATTGTATGCTTGCATGAATATGATGATGTGATTGTGATAAACTAAGCATGATGAAGCTATTGAATCCCAAATCTTGAAAGAAACCCTAATTCACTTTATTAATGATGATGCCTTGGTAT
>CM064963.1:80153638-80209222 GCA_032847665.1 Solanum chilense
TCGGGTGCCACGTTCCGGTACCAGGATAGAATGAGGATCGAAGTGCCACGTTCCGGCACCAGGATAGAATATGGATCGGAGTGTCACGTACCGACACAAGAGGAAGAAAGATAATGAATCTTGAAAGATGTTAATATACTCAATGTAATGAACCTAATTCCCAAATGAGTATGGTATTGAGTCTTGAGCCCTCATGGATGAACTTGGTGGTACTTATTAATGATTTAGTACTTGTTGTTGCTACATATTGAGTATTGTAGTTGATTAAGATATTATCTAATATATACTGTTTTCTATTTTGAGTTGGCCGATGATATCTACTCAGTACTCGTGTTTTGTACTGACCCCTACTTGTTTGTTTCTTTCTTTGTTATATGTGGAGTGCAGCAAACGTTCCGTCGTCTTCAACTCAACCGTAATTCTAGCCAGTCTTCAATACACCGGACTTCAGGGTGAGCTAATGCTTCTAGCTTGGACTGGATCTTCTTCTTCAAGTCTTGATGCCTTGAATTTCCGGCATGGACTAGCTTTTATGTATTTTAGTTTCTTAGATACTCTTAGATTAGTAATTTGAGGATAGATGTTCTTGTGATGATGACTTCCAGATTTTAGGGATTATGAGTTATAAATTTTAGAAGTTCTTTACTTGATTTTGTTAATGAATTTAAGTCTTCCGCATTGTATTTTGTTCAATATGTTGGGATTTGTATTGGTTGGTTCGCTCACATAGGAGGGTAAGTGTGGGTGCCAGTCGCGGCTCGGTTTTGGGTCGTGATAGAGTGGCACCCACACTTATCCTACTATGTGAGAGAATGAACCTATCTAAACCCCAACATTCCAACCATAATAAACAGAATATAATGCGGAAGACTTAAAACTCATTAATGAAAATCGGTTAAATAACTTCTAAAATTTATTAACTATTATCCCCAAAATCTGGAAGTCATCACCACAAGAACATCTATCCTCAAATTACTAAATCTAAGAATGTCTAAGAAGCTAAAATAATTAAACAGCTAGTCCATGCCGGAATTTCAAGGCATCAAGACATGAAGAGGAAGATCCAGTCCAAGCTAGAAGCAATAGCTCACCCTGAAATCTGGCGTGACGAAGACTGGCTAGAGTTGCGGACGAGTTGAAGACGATGGTACGTTTGCTGCACTCCACAAATAATCAAAGAAAAACAAATACAAGTAGGGGTCAGTACAAGGCACAAGTACTGAGTAGATATCATCGGCCAACTCAAAATAGAAAACAGTATATATCAAATAATAACATAAAATCAACTACATACTGAACAGGTGATAACAATAAATGTCATAGCCATTGGCCACAACACCCAGCACATCTATGAGGACTCAAGCCTCCCCATCATACTCATTTGGGAATTGGTTCTTTAAATTGAGTATATTAACATAATTCAAGTTTTCATTCTCTTTATTTCTCTTGTGTCGGTAAGTGACACTCCGATCCACTACTACTATCCTGGTGTCGGAACGTGATACTCCGATCCCCTACTATCCTGGTGTCGGAACGTGACACCCGATCCTCTAATACTATCCTGGTGTCGGAACGTGACACCCGATCCTCTAATACTATCCTGGTGTAGGAACGTGACACCCGATCCTCTAATATTATCCTGGTGTCGGAACGTGACACCCGATCCTCTAATACTATCCTTGTGTTGGAACGTGACACCCGATCCTCTAATACTATCCTGGTGTCGGAACGTGACACCCGATCCTCTAATACTATCCTGGTGTCGGAACGTGACACCCGATCCTCTAATCTCATTACTTTAGTTCATCAAGCCTTCTTTTATACCAAGGCATCATCATTAACAAAGTAAATTTAAGATTTAAGATTCACAGCCTCATCTTCCCAACCCATTACAATTACATCATCACATCGTGCAAGCACACAATTAAACATATAGAAGAGTTTACAATACTACCCAATACATATCATTCACTATTAAGAGTTTACTATGAAGTAGCATAAACCATAACCTACCTCCACCGAAGAATCGCGATCAACAAGCTATCTTCCCAAAACCTTTGCTTTCCTTTGCGTTCTTCTCTTTCTCTCGTTCGTTTCTCCCTTCTCTCTCAGTTCTTTCTGTTTTTCTTATTCAAACCCCTTTTTCATTTTACCCTAATTGTCATATAATTAAGTATAAAAGATGATAAAAATAACCCACTTTTTATTTCAAGGTTATCTTCTTTAACCCCCAAGTAATTGAATTATTAACATTAATCCACTAACTTTATAATTATAAGCATGAATAGTCCAAAACGCCCCTTAAAAACTTTTAATAGAAATCCGACCCAGTCAGGGTTACGCAGCCTGTGACGGTCCGTCATGACTGTGACGGTCCATCCTGCAGGTCCGTCACAAAGTTCGGAGAGTTAATTCTGTGGAAAGATTTGTGACGGTCCGTCGTGCCAACAACGGTCCGTCCTGCCATTCCGTCACGAAGTTCAGAGAGTCGATCTCAGTACCCAAATTTTAGAATTCTAAGTGTTTTGGAACGAGACCCCCTCGACGATCCTTCGTGCCCATGACGGTCCGTCGTGGGATTCGTCAACTTAGACAGTTATTTCCGGAATAAACTCTACTGCTCAAAACGACCAAACAGGTCGTTACACATATCATTCAAAGGGTGAAGAGGGTATCATTTTTAAAATCCAAAGAGTTGAAATATATGATTTGATTTAAATTTACTCATCTCTATATATTAACTTTTGATTGACGATTTAAGGTGTGAAGATTTGTTCTCTTCTAAAAGGGGTAGAAGACTATTATCCGTTAGATTAAAATGACAAACAAAACTAGTAGTTGTTACGAAGATTGAGAACTCCTATATAATATAGTTAAATACAAAAAGGATGTGTGTACCGTTGTCTGCCATAGCAACGAATGATAGAATAGAAGATAGGTTGAGTCTTCTTCTCCTTAGGGTTATTGACGGTTGACAACTTACTGGAATACACCTCTTAGTTTAAGCCAGGAGAGGAGATCTTACCTCATATTTATAGGCTAAAATGCTTTAACCTAGTGGTCCTACCCATTACGGGCTCACACGTGTTCAATATGCCTACACTATTTCCAACCAACGCATATGACATGAAATTGATACAAGCCCATATGGAATACAGTCAAAGTCACGGCTCATGTCATGTCCAAAAAATTTTAACATTCAGTTCGTTTTAGCAATAATAAGTTAATGATAAGTGCACTTGTAAAAATACATCTAACATTATCATTAACCATCAAGAAATCTTAACCTTAAAAGTGCAACCTCACCTAGTTGACCAAAATTTTTTAGACATGTATTTTTTAAGACACAATAGTTGAATAATTTTCAAGATTTAATAATTAAGAAATTAGAGTAAAATTCCACATAATGAAATCATAACATCGGTTCCATAACTTATAAGAATTTTATAATATGAAAAAGGAAGTCTACAATAATATTAAAAGCTAGTGTTGAAGAATTTACCTTGAACTGTTTGTTGTACCCATGGATAAACTCATTTTCTAAATAAATTTTGATGGTATTATAAAAAATCACGAATAACTACTTAATTTTAATGATTTTAAGAGGAAAGTTGTGTGTTTGTATATATATTATTGTATTTGTATGGTTCATAAAAAGTGTAATAACCGAAAAAATGATAGGTTGAACTAGAGCCTCATTGTGTGGGTTAGTGTAACCTTATGTTTATGCCTAGGCTGTTTTATAACTTATTGAGCAAGGAAGAGGCCTAGGGTCTAAGCAAGGGCCTAAACTATCAAAATAAAGTGGAGGAAGCCTTGTTCTTTTAGGGACTATTTGGCGATGGGAATGCTTGATCGCCAAAAGTTTTGCCAGCCGCCCTTTTTCTCTTGTGATCGTCTAGTTTTCCTGTCCAATTGGCCTAGATTATGGAAGAAAGGACGAGCTAAGTCATAGCTCGCCAAGTAGGTTGGTATGTCGCCCATTGTTCCTCTTGATCGCCGAATGATTCAGCCCAATTAGTGACCTACTGGAAATTAGGGTGATCTAAAGATGTACATGGCGAGTCATCTAGTGCCCTTGGGGAGCCAAATGGTCGAAAGGGCAAGCTTCGATGGGCAGTGGGTGAAATTTATATTTGAAACTTCAAGGTACCTTAGTTCTTTTCTCAAGTTGAGTCGTAATAATTTTATTCCTTTGCTAGAAACTATATAACTTTAAAGACTTGAAATTTCTTCAAATAAGTCAGCTTTTAACAAACCCAATTCATATCAAAAGAATTCTTCCCTCCAATATTTCTCTCTCTAAACTCAAAGAAGAAAAGGATTGAAGCTAGGGTTTTAGATTCTCAAGGTTCTTCCCCAAATTTCTTGGAGCTTCTTACTCAAGATATAGAATTTTTCATCCATGTGTAGTTATCACCTATGGATCCCTCTCAAAAGCTTTAGTTCAATTCTGAAAAATATTGAAAAGCTAGGGTTTCAACTCAACCTCATGGATTCCTAAAGTTGTTTTAAATTATTGAATTATGTTTATTATTGATGATACTACTGTTTTTAGATGATTTTAACTTGAATTCCAATGGATCCATGATTTTCTCATAATCCTATCTTTGACTCTTCTCTACATTACGAATATTATTAGAAGTTGATTTAATTGATTGAATGTGCGTTGGTTTTTATGTAATTACATGACTTAAGTATAATTCGACATGTATTCTTAATTAACCTAAGGTTCAAAGGTGAAATTGATATAGCCTAGGTTTATGTCATGAAAGAGGCAAATTGAGGGATTAGATTGTGAACTCCTATGATTGATGATCTTCTTGATGAGTTAGCTTAGACTAGATCACCTATACATGAATTTCTTATGATTGAATCTTTCAGACATGAACCAACTTGATTAGGTCTTATATGATGAACCATGGATAATTAGTATTGAAATTCTAGTTACTTAATATTATATGACGATAATTGAGTAAGAATGTAGCATGTGGTTTGTTTACCTTGAAGATTTAGATACATATATACATATATGTAAGAAGTATTGATCCATTTGAAACGTGGAGGTGTTTAGTTATAGTGTATGAATGATTGATCCACTTGAAAGGTGGAGGTGTGTACTTACGGTGTATGTAGAATTGTATATGGTACTATTGTGGAAGGGTTATACCCACATGACCTTTAATATGATTATATGATCTTAATCATTCAATGAATGTACTAGAACTTGGATTATGTGCATGCCTAGTATAGTGAATGTGGATGCATTGATTTACATGGTCTATAAATCGTTGAATGCAATATATGAAGATTATGCATGATCATAACAATATGCACATGATTATGAACACTTTGAGAGGGAAGTATTTACGATGATGATATTGTTTTCATTGTTCTTTCATTGTAAGGGAAACTACGCACACTCTTTGAGTAAACATGATTATGGTGTATCTATGGTGTCAATTGAAAGTATAGTTCTCATATCGACCATTAAACATTATTATTCATGAATCTACATGTATATGATGGTATTTTATTGAGTTAAAGATTATTCTCATGAAAACACTATTAATGTATGTGAAAGGATTTCTCACATGTATATAATGATTCGAAGGGTGAAAGATAGTTATCACCTTATTGAATCAATGAGCGATGTTAAGAGTAGTGTTCAATGAAGGGAAAAGTACTCCTTCACATATGTAAATTAAATTCACACTATGTATAAGTTTGGGAATAATTGTTAGCATTGAGCGGGTATGGAAAACGAGGTAGAGGCCTTCCCACTAATAGAATAGGTCGGGTCTTCTACATATGCTCTGATGAAATGGAAACTCTCCCTCTAATACAATTGGTCGGGTTTATTAAAGCAATATTCCTATTCCATAACTATGTGCCAACATAGGTCTTTAGTTAGAGGATCCACCTAAAAGCTAAATATGTTAGTTTTACCTCGTGCAAGAAGGACACCTTCTTTCTTTGTGAGGTTATATGACACCGGATTTCATATAGCTCACATGGTCTATGTCGGTTAAGACTATATTATCTCTAATGAAAAAGAACATGAATTATGAATAAGAAAGTGAGTTATGTGCAATGGTTCCTCAAAAGGGTCTACTTAGCATGAGTGGTAGTATGGGATGCCATTTTATTATGAGGGCTTATGAGTTAATGCATGCTTCAATTAGCTTAGTCTTATGATTGACTTTCCTTGACATGAGCTAGTGATTATGAATGCATATTTACTATGTGTATGAACTATGGATGAGACTAATATATGGTAAGTATGAGTATGGTGATTCAAAGGTGGTACTTAGTGTAGATGGAGTTTTGGGGCTTTATATTCACAAGGTTCAAGTGAAACCTAGGGTTACTTATGTGGTTATTCTGTTATGTCTTATGATGATTGATATTTACATTATTCTGATTGGGGACTATGCTTAAGGTGATGTTGCTGTCCTAATTGCTTTGATCAACTATATGTGAGTTACTTATGATTTGTGATTCTCCAATTCTTTTTAGATGATATTCAAATGTTGCATCTAGCATGGTTTCAAGTATATGTCCCTTTTATGCATGTTTAAAGGATTTTGTGCACAACTTCCATACTTAGTACTTAATTGTGCTAATCCATATTTTCTCTTACATTACTACAAGTGTAGGTTTCTGAAAGTTATAGAGTACTTTAGATCAAAGGCTTGAAAGACGTTCTCTAAGACCAAGTGGTATGTCCTCATGATTCGAGGACAAGTGTTTAGTTTCTAATATTTAATTTCTATAGATTATGTTTAGTTTTATTTTAGAGTTTCGATTGTAAAGGGTTATTACCCTATCTTTAGATTTCAATGTCTTGGTTAGATGCTATGTAAGATGTTAGACTTCCGCTATCATTTAAAATGACGTGTTTAATTGATGTGTTTGTATTTTACATAAAAAGTTTTAATTTTGTATCATTTTTTCCTTATGATCATAAATGATTAATTCTATGAGGCTTGTATGAGAGTATCCGTAGTATAAAATGTAAAAAAGTGAAATGAGTTACATCTTTCACAAATTTATAATGAATATTTTTTTCTAATGCAGATTACCATAATTTTCGTGATATTTCACTTATAGTTTAATTAATTATTGATAAAATACTATAAAAGGCATAGTTGTTAATCAATGTGTTAAATTAAAAATAATACGATCTTATCTAAACATTAATTCTATGAAATCAAAAACACCGCATGATAAATATGGTAAATTATTATAAACTTTCTAGTTATTGTGCTATATATGGTATGAACATACAACAGAATATATGGATATTTATGGCATAAAATATATCAAATTCTTATAATTAAAGTTTATTGAAAAATAAAGTTGACCAAATTTATTTTAAAATAGTATATATAAAAAATATATATATATTTTATTTGTGAAGCATTAATTCATGGAAAAAATAAAACAGTATACTTTCATCATAACCGCATACAACTCCGCCCCACCCCCAAAGCACCACAAACGAAGATTTGAAAATGTTTGGCCTCTTATTGTTAATTCACTTCATATGAGGGTAAGTTGTTATATTTCATGGATAAAATACAAAACGTATCTACTTCAAATGAAGAGAGAAAACTCAATTAGGGAGTTGATGATAAAAGTTAATAGAATTCAATTAATATTACACAATTTGTAAATGATTATTAATCATATATATTATAATATCTCTTGAGAGCTACCTTACCATTTCAATTATAAATTTCATATCTTTAGAAGAAGATTAATAAGATTCATTTTTTCTATAACTAGTATCACGACCCAAAAATCAAACATAATGATACATGTCTTATTCCACCAGGACAGTTAAACTTAATCAACCCAGTACAAAGGAAAATGCAGAAGTAAGAACAAAATAAGGGTATATTGGATTCAATGCTGGTGTCAGTACTCACCAAGAGAGCAATGTTTGTTAGATGGATGTTTACCAACTAGTATGGGTGGATGGCCGACGGTCAGGTTGGGAATTAAACTACGGTTTGGTGGTCATTGGTTAATCGAAGAGCACTAGAGGTTTAGACATTCTTTATTCTTTGTCCACCACCTCTCAGTATTTCAAAATTAAGCAGTGGTGTCTTATCTTGAAGGAAGTACGTAATAAGTCAATAATATCAAGAACACACATGAGGACTCATGCCTTTACTCCATGCTATTTTTGTAAATGTATTCTCGTAGGATAAATATATTATGTTATTCTAATATAATTTTAATGTTATCGTGCCTGAACGTGACACCCAATCTAATAAAATTGTGCTAGCTCGTGGCACCCGATATATCATGTCAGAACATGACACCCGATCAAACAATATAGTTAAGTCATCATTCTTTACCATCACTTTACACCTCATTGACAATATTTCATCCAGTCTTCTTCATAAAAGATATCACTTTGATTAATCAAGTTCAAAAGAATGGGTTTCGCAAATTTCGACTTACAGAATAATCCAAACCACAATAATTATGTACATAAGATTTCACAATATTACTCAATGATTAGTAATCTGCATTGAGAGTCTCTCTATGAAAAAGAACAAAAAATTTAGCTAAGAGGCGAACCATCCTTCATTATGAGTAAATTATTATCAAGGAATTTCATTTTCTCAAGTGTTAAGGTCAATAAAAATAGAACCTTGAGTTCCAAAAAGAACTAAAGGGAGTTCTTTCAAGTCATTCCTAATTTCTTATATGATTTGGTTCACCTTCAAACAACCATAAATTTCAGTACGAAATGCGTTGGGTGTTCCATAACATGGAATATGAAATGTCTTTCAATTATCTTTGCAGTGCCCCCAACTTTGCTTAGTTTTGAGGTTGGGTGAATAACATATGCATTTTTAAAATCAGGTTGTCTAGTTAAAGAAAGTTACCCGAAAATAATATAGGGTATTTTGATATTTTTCTTACCAAATCAGATTTAATTCATTTTTAGTAAGGTTTTAATGGTCTAATCCTATTATGTGCATATTTGTAATTCTAATATGCTCCTAGATTTTTAGTTGAAATTTCAAGAAGAGAAAAGAGGAAATGATCAAGGCATTCATCAAAATTCTTGAGTTTTGTTGGAGACTTTCACAATGGGTTTAATCTCTAAGAGTTCATGATAAAAATTATTGGAATTCAATTAAATATGAAACAATTTGTAATAATCATTAATCATATATAGTATAAATTTTATGCGTTCATAAGAAGATTAATACAATTCATTTTTTCTATAACTTGTATCACGACCCAAAAATCAAACATAATGACATATGTTTTATCCCACCATGACATGTCAACTTAATAATCCCATTACAATGGAAAATGCAGAAGTAAGAACAAAATTAGAGTCTTTTGGATTCAGCGCTGGTATCAGTGCTCGCCAAGGGAGTGAAGTTAGTCAGAGAGATATTTACCAACCACTATGGGTGGCGGGACGATGCTCAGGTTGGGAATTAAAATAGGGTTTGGTTGTTATTGGTTAATCAGAGAGCACCAGAAGTTTAACTTTCTTTCTTCTTGGTCCACTACCTCTTAATATTTCAACATTAAGCTAAGTTGTATTATCTTGAATGAAGTACGTAGTTAGTCAACAATATCAAGAACCCACATGAGGACTCAAGCCTCTACTCCACACTGTTTTGGTAAATGCATTCTTTAAGGATGAGTATAGTAAGTTATTTGAATAGAATTTTAATGTTATTGTGCATATAAAACCCCGTATCTAAAACAGGCCATAAATCAATTTTTTAGAAATATGCAGGTGTAATTGTTACATAGATCAAGAACAGGCCATCGACGGATCGACGGATCGTACCCTGACCCATCGACGGATCGTACCCTGACCCACGACCCGTGCTGCACATCCGTAAGATATAAACGACAAACAAAACTAGTATTTGTTACATAGATCAAGAACACCTATTTAATATACTTAAATACAAAAAAAGATGTGTGTACCTTTCTCTGCCATAGAAACGAACGACTGAATACAAGCTAGGTTGAGTCTTCCTCTCCTTAGGCTTACTGGGGGTTGGCACCTTATCGGAATATGTCTCTTAGATTAAGAAAGTATAGGATACCTAGCCTCATATTTATAGACTCAAAAGATTTTAACCTAGTGGGCCTCCCCATTACGGGCTCACTTGTCTTCTACATGCCTACACTATTTCCAACCAACGCATATGACATGAAATTGATACAAGCCCATATGGAATCCACTCAAAGACACGGCTCATGTCTTGTCCAACTAATTTGAATATTCAGTTTGTTTAACTAAAATGGAATAGTAAGTTAATGTTAAGTTCACGTTAAATAAATACTTTTAACATTATCATCAATGATCACGAAATCTTAAGCTTTAAAAGTGCAACCTAAACTACTTGACCAAATTATTTAGACATATATTTCTTAAAACACAATAGTTGAATAATTTTCAAGATTTATGATTAATAAATTAGAATAAAGTACCATATAATGAAGTCATAACATCGGTTCTATAACTTATAAGAATTTATAATATAATATAGAAAAGGAAGTCTACAATAATTTTAAAAGCTAGTGTTGAAGAATTTACCTTGAACATTGTTTGTTGTACCAATGGATAAACTCATTTTCTGACTAAATTTTGATGGCCTAATAGAGAATACCGAATAACTACTTAATTTTCATGATTTAAGACGAAAGTTGTGTGTACATATATAAATTATTGTGACCTTAAGTTGATGTCTAGGCTGTTTTATAACTTATTGAGCAAGAATGAGGCCTAGGGTACAAGCAAGGACCTAAACTAGCAAAATAAAGTGGAGGTAGCCTTGTTTTTTGAGGAACAGTTTGGCGATGGGAGTGCTTGATAACCAAAAGGTTGGCCAGCCGCGCTTGTCCCCTTGTGATCATCTAGTTTGCTGTCCCATTGGCCTATGTGGTGTATGAAAAACCTTAAAGTTAAATTCTTGAGGCTCACATGTCTCAAGAACTATTTGGTGACAAAATATGAAGTTAAGAGTTGAAGAAAATACAAAAAAATTATATACTCAAACTATTAACTCCTCCATCGATTTTTAAGTCACATAAAAATATAGATATTCAAAAGTTGAGAAACAGAAACAATCATTTGTAAAAAAAAAATCCACCGATTTCTTTACAAATCAAATTAAGAGTATGTTAAATAATTATAGCTCTTTAATGTAGATAATTTTTTCAAGACACTCATGGAGCAGATTTCTTTCTTTTGGAAGATGTGCACGTCTTTTTGGTTCTCTTTCTCTTTTCTTCTATGACCTCGGAGTCATAACTCGCTCTCATTCGTTCGGATCTATAAGGCCTTCTACGAATAACTGCATTTCTTCCTCTTGATATCACTGGTCCTCTTACTAGTGCTCCTATGGATTTATCTTTAGGTTGAATCATCCTTTAAAAAATTGAAATACGAAAAAAACTAAAAACAACATTAACAAAAATTTAAAATACTATAGTAAATTGAACTTAATTATTTTTTAGCATGCAAGAAGTGATAACTGATAACCTTGGCGATGATGCACGCAGATGCGATTTTACAGGTTGCAAAGTCTTGGTTAAATGACTTGTGACTTCTTGTTCAACTTCTTGACTAAACTCGACAAATACATAGATCAATGTCTATAACAGTTCACATAAAATATTTTTAGCATTTTACAAACTCTAGTTAAAAATTCTTAATCTAAACACTCAACTGTCGAATCTAGATCTATTTTGTCACTTAATTATTAAACAATTATTATGTAAGTAGAATACACTTATATTTTTCAGATAAGTCTACGTTAATGTTAAGACATACAGTGATAATATCATTAAATGCTTCAACATACTAACCTCTTTGTCTGCAACACTTGATAATCCATGAGTACTTTTGATGAATCATCTCCATCCAAATCGTCAGATATGATTATAATATCCAATAATTATTCAAATAAAAGTTTTAAAAATGTTATGTTATCATAAAATTTCAAACAATCATGATCTTTATTATTTAGAAATTTATTAATCTCTTTACTTATACGATTTTAGAATATAAAATGATAATCTTTTTGATTATGCTCTTTACAACAGTTTTTATGATAAATAAATGAAGATCAAGTCAAAAATCTGACAAATTTAGCAATTCCACAAATTAATTGATTGTTTTATTGTTTGTCCTATATTATTTGAGATTATAAGATTGTTTGTTGAGAACTTGTATAAAACATTAAATCTTGACTAATTTCTAGAAAGAAAAAAGTATAAGAATCTTTGACCACAGTAATACGTGAAATGCTATAAATTAGAATATATTTTAATCAGTTTTAGATCAAATTCATCATGTCATTGTACATGCATCTAATTGTTTAGTACAAATAAGGAGAAGAGGTAACATTGATCAAACCTGAATAAAAAACACAAGATAACAATGACCGTACCGTGAAATTTACTATAGCTTATGATCATATACAAGATTAACAAAAATCTTCAATAATAAAACTGCATATATGAAAATGAAATAAAATATATAAGGAGGTCCTTTTATTTTATATTTTAACTTATTTTAGTTCTTGATTAGTATATGACTGACATGGAGGATGAGTTATGTTAAAAATATTATTGTGGAAAATCACGCATAAATATTGTTGTATTACTTTTTATATGGAGTACATTTATTTCATTTAATCCCCTGAATATATTGGGTTAGAAAATTAGTAATAATTATAGTTTATTATAAATATTAAATGTGAATAAGTTTTTACTCGTAATAAACTTCTTAATCATAAATAATCAATAGAAAAAATGAATTGAAAACTCAATTTGTGCAACATATTTATTTTTAGTTCACATTGTATTTTGGAAAATCTTTACTTTTTCACATTATTCTTAAAAACTAATCAAATTATTTTAAGAATCTTATATTGATGATTATTTTAAATATAAAAAGCATAACTTTGAATTTTACACATCTTTAAGTGATATGATATTTAAATTTTTGTAAAACCATATGATTTGCTAATTCATAAAAATGTTATTTTTCTTATCTCAAAAAATTAAGATCGTCAAATTAATTTTTTTTTCTATACAATAACTTTTAAATTTAAGACCCAAGGGTTTCTTATCATTCAAAGGGTGAAGAGGGTACCATTTTTAAAATTCAAAGAAGTTGAATTACATGATTTGATTAAAAGTTACTCATCTCTATATATTAACTTTTGGTTGACAATTTAAGGTGTGAAGATTCCTTCTCATCTAAAATGGGTAGAAGACTATTATCCGTAAGATTAAAACGACAAACAAAACTAGTAGTTTTTACATAGATCAAGAACACCTATATAATATAGTTATATATAAAAGGGATGTCTGTACCTTTGTGTGCCATAGCAACGAATGAGTGAATAGAAGCTAGGCTGAGTCTTCTTCTCCTTAGGGTTATTGACGGTTGAAAACTTATAGGAATACACCTCTTAGCTTAAGCCAGGAGAGGAGACCTAACCTCATATTTATAGGCTCGAAATGTTTTAATCTAGTGGGCCTCCCCATTACGGGCTCACAAATCTTCAACATGCCTACACTATTTCCAACCAACGCATAAGACGTGAAATGGATACAAGACAATACGAAATCCACTCAAAGACACAGCTCATGTCTTGTCCAACTAATTTTAACATTCAATTCGTTTTACTAAAATGCAATAATAAGTTAATTTTAAGTGCTATTAAATTACTTCTAACATTATCATTAACCATCAAGAAATCTTAAACCTTAAAAGTGCAACCTCACCTAGTTTACCAAATTTATTTAGACATATATTTCTTGAAACACAATAGTTAAATAATTTTTAAGATTTTGGAAATAATAAATTACAACAAAATACCACATAATGAAATCATAACATCGGTTCCATAACTTATAAGAATTTTATAATATAAAAAAGGAAGTCTACAATAATTTTAAAAGCTAGTGTTGAAGAATTTACATTGAACATTGTTTGTTGAACCCATGGATAAACTCATTTTCTAAATAATTTTTGATGGATTGATAAAAAATCTCGAATAACTACTTAATTTAAATGATTTTAAGAGGAAAGTTGTGCCTATATATAAAAATTATTGTATTTGTACGGTTCATAAAAAGTTTAACGACCCGGAAAATGATAGTTTGAACTAGAGCCTCATTGTTTAGGCTAGTGTGACCTTAAATTAATGTCTAGGCTGTTTTATAAATTATTGAGCAAGGAAGAGGCCTAGGGTACAAGCAAGGGCCTAAACTAGCAAAATAAAGCGGAGGAAGCCTTGTTTTTTGAGAGACTGTTTGGCGATGGGAGTGCTTGATCGCCAAAATGTTGGCTTGTCGCCCTTCTCCCCTTGTGATCGTTTAGTTTGTTGTTCCATTGGCCAATGTGGGTTTGAAAAATCTTAAAGTTATATTCTTTATGATCACATGTCGCAAAACTATTTGTTGTATGAATTGTGTAACTAGTAGATGTTGCATTGGCTTGGGTCTTGTCCACCATCTCTGAAGTGGAGGATGTAATATTTGGGTCGTGATTTTCCCATGTGGACAGACCTTACCCGATCCAAGAAGTTGTCTAAGAAGATGAAAGAACTAATTATCTCTTATTTAAAAAGGTAAGGAGGAACAAAAGGAGGAACATTTTAATAACTGAAAAACTTACCAAACCTTCCTGATAAAAGAACTTCTTCCTTTATAGAGAAAGACAACGTAAAAAACAATATGAAAAGAGAACACAAACTAAAAGTGAAAAAGAAAAGTCAAAAAAGTTTTTCTGTCTGCACATAAACATTTAGATTAGTTTATGAATCAAACTTTTTTTCCTAGCTATTTAAAGAAGATATTTGGAGAAATTGTGTTAAAATAGAAAAATCAATGACTTCTGTTGCAAATACAAGATACAAAACTCGTCGATTTTGATCTTTCTAAATATTTCAACAATAAGGCTAAACACAAATTGAGACACGATAAGTGTGAACGCACTTGTTGAAACTTCATTGATGATAAAAATAAAAAGTGTATATATATATATGTATATATATATGTATATATATATATATATATATATATATATATATATATATATATATATATATATATATATATATATATATATATATATATATATATATAGATAGATAGATAGATAGATAGATAGATAGATAGATAGATAGATAGATAGATAGATAGATAGATAGATAGATAGATAGATAGATAGATGCTAAAAACACCAACACACATACTAATACAAAATATGAACTTATAAGTTCAAGAGAATACAAAAAAATTTGTACTCAAACTATTAACTCCACCATGGATTTTAAGTCACATAAAAATATTTATATTCAAATGTTCAGAAAAAGAAACAATCATTTGTCCAAAAAAAAAAACAACCAACAATTTCTTTAAAAATCAAATTAAGATTATGTTACAAAATTATAGCTCTTTAATCAAGATAATTTTTTCAAGACACTCATGAAACAGATTTCTTTCTTTTCGAATATGTACACATCTTTTTTGTTCTTTTCCTCTTTTCTTCTATGACCTCGGGGTCATTACTCACTCTCATTCTTTGGGATTTATAAGGCCTTCTACGGATGACTGAATTGATCCTGCTTGATATCATAGGTCCTCATGCTACTGCTCCAACGGATTTTTATTTAGGTCGAATTATCCTTTAAAAAATTGAAGTACCAAAATACGTAACAACAACATTAATAAAAATTTAATATATTATAGTAAATTGAACTTAATTATTTTTAAACTTGCAATAAGTGATAACCTTGACGATGATGCACGTTGATGTGATTCTAAAGGTTGCAAAGTCTTGTTTAAATGACTTGTGACTTCTTGATCAACCTCTTGACTAAACTCGACAAATCCATGGATCAATGTCTATAAATGTACACATAAAATATTTTTAGCATTTGACGAACTACAGTCAACAATCCTTAATCTAAACACTCAAATGTCAAATGTAGATCCATTTCATTCACTTAATTATTAAATAATTATTATATAAGTAGAATGCACTTATATTTTTCAGACAAGACTATGTTAATATTAAGATATGAAGTGATAATACAATTAAATGCTTCAACATACTAACCTCATTACTAACAACACTTGATAATCCATGAGTTTTAGATGAATCGTCTCCATGCGAATCGTCAAATATGATTATAACATCTAAATATTTTTAAAATAAAAATTGAAAAAAAGTTAAGTTATCTTAAAATTTTAAAAAATTATTATGTTTCTCATTTAGAAATTTATTAATCTCTTTACTTATACGATTGTAGAAAATAAAATGATAATCTTTTTGTTTATGCTCTTTACAACAGTTTTTATGATAAATAAATGAAGATCTAGTCAAAAATCTAAAAAATTTAGCAATTCCACAAATTAATTGATTGTTTTATTGCTTGTCCTATTTTATTTGACATTATAAAATTGTTTGTCGAGAACTTGTATAAAACATTAAAACTTGACTAATTCCGAGAAAGAAAAACTATAAGAAGCTTTGACCAGAGTTATTCGTGAAATACTATAAATAATAATATATTTTAATCAGTTTTAGATCAAATTCATCACGTCATTGTACATGCATCTAATTGTTTCGTATAAATAAGTAGAAGAGGTAAGCTTGATCAAACCTGAATAAAAAACAACAACAAAAAAATGGATGTACCATACAGTTTACTATAGCTTATGATGATATACAAGATGATCAAAAATCTTCAATAATAAAAGTGCATATATGAAAATGAAAGAAAAATATATTCAGGAGGTCCTTTTATTTTATATTTTTATTTATTTTGGTTCTTGATTAATATATGACTGTCTGGTTCTTGATTAATATATGACTGTCATGGAGGATGTCTTATGTTAAAAATATTATTCTGTAATATCACACATAAATATTGTTGTATTACTTTTGATATGGAGTATATTGATTTCATTTAATCCCCCTGAATATTTTGGGTTTGAAAATTAGTAATCATTATAGTTTATTATAAATTTTAAGTGTGAATAAGTTCTTACTCGTAAGAAACGTCTTGATCATAAATAATCAACAGAAAAAATGAATTGAAAAGTCAATTTGTGCAACATATTTTATTTTTAGTTGACATTATATTTCGGAAAAAGTTTATTTTTTTCACATTATTCTCAGAAACTAATCAAACGATTTTTTAAAAAAATCTTATATAACTTTGAATTTTACATATCTATATGTATATGACATTTAAATTTTTGCAAAACCATCTAATTTGCTAATTCTAAAAAAATATTATTTTTCTTATCTCAAAATATTAAGATCAAATTAAATTTTCTTTTTCTATACAATAACATTTGAATTTAAGATCCAAGGGTTTCTTATCATTCAAAGGGTGAAGAGGGTATCATTTTTAAAATCCAGAGTTGAATTACATGATTTGATTGAAATTTAATCACCTCTATATATTAACTTTTGGTTGACGATTTAAGGTGTGAAGATTCTTTGTCATCTAAAAGGGGTAGAAGACTATTATCTATAAGATTAAAACAACAAAAAAAACTAGTAGTTGTTACATAGATCGAGAACACCTATTGTTAGGTTATTAGCATTTTAATATTAATATTTAACATATTAAATTGCTTTATTTTGAAGTTATAAGAAAAACATTGGAATGAATAACTTCTACATCATCCATTAACATTGGTTGTCCATCACTTAATTTCATTCTTAATACCTCCATTACTCCTAATGTAACGTATGTAACTTATGTAACTCCTATTGTAACCTATGTAACCTATGTAACTCATATTGTAACCTATGAAACTCCTAAGGCCATTATTTTCCCTATTTACTACCTCCATTATCTTCCTATTAATTGCAAGGAAGACTTCTTGTAGTATAAATAGTGGTGGTCTTCATTTGGTTTTGGACACACAAAAAAAAATACAAGAGAAAACAAAGAGTGAAAGAGTTAGTCTAAAAGAGAGTTCTTATTAGTTAAAGGGAGGTGTTTTTTTTGTGGAGCTTTGAACTCAACTATTGTCCATAGTTTGTTGAGTTATACTTTGTGAAGGCTGTTGTATCCTGGAGGGGACAAGTCAAAGAGGACTACTGCTGGACCGGTGAAAACATTTGCTGCAGTGGGCTTGAATCTCCTTAAAGAGAGCGAGATATCCGCGCCTCAGCCTGGACAGATTAATTTCTTCATTTTATTTTCAATTGTAATCTTGCAATTTTGTTATCTTGGAAGTTTTTTCACTAACAATTTTAAGGAAGATTCAATATGGCTACAATTGAAAAAACCGCGGATGTCAAGATGGGAGATCTTAACAAGCCATTTCGGTTCAATGGTAACCATTTCAAGAGATGGAAGGGTAAAGTACTTTTCTAGTTAAGTCTTCTCAATGTTTCTTATGTATTAACTGAGAAGAATAAAAAAAAAGAAGTCATCCCCAGTATGAATGATGATGAAACTATTTCTCATCTAGAGAAAGTGGAAAAGTATGATGGTGATTCCTATAATTGTCGGTATTATCTTCTTAATTGTCTATCTGATAATTTTTATGATTATTATGATAGAACTTACTCTAGTGCAAAGAAAATTTGGAAGGCATTGCAGAGTAAGTATGATACCGAAGAGGCTGGAGCAAAAAAATATGCAGCTAGTAGATTTTTTGGTTCCAAATGGTGGACAACAAATCAGTGGTCGATCAAGCTCAAGACTTCATCATCATTGTTGGAGAGCTTAGGTCCGAAGAGGTTAAAATTGGAGATAACCTTATTGTTTGTGGCATATTAGATAAACTTCCACCTTCTTGGAAGGAATTTCAAAAAACTATGCGCCACAAACAAAAGGAAACCTCTCTTGAAACCTTGATAATGAAAATCCGCATGGAAGAAGAAGCAAGGGGCCAAGACGCACTTTTACAAACAGAAGAGAACAACATCACATCGAAGGTACATTTAATTACTTCGAATAATGCTACTCCTGAAACTCACAAAAATACTTCTTTAAAGCCTAAGAAGAAAAAATTCATGAAAAATAATGGTAGACCTCCCAAGAAAAATAATGGTGAAAATCACAAAGCACAAAATCAACAAGTTCAAGAAAAAGCATCATGCTTTGTTTGTGGCAAGAGTGGGCATATTGCTCGATTTTGCAGATTCCGGAAACGTGGTCCTAACCCTCAAGCAAACATTACCGAAGAACCTTTTGTGGCGGTGATTACCAACATAAACATGGTTGAGAATGTTGATGGATGATGGGCTGATTCTGGTACAAACCGTCATGTCTGTTATGACAAAGACTGGTTTAAAAAATATACTCATTTTGAGGAGTCCAAAACCATCATGTTTGGTGATGCTCACACTACTTAAGTGCTTGGAAAGGGAGATGTTGAATTGTGTTTTACTTCTGGAGGAATATTAACATTGAAAGATGTACTTTATACTCCTTCTATGAGAAAAAATTTGATGTCTAGTTTTTTTCTTAATAAAGCAGGCTTTAAACAGATTATTGAATCTGATCAATATGTAATAGTGAAGAAAGGTATTTTTGTGGGGAAGGGGTATGTATGTGATGGGATGTTTAAGTTGAATGTTGAAATGAATAAAACTTCTCCTTCTGTTTATATGCTTTCTTCTACTAATTTTGGGCATGCTCGTTTGTGTCATATTAATGATCGTTATGTTGGAATCATGAGTAGTTTAGGATTAATCCCAATGGTTAAAAAGAATTTTGAAAAATGTGAGGCTTGTAGTAAAGCCAAGATCACTAAAAGGCCTCATTTTCAGGTTGGAAGAAAAACCGATTTGTTAGAATTAGTTCATACTGATATTTGTGAACTTGGTGGAATTCTAACTCGTGGAGGTAATAGATATTTTATCACTTTCATTGATGATTTTTCTAAGTTAACATATGTTTACTTGATGAAAAATAAAAGTGATGCTTTTGAAAATTTCAAAACTTATGTCAATGAGGCTGAAAATCAGTTTGGAAGAAAAATAAAAAGAATTAGAAGTGACAGAGGCCGTGAATATGAATCAAATGAGTTTAATTCTTTTATTAGATCATTGAGAATAATTCATGAAAGTACTCTTCCTTACTCTCCTTCGTCTAATGGAGTAGCAGAAAGGAAAAATAGAACTTTGGTTGAATTGACTAATGTCATGCTAATTGAGTCACATGCACCTTTAAATTTTTGGGATGAAGCTATCTTAACTGCTTGGTATGTGTCGAATCGCGTGCCTCATAAAAATTCTAAATTGACACCTTTTGAATTGTGGAAAGGTTACAAGCCAAGTTTGGGATATCTAAGAGTTTGGGGTTTTCTAGCCTTTGTGAGGCTAATGGATCCCAAGATTACAAAGTTGGGTAAGAAAGTTACTACTTGTGCTTTTCTTGGTTATGCTTCAAATAGTACAGCCTATAGATTTTTTAATCTTGAATATTATATTGTAATAGAATCTGGTGATGCTATTTTTCATGAAAATAAATTTCCTTTTGATACTAAAAATAGTGGGGGTCAAAGGATTGAACAACATATTTTGTCACTACCTAGTTCTTCTACTTCAACTTTGAAAAATAAAGAAGTTGTTGATTTTGAGTTAAGAAGAAGTAAAAGAGCTAGAGTAGAAAAAGATTTTGGTCCTGATTTTTATGTGTTTAATGTTGAAAATGACCCTCTAACTTTGAAAGAAGCATTATCTTTACATGATTCTATTTATTGGAAAGAGGCTTAAATGATGAAATGGAATCTCTGATTTCTAATAAAACTTGGAAGTTAGTTTATTTACCACTGGGTTGTAAAACAATTGGTTGCAAATGGGTCTTTAGGAAAAAGTTGAAACCGGATGGTTCTATTGATAAATACAAAGCTAGGCTAGTTGCAAAAGGTTTCAAACAACTAGAAGGCCTAGAATTTTTTGATACTTATTCTCCGGTAACAAGAATTACATCCATTAGACTTTTAGTTGCTATGGCTGCAATTTTTGATTTGCAAATTCATCAAATGGATGTAAAAACTGCTTTTCTAAATGGAGACCTAAATGAAGAAATTTATATGGATCAACCCGAGTGTATTGTTGAAGCAGGCCAAGAAAGCAAAGTATGTAAACTTACTAAATCCCTATATGGATTGAAACAGGGACCAAAACAATGGCATGAAAAGTTTGATTCCTGCATGATTGAAAATGGTTTTAAAACAAATGAGTGTGATAAGTGCATATATCATAAGTCTTGGAATAATTCACATGTGATAATTTGCCTATATGTTGATGATTTGTTGATCTTTGGCTCTAACATGAATGTTATTGATGAAGCTAAAAATGTTCTTAGAAGCCATTTTTATATGAAAGATCTTGGTGAGGCAAATTTTATTCTTTGAATAAAAATAACAAAAACATGTGAGGGGATTTTCCTTGACCAGTCACATTATGTTGAGAAAATTTTGAAAAAATATAACTTTCATGATTGCAAGCATGTTGCTACTCCTTTTGATTCAACTGTTCACTTATTTCATGTTGAAAGTGAAAATGATGTAATAGATCAAAAGGAATATGCAAGTATAATCGGAAGTTTGATATATGTGGCTGATTGCACTAGGCCTGATATTGCATATGCAGTAGGAGTACTTGGCAGGTTTACAAGCAAGCCAGGTAATGAACATTGGCATACTATAACAAGAGTTATAAGATATTTAATTGGAACGAAAAATTGTGGTATGTTCTATAAAAAATATCCTGCTATACTTGAAGGCTTTGTGATGCGGATTGGAACACTTTGTCAGGTGATTCCTGTTCTACCACTGGTTATTTCTTTACTTTAGGTGGTGGTGCTGTTTATTGGAGATCGAAAAAACAAACTATAATTGCTAACTCTACCATGGAGGCTGAACTAATTGATTTAGCTTCAGCTAGTGAGGAAACAAATTGGTTAAGATATTTATTGTTTCAAATTCCTTATTTTGAAAAACCAATTCCTCATATTTTAATTCATTGTGATAGCACCGCTGCAATTGGTAGAGTTCAAAACCGTTATTACAACGGTAAATCCAGACCTATAAGGAGGAAGCACAATAATGTAAGATCGTATTTGAGAAATGGTACCATTAATGTTGATTATGTCAAATCTTGTGATAATCTTGTAGATCCTCTTACGAAGGCCTTAACAAGAGAAAAGGTCTGGAGCATATCGAGGGGGATGGGATTGAAAAATACAAATCCTTGAGTCATATAAGAGGAAACCCAATCTGGGGACTAGAGATCATAAAACCAGGTTCAAAGGGAAAAACTAATCATATGATGACTTGTTGTGAAAAATGCACTTTTTTTTTCTCTCCCTATGATGTGAGTGCATTGTTTCCTGTAGTTTGTGAAGGTTGAGTTGATAAAAACTTTTAATGAATATTTGTAGCTCGTATGGGTTTAGTGTTAATCTTACAGGATCACTCTCGACATATTTCACCTATGTGATATGTGGAAGTAGGTCACTTGGTATGAGAATGAGGCTTATTCTCAAATGCACTCATGAAACTAGGATAGGACATGGCCATAATGTGCTGGTTGTTAAAGCTCATGTCAACACCTTAATTATTATGTGTGAGCAGTGATATTTTATTTCCCTTAAGCAGTCATAGTTCAAGTCTGAGACCACTACGACTCTAGAGTAAAAATTATTGTTTCACTAAGTGGAGGTTCAATGCAGAGCACACCTTCATTATGCATAGTAGTCTTTCTTCAAGTTATATACTCTCTTATCTAAATATTAAAATGAGTGGGGGATTGTTAGGTTATTAGCATTTTAATATTAATATTTAACATATTAAACTGCTTTATTTTGGAGTTATAAGAAAAACATTGGAATGGATAACTTCTACATCATCCATTAACATTGGTTGTCCATCACTTTATTTCATTCTTAATACCTCCATTACTCCAATTGTAACGTATGTAACTTATGTAACTCCTATTGTAACCTATGTAACCTATGTAACTCCTATTGTAACCTATGAAACTCCTAAGGCCATTATCTTCACTATTTACTACCTCCATTATCTTCCTATTCATTGAAAGGAAGGCTTCTTGTAGTATAAATAGTGGTGGTGTTCATTTGGTTTGGACACACAAAAAAAAATACAAGAGAAAACAAAGATTGAAAGAGTTAGTCTAAAAGAGAGTTCTTATTATTTGAAGGGATGTGTTCTTTTTTGTGGAGCTTTGAACTCAACTCTTGTCCAGAGTTTGTTGAGTTATACTTTGTGAAAGCTGTTGTATCCTGGAGGGGACAAGTCAAAGAGGACTACTGCTGGACCGGTGAAAACATTTGCTGCAGTGGGCTTGAATCTCCTTAAAGAGAGAGACATATCCGCGCCTCAGCCTGAAGAGATTAATTTATTCATTTTATTTTCAATTTTAATCTTGCAATTGTATTATCTTGTAAGTTTTTTCACTAACACCTATATAGTATAGTTAAATACAAAAAGGATGTGTGTACCTTTGTCTTTCATAACAACGAATGACTGAAGATAAGCTAGGCCGAGTCCTATTCTCCTTAGGGTTATTGATGGTTGACAGCTTATGACAATACGCCTTTTAGCTTATAGTAGGATAGGAGACCTAACCTCATATTTATAGGCTCAAAAGCTTTTAACCTAGTGGGCCTCCCTATTACGGGATCAAAGGTCTTCAACATGCCTATACTACTTCCAACGAACTCATATGACATGAAATGGATACAAGCCCATATGGAAACTACTCAAAGATACGACTCATGTCTTGTCCAATTAATTTTAACATTCAGTTGGTTATACTAAAATGTAATAATAAGTTAATATTAAGTGCACTTTTAGTAAATACTTCCAACATTATCATCAACCATCAAGAAATTTTAAACCTTAAAAGTGCAACCTCACCAAGTTGACCAAATTTATTTAGACATATATTTTTGAAAACACAATAGTTGAATAATTTTCAGGATTTTATAATTAATAAATTAGAATGAAATACCCATAATGAAATCATAACATCAGTCCATAAATTATAAGAATTTTTTAACATAAAAAAGGAAGTCTACAATAATTTTCGAAGCTAGTGTTGAAGAACTTATTTTCTAAACAAATTTTGATGGCCTGATAAATAATCACGAAATAACTACTTAATTTTAATGATTTTAAGAGTAATGTTGTGCGTACATATATAAATTATTGTATTTGTACTGTTCATAAAAAGTGTAACGACCCGTCAAAAGATTGGTTGAACTAGAGCCTCATTGTGTGGGTTAGTGTGACCTTAAGTTAATGTCTAGGATGTTCTATAAATTATTGAGCAAGGAAGAGGCCTAGGGTTCAAACAAGGGCATAAACTAGAAAAATAAAGTGGAGGACGCCTTGTTCTTTGAGGGACTGTTTGGCGATGGGAGTGCTTGATCCCCAAAAGGTTAGCCAATCGCCCTTGTCCCCTTGTGATCATCTAGTTTGCTATCACATTGGCCTATGTGGGTCTGAAAAACTTTAAAGTTAAATTCTTGATGCTCACATGTCGCAAGAACTATTTGTTGTATGAATTGTGTGACTAGTAGATGTTGTATTGGCTTGGTTCATGTCCACCATCTGTGAAGTGGAGGATGTAATCTTTGGATTGTGAGTTTTACATGTGGACAAACCTGACCCGATCCAAGAAGTTGCCTAAAAAGATGAAAGAACTAATTATCTCTTATTTGAAAAGAAATGGAAGAACAATTTGATAACTGAAAAACATACCAACCCTTGCAGATAAAAGAATTTCTTCCATTACAGAAGAATACAACATAAAAAACAATGAGAAAAGAGAAAACAAACTAAAAGTGAAAAAGAAAACTCAAAAAAGTTTTTTTGTCTGAACATAAACATTTAGTTTATGAATCAAACTTTTATTTCCTAGCTACTTAAAAAAGATCTTTGGAGAAATTGTGTTAAAATAGCAAAAACAATGACTTCTGCTTCAAATAAAAGATACACAACTCGTCAATTTGACTCTTTCAAGATATATCGACAATAAGGCTAAACATAAATTGAGACACTATATGTGTGAACGTATTTATTGAAACTTCATTTGATGATAAAAATAATATATATATATATATATATATATATATATATATATATATATATATATATATATATATATATATATATATATATATATATATATATATATATATGCTAAGTCAACACACAAACAAATAGAAAATATTAACTTATAAGTTCAAGAGAATACAAAAGTTTTATGTACTCAAACTATTAACTCCTCCGTGAATTTTAAAGTCACAAAAAACTATATATATTCAAAAGTTGAGAAACACAAACATTCATTTGTCAAAAAAAAATCAATGCTTTCTTCAAAAATCAAACAGAGTACGTGATATAATTATTGCTCTTTAATCTAGATAAATTTTTAAAGACACTCATGCCTCAGATTTCTTTCTTTTAAAGGATGTGCACATCTTTTTTGTTCTCTTCCTCTTTTCTTCTATGACCTCGGGTTCATTACTCGCTCTCATTTGTTGGGATCTATAAGGCTTTCTACGGATGACTGCATTGATCCCTCTTGATATCACAGGTCTTCTTCCTAGTGCTTCTGTGTATTTATCTTTTGGTCGAATTATCCTTCAAAAAATTGAAGTACCAAAATAATTAACAACAACAAACATAAAAATTTAAAATATTATAGTAAATTGAACTTCATTATTTTTAAACATGCAAGAAGTTATAAACTTGACGATGATGCACGCTGAAGGGATTCTACAGGTTGCAAAGTCTTGGTTAAATGACTTGTGACTTCTTGATATACTTCTTGACTAAATTCGACAAATTCATGGATCAATGTCTACAAAAGTACACGTAAAATATTTTTTGCATTTTACAAACTATAGTTAAGAATACTTAATCTAAGCACTCAAATGTCAAATGTGGATCCATTTCATTCACTTAATTATTAAACAATTGTTATGAAAGTAGAATGCACTTGTATTTTTCAGATCAGATTATGTTAATATTAAGATAACATGTGGTAATATAGTTAAATGCTTCAACATACTAACCTCATTGTCAGCAACACTTGATAATCCATGAGTTTTGATGAATCATCTCCATCTGAATCGTCAGATATGATTATAACATCTAAAAATTATTAGAATAAAATTTTAAAAAATGTCAAGTTATCATAAAATTTCAAAAATCATGATGTTTCTTATTTAGAAATTTATTAATCTCTTTACTTATTCAATTGAAAAATATAAAATCATAATCTTTTTGTTTATGCTCTTTACAACAATTTTTATGATAAATAAATGAAGATCTTGTAAAAAATCTGACAAATTTAGCAATTCCACAAATTAATTGATTGTTTTATTGTTTGTCCTATATTATTTGAGTTTATAAGATTGTTTGTTGAGAACTTGTATAAAACATTAAATCTTGACTAATTTCGAGAATGAAAAAAGTATAAGAATCTTTGACCACAGTAATTCGTGAAATGCTATAAATTAGAATATATTTTAATCAGTTTTAGATCAAATTCATCATGTCATTGTACATGCATCTAATTGTTTAGTACAAATAAGGAGAAGAGGTAACATTGATCAAACCTGAATAAAAAACGCAACAAAACAATGACCGTACCGTGAAGTTTACTATAGCTTATGATGATATACAAGATGAACAAAAATCTTCAATAATAAAACTGAATATATGAAAATGAAAGAAAAATCTATAAGGAGGTCCTTTTATTTTATATTTTTCCTTATTTTAGTTCTTCATTAATATATGACTAATATGGAGGATGTCTTATGTTATAAATATTATGGTGGATAATCACTCATAAATATTGTTTTATTACTTTTTATATGGAGTATATTGATTTCATTTAATCCCCTGAATATTTTGGGTTAGAAAATTAGTAATCATTATAGTTTATTATAAATATTAAATGTGAATAAGTTTTTTCTCCTAATAAACCTCTTGATCATAAATAATCAATAGAAAAAATAACTTGAAAAGTTAATTTGTGCAGCACATTTATTTTTAGTTCACAATATATTTTGGAAAATTTTAATTGTTTTACATTATTCTTTGAAACTAATCAAATGATTTTTAAAAATCTTATATTGATGATTATTTTAAATATAAAAAACATAACTTTGAATTTTACATATTTATGGGTGATATGATATTTAAACTTTTGTAAAACCATCCGATTTGCTAATTCTAAAAAATATTATTTTTCTTATCTCAAAATATTTAGATCGTTAAATTAAATTTTCTTTTTCTGTACAATAACTTTTGAATTTAATATCTAAGGATTTCTTATCATTCGAAGGGTGAAGAGGGTATCATTTTTAAAATCCAAAGAGGTTAATTACATGATTTGATTAAAATTTACTATCTCTATATATTAACTTTTGGTTGACGATTTAAGGTGTGAAGATTCGTTCTGATCTAAAAGGAGTAGAAGACTATTATCCTTAAGATTAAAATTTCAAACAAAACTAGTAGTTGTTACATAGATCGACAACACCTATATAATATAGTTAAATACAAATAGGATGTGTGTACCTTTGTCTTCCATAACAACGAATGACAGAATACAAGCTAGGCTGAGTCTTCTTCTCCTTTGGGTTATTGACGGTTGACAGCTTATGGGAATACGCCTCTTAGATTAAGCCTGGAAAGGAGAACTAATATCATATTTATAGGATCAATAGCTTTTAACCTAGTGGGCCTCCCCATTATGGGCTCAAAGGTCTTCAAGATGCCTACACTATTTCCAACTAACGCATATGACATGAAATGGATACAAGCCCATATGGAATCCACTCGTAGACACGACTCATGTCTTCTCCAACAAAATTTTAACTTTTAGTTTGTTATACTAAAATGCAATAATAAGTTTATGTTAAGTGCACGTTTATTAAATACTTTTAACAGTATCAACAACCAACAAGAAATCTTAAACCTTAAAAGTGCAACCTCACCTAGTTGACCAAATTTTTTTAGACATATATTTTTTAAAACACAATAGTATAATAACTTTCAAGAATTTATAATTAATAAATTAGAGTAAAATACTACCTAATGAAATCATAACATCGGTTCCATAAATTATAAGAATTTTGTAATATGAAAAAGGAAGTCTACAATAATATCAAAAGCTAGTGTTGAAGAATTTACCTTGAACTGTTTGTTGTACCGATGGATAAACTCATTTTCTAAATAAATTTTGATTGCCTGATAAAAAATCACGAATAACTACATAATTTTAATGATTTTAAGAGGAATGTTGTATGTTCGTATATAAATTATTGTATTTGTAGGGTTCATAAAAAGTGTAACAACCAGAAAAAATGATAGGTTGAACTAGAGCCTCGTTGTGTGGGTTAGGGTGACCTTAAGTTTATGCCTAGGATGTTTTATAACTTATTGAGCAAGGAAGAGGCCTAGGGTGTAAGTAAGGGCCTAAACTAGCAAAATAAAGAGGAGGAAGCCTTGTTCTTTTAGGGAGTGTTTGGCGATGGGAGTGATTGATCGCCAAAAGTTTTGCCAGCCGCCCTTTTTCTCTTGTGATCATCTAATTTTCCTGTCCCATTGGCCTAGATTCTGGAAGAAAAGGCGAGCTAAGTCATAGCTCGCCAAGTAGGTTCGTATGTCGACCATTGGTCCTCTTGATCTCCTAATGATTCTTCCCAATTAGTGACCTTACTGGAAATTTGGGTGAAATAAAGATGTATTTGGCGAGTCATCTGGTGCCCTTGGCGAGCCTAATGGTCGAACGGGCAAGCATCGATGGGCAAGGGGTGGAATTTAAATTTGAAACTTCAAAGGACCTTAGTTCTTTTCCGAAGTTGAGTCGTAATAATTTTATTCATTTGGTAGAAACTATATATCTTTTAAGACTTGAAATTCCTTCAATTAACTCAACTTCTAAAAAACCCAAATCAAATCAAAAGATTTCTTTCCTTCAATATTTTTCTGTCTAAACTTAAAGAAGAAAAGGAAACCATTTAAGCTAGGGTTGTAGATTCGCAAGGTTCTTCCCCAAATTTCTTGGAGATTCTTAATCAAGGTATAGAAATTTTCATCCATGTGTAGTGATCACCTATGGATCCCTCTCAAAAGCTTTAGTGCAATTCTGGAAACCTTGAAAAGCTAGGGTTTAAACTCAACCCCATGGAATCCTAAAGTTGTTTAAAATAATGAATTATAATTATTATTGATCATACTACTGATTTTAGATGATTTTAACTTCAATTCCAATGGATTTATGATTTTCCATAAATCTTTGACTCTTCTTTACATTATGAATGTTAATAGATGATGATTTAATTTATTGAATGTGAGTTGATTTTGATTTAAGTACATGACTTAAGTATAATTCAACATGTATTCTTAATTAACCTAAGGTTCAAAGGTGAAATTGATATACCCTGGGTTTATGTCATGAAAGAGGCAAATTGAGGGATTAGATGTGAACTCCTATGATTGATGATCTTCTTGATGAGTTACCTTAGACCAGATCACCTATACATGAATTTCTTATGATTGAATCTTATAGACATGAACCAACTTGATTTGGTCTTATATGATGAAGCATGGATAATTAGTATTGAAATTTGGGTTACTTAATGTTATATGACGATAATTGAGTAAGAATATAGCATGTGGTTTTTTTTACCTTGAAGATTTAGATATATATATATATATGATGATCCACTTGAAATATGGAGGTTTTTATCTATTATATATGAAGTATTGATCCACTTTAAAGGTGGAGATGTTTAGTTATAATGTATGAATGATTGATCCAATTGAAAGGCGGAGGTGTGTACTTATGGTGCACGTAGAATTGTATATGGTACTATTGTGGAAGGGTTATACCCACATGACCTTTAATATGATTATATGAGCATACTCATTTAATGAATGAACTACTTGAATTTCGATTACGTGCATGTCTAGTATAGTGAATGTGGATGCATTGATTTACATGGTCTATAAATCGTTGAATGCAATATATGAAGATTATGCATGATTATAATAATATGAACTTGATTTTGAACATTTTTAGAGGGAAGTATTTACGATGATGATATTGTTTTTGTTGTTTTGTCATTTTATGGGCAACTACACACACTTTATGAGTACACATGATTATGGTGTATCTATGGTGTAAATTGAAAGTATAGTTCTCATATGGACCATTACACATTAATATGCATGAATGTACATGCCTATGATGTTATTTTAATGATTGAAAATTTATTCTCATGAAAACACTATTAATGTATGTGAAAGGATTTGTCACATGTATATAATGATTCGAAGTGTGAAAGGTAGTTCTCACCTTATTGACTCCTTCACATATATAAATGTAATTCACACTGTGTATAAGTTTGGGAATAATTCTTAGCACCCAGCGGATATGGAAAACAATGTAGAGGCCTTCCCACTAATAGAATAGGTCGGGTCTTCTACATATACTCTGATGAGATGGAAACTCTCCCGCTAATACAACAGGTCGGGTTTATAAAAGCAATATTCCTATCCCATAACTATGTGCCAACATAGGTCTATAGTTAGAGGATCCACCTAAAAGCTAAATATGTTAGTTCTACCTTATGCAGGAAGAACGCCTTCTTTCGGTGTGGGGTTATATGACACTGAATTCCATGTAGCTCACATGGTCTATGTCGGTTAAGACTATATTATCTCTAATGAAAATGAACATGAATTATGAATAAGAAAGTGAGTTATGTGCTATTGTTCCTCAAAAGGGTCTACTTAGCATGAGTGGTAGTATGGGATGCCATTTTATTATGAGAGCTTATGAGTTAATGCATGCTCCAATTGGCTTCGTCTTATGATTCACTTTTCTTGACATGAGCTAGTGATTATGAATGTATCTTTACTATGGGTATGAACTACGGATTAGACTAATGTATTGTAAGTATGAGTATGGTGATCCAAAGGTGGTACTTAGTGTAGATGGGGTTATGGGGCTTTATCTACACATGGTTCAAGTGATACCTAGGGTTACTTATGTGGTTATTCTATTATGTTGTATGATGATTGATATTTACATTATGCTGATTGGAGACTTTGCTTAAGGTGATGTTGTTGTCCTATTTGCTTTGATGAACTATATGTGAGTTACTTATGATTTGTGATTCTGCAATTCTTTTTAGATGATATTCAAATGTTGCATCTAGCATGGTTTCAAGTAAATGTCCCTTTTATGCATGTTTTAAGGATTTTGTGCACAGCTTCCATACTTAGTACTTAATTGTGCTAACCCATATTTTCTCTTACATTACTACAAGTGTAGGTTCCGGAAAGTGATAGATTACTCTAGATCAAAGGCTTGAAAGACGTTCTCTAAGACCAAGTGGTATGCCCTCATGATTCGAGGAAAAGTGTTTAGAAGTTTCTTATATTTAATTTCTAAAGATTATGTTTAGTTTTATTTTAGAGTTTCGATTGTAGAGGGTTATTACCCTATCTTTAGATTTCGATGTCTTGGTTAGATGCTATGTAAGATGGTAGACTTCCGCTATCTTTTAAAATGATGTGTTTATGATGTGTTTGTATTTTACATAAAAAGTTTTAATTTCGTATCATTTTTTCCTTGTGATCATAAATGATTAATTCTACGAGGCTTGTATGAGACTATCCGTAGTATAAAATAAAAAAAGTGAAATGAGTTACATCTTTCACAAATTTATAATGAATACTTTCTTTAATGCAGATTACCATAATTTCCGTCATACATCACTTATAATTTAATTAACTATTGATAAAATACTATAAAAGGCATAGTTATTAAGAAATGTCTTAAATTAAAAATAAGACGATCTAATCTAAATATTAATTCTAAGAAATCAAAAACACCGCATGATAAATATGGTAAATTATTATAAACTTTCTAGTTATTGTGCTATATATGGTATGAACTTACAACAGAATATAAGGATATTTATGGCATAAAATATAACAAATTCTTATAATTATAGTTTATTAAAAAATAAAGTTGACCAAATTTATTTTAAAATAGTATATATAAAAAATACATATTTGATTCGTGATGCATTAATTCATGGAAGAAATAAAACACTATATTTTCATCATAACCGCATACAACTCCGCCCCACCCCAAAGCACCAAAAACGAAGATTTGAAAATGTTCGGCCTCTTAGTATTAATTTACTTCATATGAGGGTAAGTTATTATATTTGATGGATAAAATACAAAACGTTTCTACTTCAAATGAGGAGAGAAAACTAAATTAGGGAGTTGATAATAAAAAGTTATTGGAATTCAAGTAATATTACATAATTTGTAAATGATTATTAATCTTATATAGTATAATATATCTTGAGAGCTAACTTACAATTTCAATTATAAATTTCATGTCTTTAGAAGAAGATTAATAAGATTCATTTTTTCTATAACTAGTATCACGACCCAAAAATCAAACATAATGATACATGTCTTATTCCACCAGGACAGTTAAACATAATCAACCCACTACAAAGGAAATTGCAGAAGTAAGAACAAAATAAGGGTATATTGGATTCAATGCTGGTGTCAGTACCAAGAGAGCAAAGTTTGTTAGATGGATGTTTACTAACCACTATGGGTGGATGGCCGACGGTCAGGTTGGGAATTAAACTACGGTTTGGTGGTCATTGGTTAATGGAAGAGCACCAGAGGTTTAAACTTTCTTTCTTCTTTGTCCACCACCTCTCAGTATTTCAAAATTAAGAAGTATTGTCTTATCTTGAAGGAAGTACGTAATTTGTCAACAATATCAAGAACACACATCAGGACTCAGCCCTTTACTCCATGCTATTTTTGTAAATGTATTCTTTTAGGATAAATATATTATGATATTCTAATATAATTTTAATGTTATTGTGCCTGAATGTGACACCCAACCCAATAACATTATGCTATCTCATGGCACCCGATATATCATGTCAGAACATGGAACCCGATCAAACAATATAGTTAACTCATCATTCTTTCTCATCAATTTACACTTCATTGACAATATTTCATCGAGTCTTCTTCATTAAAGATATCACTTTGATAAAGCAAGTTCAAAAGAATGGATTTCACAAATTTCGACTTACAGACCAATCACAACATGTAAATAATCCAAACCAAAACAATTATGTACATAAGAAATTTCACAATATTACTCAATGATTAGTAATCTGCATTGAGAGTCTCTCTATAAAAAAAGAACAAAAACTTTAGCTTAGAGGTCAACCATCCTTCATAATGAGTAAATTATTATCAAGGAATTTAAATTTTCTCAAGTGTTAAGGTCAATAAAAATAGAACCTTGAGTTCCAAAAAGAACTAAAGGGAATTCTTTCAAGTCATTCCTAATTTCTTCTATTATTTGATTCACCTTCAAACAACCATAACTTTTAGTACGAAATGAGTTGGGCGTGTCATAACATGGAATATGAAAGGCCTTTCAATTATCTTTGCAGTGCCCCCAACTTTGCTTAGTTTCGAGGTTGGGTGAATAAGATATGCATTTTTAAAATCACGTTATCTAGTTAAAGAAAGTTACCCGAAAGTAGTATGAGGTATTTTGGTATTTTCCTTACCAAATCAGATTTGATTCATTTTTAGCAAGGTTTTAAAGGTCTAATCCTATTATGTGCATATTTGTAATTCTAATATACTCCTAGATTTTTAGTTGAAATTTCAAGAAAAGAAAATAGGAAAGGATCAAGGCTGAAGAAACCTATCCCCTAGAACAAGAACCAGAAACTTATCCCCTAGAACATGAACCAGGTTTTTGTAAGTTGATTTTTAGTCAAAACACAAACACTTGTTAAATTAAAAACCTTCCTCAATCAAGGAAGGAAAAACCCCGTTTTATTCATTCAACTAGAAGATTTTGTGATTACAACTCAATAATAAAAAACCTCACCACTACAACAACTCTCGATTAATTGTAATCGACTACTTCTACTCTCCAAAAGGCCAAACCCACCCTTTGTTACAAACCTCACCAAAGCTCAACTCTACAAGAAGCCAAACCCACTTCTTGTATAAAGAATAGTAACTAACACTCAAGAATGAAACAAGAAAATAGTTTTACACGTTCAAGACTTTCTAACTCAAGAACTTTTTGAACTTAGCAAACCTATCGATCATGAAGACTTCTACTCGATGAATAATTCTCACTTTTATCTCTATGTGAAGTCGTGATCTTCTCATCTGCGTTTGTCCTCTTCTTATAGAATTTTCTTGTGCCTTGAATCCTTATTAATTAAGGTAACGAAATTGTAATCATAGTTGAACAAGGAGTACTGATTTTCCCTTTTATTGTACAATCTTTTTTTTATACAACTTCCTTACTTAATTATATTAAGGTTTCCTTATTTGTCTCAACTTGTATTTTCATCATTCTTTAGCTTTTGTACACTTAATTGTATACTTCTAGTGACTGCTACACGTTTTAGGTGGCTTCTTGTTGCGACAAATTTGGCGAAGAATCTGGCAAACTTGCGACAAATTTGGCGATGAATCTGGAAAAACTTTTTAACACATATATTTGCATTTCTTGTCTATCATCAAAACTTTAATTTTCTCTATTTGTAGAATTATCAGATCCTAACATATTCCCCCTTTTTGATGAAGACAAACCTGTATACTGCAACTATAATAATAATAATCTTCCCCCTTTTCACAAATCAAAAAGATTCCAATTATAGATAATCAAAACCAGATTACATCCATAGAAACAAGGGAAGCTCAGCCAGTTGAGCAAAATAAAGTGTTCTGGCAACACAAAGAAGATTAACAACACAGAGTTAATGATCAAAAGAACCAGGTGCAAACAAGATGCTTTTCAAGTTGAAGATTGACTAGGTTTTCTGGAGGCAGAAGCAAGCATATCCAAAACTCTGTCAACCCTTTCATTGTTAGCAAGTTGATGCTGCACCAACTGATCTTTCAACCTGTGAATCTCAGCATTTGAAGTATGAAGTTCAGCACGTAAATTCTGGTTTTCCAATTAAAGAGTGGCATATTTTTCTTATGCCACTTTAAGTTCCCTGAGTAACTGATCAACAGGAGCAGATGTACGTGGAGAAGCATTAGCAACCTGCTCCGACTCCATGGGAATGCCACAATCAGTAAGAATGGTTTGAATAAACATATCTGCACGAGTCAAAATCCTTCCTTCTCCCTATGGTTCTTCAAATGCATCAAATACTCTAGTTAACAGATTTCTAAAATCTAATTATGAGAAACTAGTTTAGGATCAACAATTCTAGCAAGATGTTTGATGATCAGTGTGGCCATTCAATGTGTTATTTTCACTCAAGAGCATTCATAAGTCCCATGTCCCTTATGGAGGCAATGTGACGTTGGTGACCTCTAGGCAGTATTACCTTATGTACAATCTGAATGAGAAGCTTATGTACTGATCTCATAATGCCCTTCAAAACAGTCTGTGCCCTAGAATTGACTCTACCTTGAGAGAATTTAGCTGGCAGGCTAGAATGTTCATCAAAACCCCAATGATACTCATTAATACCCACATATGGTATATGCAAGATTTCCCCAAGCTTAGTTGCATCAAAAACAATTTCAACTCCCTTCACATTAGAAGATACCACATCTCCTTCCAAGATTATAAAATTTGTATAAAAATCTACCGCTTCTTGTTCATAAATCATATTAGGTTCAAGAAATAACTCCTCCCACCCCTGAAACCTTAGTAACTCACAAACCTGCTTGACTATGTCCATTGATAGAATATCAGGATGAAAAGTTCTACCCCTAAGCACTGTTTTGTTTGAAAATATTTTTTCTTTCCAACTTTGAGAAATTTATCCACATTTCTTTTTGCAGATTTTGACTTTGACTGAGGGGTTTCAGAATGTTTACCCTTAGAGACATCATCAGTTTCAGAATCAAGAATAATTAGAGAAACAGATGAGTGAACAGGAGACTTACCCAGACGACGACGCTTCACACTAGATGTTGCACCATCAGTTGGTTTGACTACATTCGCACTCCGAGTGACTGGCCTGTGTGGACGAACCTGTTTGACTGCAATGTGTTTTCATGGCCGTCTTGGTTTTTTAGGGTGAAGTGTGCTCCGAAGGATCTCATATGTGTTTAGAGAATGTGGAGATGGTGGTGGATTTTGAGGAGTGGTTTTGTGAGTTGGGGAAGAAGAGGGGTTTTTTGGGATAGTTGTTATGGGTGTTTCTGGGTTTCGTGGTAATGGGGTTTCTTTGACTGGTGGTGATGGTGATTCTATGACGGGTGGTGGTTGAGACTCTGCAACTGGTGGTGGATATGTTTCTTTAACTGGTGATGGTGGAGATGTTTCTGTAACTGTTGGTGGTAGAGATGTCGACGGATCTAATTTGGGTGAGGATGTAGATGGTTTGGTTGTGAGTTGGTTTTCTTCCCCTTGATTAAGTATAGTATCAATGACGGGGTTCTCTTCCCCCTGAGAAGATGCACTGTCAGATGAATGTTCGTCATCTGAGTAAGCAACGAGTGGATTAACCATGGTGATGGAGAAGATTTTTCTGAAAAAAATGGAGAAGAAGAAAGAGTTGGTTGATTATTTGGAGAAAGTTCTTTATCGGAAACGGTTTTGATGTCGTATTCGAGGAGCTTTAGTAATTATGGGGGATTGACATCGAAGAGACGTGTGCTTTGACGGTTGCACCTACTTTTCAGAGACGTGACATAGGAGAGAGAAGAAGAAATTGTTTTCCCTTTTTTTTACTGCTAATTTTCCTTGCTTAGTGTAAAGCAGTTGTAGAACCAACTAGACTGGACCTGGTTCTTATTTCCTTAGAACTTGGTTGGACAAAAATCAATCTAAAAAGATGAGCCCTAACTCAAGTCTATTTTTCTGAAATGATTCTCTTCCTAATGCCTTGGTGAAAATATCAGCAACTTGATCCTCAGTTTTGCAGAACTTCATCACTGTGTTTCCTTATTCAACATTATCACGAAGGAAGTGATGTCTAACATCTATGTGTTTGGTGCGTTTGTGTTGAACTGGGTTTTTAGCCATGTTTATAGCACTTGTATTATCACATAGAATAGGAATACAACCTGTTTTTATGCCAAAATCTTTAAGCTGTTGTTTTATCCAAAGAAGTTAGGCACAACATGAAGCAGCTGCTACATACTCAACCTAAGCAGTAGATAAAGCAACCGAATTTTGTTTTCTAGTTGCCCAAGATATTAGACATGGTCCTAAAAAGTGTGCCATCCCAGAGGTACTTTTTCTATCTACCATATGTCCGGCATAATCTGCGTCAGCAAATCCTTTTAGATCAAAAGAGTCACCAGTTGGATACCAGAGAACAAGGTTCATTGTGCCTTTTAAATATCTTAAGATATGTGATTCCTTAGGACAGGACTGAAACCGTGCACAAAGACCAACATTGAACACTATATCAGGTCTACTAGCAGTAAGGTATAGGAGTGATCCAATCATACCTCTATATCTAGTGTCATTTACTGGTGAACCTGGTTCATCTTTATCAAGTTTTGTTGTTTTCGCAATAGGTGTGTCATTTGACTTAGCTTAATTCATTTAATACTTCTTCAGTAATTCCTTGATATACTTTTGTTGATGAATTGATGTTCCAACTTGAGTTTGTTTAATTTGGAGTCCTAAAAAAAAGTTTAGCTCTCCCATCATACTCATCTCAAATTCACTATTCATTAGTTGAGCAAATTCTACTCCAAGTAAATCATTAGTTCCTCCAAATATGATATCATCTACATATACTTAGACTATGAACAGATCTTCACCTTGTTTTCGAAGAAACAGTGTATTATCAATTTTTCCTCTTGTGTATCCATGTGTGAGAAGAAAGGTGGACAATCGATCGTACCATGCTCTAGGTGCTTGTTTTAGCGCATTGAGTGCTTTGTCTAGTTTGTATACATGATCAGGATACTTGGTATTCTCATAACTTGGGGGTTGTTTCACATATACCTCTTCTTGCAGATAACCGTTTAAGAAGGCATTTTTGACATCCATTTGATATATTTTAAATTCCATGTGAGTAGCATATGCAATCAATATTCTCATTGCCTCAATTCTTGCTAAAGGTGCAAAGGTTTCATTGTAGTCTATCCCTTCTTCTTGGTTATATCCTTGTACAACTAGCCTAGCTTTGTTGCGTACTATTTGACCTTGATGATCGAGCTTATTTCTAAACACCAACCTTGTTCCTATTACCGTTCTATCTTGGGGTTTTGGAACAAGGTTCCATACTCTGCTTCTTTCAAACTGATTAACTTCTTCTTGCATAGCACTAATCCAATAAGAGTCTAGTAGTGCTTCCTTTATATTTTTTGGCTCAATCAGGGATACATAGGCAGAGAAGGCACACATGCTACGTAATTTGGATCTTGTAGAGATGACTGAGTTAAGTGGAGTAAGAATGGTTTGTAAAGGATGAGAGCTTTGATGTTTCCAGCTGTGAGTTTGGATGTTTAGTGGCTCTTGAGATGCTGAAGAACCTGTTTCATTAGTAGACTTATCTCCTATTTCAGATGTTTTATGAGCGAGTATGTATTCTTCTTCCCGTATTTTTGGTTCTGTTGGCTAGGAGCAGGTTCCCTCATTCTGTTTATCCTCTGAATTTCCTTCAACTTCACTGTTATTTTCATTAAAGAGAATATGAACACTTTCTTCTACACGGTTTGTTCTTTTGTTTAGTACCTTGTAGGCTTTGCGTTGTGACGAATAGCCCAGAAAAATTCCTTCATCACTCTTGGCATCAAATTTTCCCATAATTGTCCTTGTCATTGTTGTGTATAAAGCATACACACCCAAAGGCCATTGTTACGCTTTCCTCGGGCGGTCTGAAGCGGAGATATCTGATGCTGTTATCACAGGTAATCTTTTGGTTTGTGATTGCATGGCTTCTGTATTATTTGATCCTGGATCCACATTTTCATATGTATCTTCCTAATTTGCTACTGGTCTTAATTTACATTATGAATTGCTTGACATGCCTATTCGTGTTTCTACTCCGGTAGGTGAGTCCGTGATAGTTGAAAAGGTATATAGGTCTTGTCTGGTGACTTTTGTGGGGAGTAATACTCATGTAGACTTGGTTATTTTAGAAATGGTTGATTTTGATGTAATTCTGGGTATGTTTTGGCTTTCTCCGAATTTTGCAATCTTAGATTGTAATGCTAAAACTGTAACGCTGGCCAAGCTTGGGACAGATCCATTAGTGTGGGAGGGTGACTACACTTCCACTCCAGTTCGTATCATCTCCTTTATTTGTGCTAAGAGAATGGTTAGTAAAGGGTGTTTAGCGTTCTTGGCACACCTCAGGGATGATACTACCCAAGTACCTTCAATTGAGTCGGTTTCGATAGTCCGTGAGTTTCTGGATGTGTTCCCTACAGACCTTCCTGGTATGCCACCGGATAGGGATATTGACTTTTGCATTGATCTGGAGCAGGGTACTCGCCCCATTTCTATACCCCTTTATAGGATGGCCCCAGCGGAGTTAAGGGAATTAAAGGCCCAACTTCAAGAGTTGTTAGGTAAAGGCTTCATTAGACCAAGCGCTTCCCCTTGGGGTGATCCGGTGTTATTTGTGAAGAAGAAAAATGGGAGTTTTCGGATGTGCATAGACTACCGGCAGTTGAACAAGGTAACTATTAAGAACAAGTACCCCATTCCTCGCATTGATGACTTGTTCGATCAGTTACAAGGTGCTTGTGTCTTCTCTTAGATTGACTTGAGATCCGGTTATCATCAATTGAAAATACGGGCAACAGACGTGCCAAAGACTGCTTTTCGAACCAGGTATGGGCATTACGAATTAGTAGTAATGTCTTTTGGTCTTACGAATGCCCCTGCTGCTTTCATGATCTTCATGAACGGGATTTTTAAGCCATATCTGGATCTTTTTGTGATCGTTTTTATTGATGATATACTGATATACTCCAAGAGTAAGAAGGAACATGAGGAGCATTTGAGAATTGTGTTGGAAGTAATAAGGGAGAAAAGGCTTTATGCCAAATTTTCCAAGTGTGAGTTTTGGCTAGATTCAGTGTCCTTCTTGGGGCACGTGGTTTCTAAGGATGGAGTGATGGTGGATCCTTCTAAGATTGAAACAGTGAGGAATTGGGTAAGACCTACTAATGTGTCAGAAGTAAGGAGCTTTGTTGGTTTAGCCAGCTACTACCGTCGATTTTGTCAAGGGATTCTCTTCTATTGCTTCCCAATTGACAAACTTGACTAAGCAGAATGTTCCATTTGTATGGTCGGATGAATGTGAGGAAAGCTTTCAGAAACTCAAGACCTTGCTGACTACGGCACCTATCCTTACCTTGCCAGTAGAGGGTAAGAATTTCATTGTTTATTGCGATGCATCTTATTCTGGGTTGGGTGCAGTGCTAATGCAAGAGAGGAATGTAATCGCTTATGCTTCAAGGCAACTAAAGGTGCACGAACGTAACTATCCGACCCATGATTTGGAATTGGCTGCAGTTGTGTTTGCATTAAAGCAATGGAGACATTACTTATATGGGGTCATGTGTGAAGTCTACACAGATCATCGTAGTCTACAGTATGTCTTTACCCAGAAAGACATGAATTTGAGGCAGAGGAGGTGGATGGAACTGTTGAAGGACTATGATATTCCTATTCTGTATCACCCAGGAAAAGCAAATGTGGTGGCTAATGCTTTAAGTAGAAAAGTAGGAAGCATGGGTAGTTTAGCCCACTTACAAGTCTCTAGACGCCCATTGGCAAGAGAAGTCCAAAACTTGGCTAACGACTTTATGAGACTGGAAATACTAGAGAAAGGAGGATTTTTGGCCTGTGTGGAGGCAATATCTTCTTTTCTTGACAAGATCAAGGGAAAACAGTTTGATGATGAGAAACTAAGCCGAATTCGGGATATGGTGTTGCGAGGAGAGGCTAAAGAGGCAATAATTGATGAGGAAGGTGTTTTGAGGATTAAGGGAAGGGTATGTGTGCCCCGTGTTGATGATTTGATTCACACTATCCTCACAGAGGCTCATAGTTCCGGATATTCTATACATCCTGGTGCAACCAAGATGTACCGTGACCTAAAGCAACACTTTTGGTGGAGTAGAATGAAGCGTGACATTGTTGATTTTGTTGCCAAATGTCCAAATTGTCAGCAAGTAAAGTATGAACATCAGAGGCCCGGAGGAACACTTCAGAGAATGCCCATTCCTGGATAGAAGTGGGAGAGAATTGCAATGGACTTCGTGGTTGGTCTTCCAAAGACATTCGAAAAGTTTGATTCTATTTGGGTAATTGTGGATAGATTAACTAAGTCTGCTCACTTCATTCCGGTCAAGGTGACCTACAATGCAGAGAAGTTAGCCAAACTCTATATCTCAGAAATTGTTCGATTGCATGGAGTTCCACTTTCCATCATATCAGATAGAGGTACGCAGTTTACTTCTATGTTTTGGAGAACATTGCATGATGAATTAGGTACTAAGTTGGATCTTAGTACTGCATTTCACCCTCAGACCGATGGTCAGTCTGAGCGAACGATTCAGGTATTGGACGATATGCTTCGTGCATGTGTGATAGAATTTGGTGGCCATTGGGATAACTTCTTACCCTTAGCAGAGTTCTCATACAATAATAGCTATCACTCCAGTATTGGCATGGCCCCATTTAAAGCATTGTATGGGAGGAGATGTAGGTCTCCCATTGGTTGGTTTGATGCATTTGAGGTTAGACCTTGGGGTACTGATCTTTTGAGGGATTCATTAGAGAAAGTGAAATCTATTCAAGAAAAGCTTTTAGCGGCGCAAAGTAAGCAAAAGGAATATGCAGATCGAAAGGTTAGAGACTTGGAGTTCATGGAGGGTGAACAAGTTTTGCTGAAGGATTCACCCATGAAAGGGGTGATGCGGTTTGGTAAAAGAGGTAAGCTAAGCCCAAGGTATATTAGACCATTTGAAGTACTTAAGCGAGTAGGGGAGGTTGCTTATGAATTAGCCTTGCCTCCAGGACTCTCAGGAGTGCACCCGGTATTTCATGTGTCTATGCTGAAGAAATACCATAGAGATGGAAATTACATCATTCGTTGGGATTCGGTTCTGCTTGATGAGAATTTGTCTTATTAGGAGGAGCCTGTTGCCATTCTAGATAGAGAAATTCGCAAGTTGAGATCAAGGGAGATTGCATCCATCAAAGTTCAATGGAAGAATCGACCAGTTGAAGAGTCCACTTGGGAGAAGGAGGCTGATATGCAAGAAAGATACCCACACCTGTTTACAGATTCAGGTACTCCTTTTCGCCCTTGTTTTTCTTCTTGTGATCGTTCGAGGACGAACGATGGATAAATTGGTATCTATTGGAACGACCTGCTTAGTCGTTTTGAGCAGCAGAGTTTATTTCTGGAAATCACTGTCTTGGTCGACGGATCCCACGACGGACCGTCATGGGCACGACGGACCGTCGAGGGGGTCTCGTTCCAAAACACTTAGAATTCTGAAATTTTCGTACTGAGATCGACTCTTTGAACTTCGTGACGGAATGGCAGGACGGACCGTCGTTGGAACGACAGACCGTCACAAATCTTTCCACAGAATTAACTCTCTGAACTTTGTGACGGACCTGCAGAACGGACCGTAATAGGCTGCGTAACCCTGACTGGGTCGGATTTCTGTTAAAAGTTCTAAGGGCCGTTTTGGACTATTCCTGCTATAATTATAAAGTTAGTGGGTTAATGTTAATAATTTAATTACTTGGGGGTTAAAGGAGATAACCTTGAAATAAATAGTGGGTTATTTTTATCATCTTTTATACTTAATTATATGACAATTAGGGTAAAAGAAAAAGGGTTTGAATAAGAAAAATAGAAAGAACAAGGAGAGGGAGAAACGAACGATCAAGAAGAGAGAACGAAGAGGAAAGCAAAGGCATTGGAAAGTAGATCGCTTGATCACGATTCTTCGGTGGAGGTAGGTTATGGTTTATACTATCTCATAGTAAACTCTTAATAGCGAATGATATGTGTTGGGTAGTATTATAAAGTCTTCTATATGCTTAATTGTGTGCTTGCATGATGTGATTATGTAATTGTAATGGATTGGGAAGATGAGGCTGTGAAATCTTAAATCTTAAATTTGCTTTGTTAATGATGATGCCTTGGTATAAAAGAAGGCTTGATGAACTAAAGTATTAGAGGATCGGGTGTCATGTTCCGACACCAGGATAGTATTAGAGGATCGGGTGTCACGTTCCGACACCAGGATAGTATTAGAGGATCGGGTGTCACGTTCCGACACCAGGATAGTAGATGGATCGGAGTGTCACATTTCGACACAAGGATAGTAGATGGATCGGAGTGTCACGTTCCGACACCAGGATAGTAGATGGATCGGAGTGTCACGTTCCGACACCAGGATAGTAGTGGATCGGAGTGCCACGTTCCGACACCAGGATAGTAAAGAGAATGAATCTTGAATTATGTTAATATAATCAATTTAAAGAACTAATTCCCAAATGAGTATGATGGGGAGGCTTGAGTCCTCATAGATGTGCTGGGTGTTGTGGCCAATGGTTATGGTATTTTTGGTTATCACCTGTTGAGTATGTAGTTGATTTTATATTATTATTTGATATATACTGTTTTCTATTTTGAGTTGGCCGATGATACCTACTCAGTACTTGTGCCTTGTACTGACCCCTACTTGTATTTGTTTTTCTTTGATTATTTGTGGAGTGCAGCAAACGTACCATCGTCTTCAACTCGTCCTCAACTCTAGCCAGTCTTCATCACGCGAGATTTCAGGGTGAGCTATTGCTTCTAGCTTGGACTGGATCTTCCTCGTCATGTCTTGATGCCTTGAAATTCCGGCATGGACTAGCTGTTTATTTATTTTAGATTCTTAGACATTCTTAGATTTAGTAATTTGAGGATAGATGTTCTTGTGGTGATGACTTCCAGATTTTGGGAATAATAAGTATTGAGTTTTTAGAAGTTATTAAATCGATTTTCATTAATGAGTTTTAAGTCTACCGCATTATATTTTGTTCATTATAATTGAAATATTGGTAAACGTTGGGGATTAGATTGGTTGGTTCGCTCACATAGAAGCATAAGTGTGGGTGCCACTCGCGGCTCGTTTTGGGTCGTGACACTTGTCTTCTACATGCCTACACTATTTCCAACCAACGCATATGACATAAAATGGATACAAGCCCATATGGAATCCACTCAAAGACACGGCTCATGTCTTGTCCAACTAATCTGAACATTCAGTTCGTTTAACTAAAATGGAATAGTAAGTTAATGTTAAATTTCACGTTAAATAAATACTTCTAACATTATCATTATTTATAACGAAATCTTAACTTTAAAACTGCAACCTCAACTAGTTGACCAAATTTATTTAGACATATATTTCTTAAAACACAGTAGTTGAATAATTTTCAAGATTTTATTATTAATAAATTAGAATAAAATACCACATAATGAAGTCATAACATCGGTTCCATAACTTATAAGAATTTATAATATAGAAAAGGAAGTCTACAATAATTTTAAAATTTAGTATTGAAGAATTTACCTTGAACATTGTTTGTTGTACCCATGGTTAAACTCATTTTCTAAATAAATTTCGTGGCCTGATAGAAAATACAGAATAACTACTTAATTTTCATGATTTAAGAGGAAATTTGTGTGTACATATATAAATTATTGTATTTGTACGGTTCATTAAAAGTGTATGACCCGGAAAATGATAGGTTAAATAAGAGCCTCAGTGTGTGGGTTAGTGTGACCTTAAGTTGATGTCTAGGCTGTTTTATAACTTATTGAGCAAGGAAGAGGCCTAGGGTACAAGCAAGGAGCTAAACTAGCAAAATAAAGTGGAGGTAGACTTGTTTTTTGAGGGACTGTTTGGCGATGGGAGTGCTTGATAACACCAAAAGGTTGGCCAGCGCCCTTGTCCCCTTGTGATCATCTAGTTTGCTGTCCCTTTGACCTATGTGGTGTATGAAAAACCTTAAAGTTAAATTCTTGAGGCTCACATTTCACTAGAACTATTAGTTGACAAAATATGAAGTTAAGAGATCAAGAAAATACAAAAAAATTATATACTCAAACTATTAGCTCCTCCATGGATTTTAAAGTCACATAAAAATATATATATTCAAAAGTTGAGAAACAGAAAGAATCATTTGTCCAAAAAAAAAAACCCACCGATTTCTTTAAAGATCAAATTAATAGTATGTTATATAATTATAGCTCTTTAATCTAGATAATTTTTTCAAGACACTCATGTTGCAGATTTCTTTCTTTTGAAAGATGTGCACACCTTTTTTGTTCTCTTTCTCTTTTCTTCTATGACCTAGGAGTGATAACTCGCTCTCATTCGTTGGGATCTATAAGGCCTTCTAAGAATGACTGCAATTCTCCCTCTTGATATCACATGTCCTCTTGCTAGTGCTCCTATGGATTTATCTTTAGGTTGAATTATCCTTTAAAAAATTGAAATACCAAAATAATTAAAAACAATATTAACAAATATTTAAAATATTATAGTAAATTAAACTTAATTATTTTTTAACATGCAAGAAGTGATAACCTTGACGATGATGCACGCTGATGCGATTCTACATGTTGCAAAGTCTTGGTTAAATGACTTGTGACTTCCTGTTCAACTTCTTGACTAAACTCGATAAATACATGATCAATGTCTATAAAAGTACACATAAAATATTTTTAGCATTTTACAAACTGTAGTTAAAAATTCTTAATCTAAACACTCAACTGTCAAATCTAGATCAATTTCGTTCACTTAATTATTAAACAATTATTATGTAAGTAGAATACACTTATATTTTTCAGATAAGTCTACGTTAATGTTAAGATATACAGTGATAATATCATTAAATGCTTCAACATACTAACCTCATTGTCTACAACACTTGATAATCCATGAGTCTTTTTGACGAATCATCTCCATCCGAATCGTCAGATATGATTATAATATACAATAATTATTCAAATAAAAGTTTAAAAAATGTTAAGTTATCATAAAATTTTAAACAATCATGATTTTTCTTATTTAGAAATTTATTAATCTCGTTACTTATATGATTTCAGAATATAAAATGATAATCTTTTTGTTTATGCTCTGTACAACAGTTTTTATGATAAATAAATGAAGCTCTAGTCAAAAAATTGACAAATATAGCAATTCCATAAATTAATTGATATTTTTATTGATTGTCCTATATTATTTCACATTAGAAGATTGTTTGTTAAGAACTTGTATAAAACATTAACACTTAACTAATTTTGAGAGAAAAAAAAGTATAAGAAGCTTTGACCACAGTAATTCTTGAAATACTATAAATTAGAATATATTCTAATAAGTTTTAGATCAAATTCATCATTTCATTGTACATGCATCTAATTATTTAGTTAAAAAAAGGAGAACAGGTAAAATCGATCAACCTTGAATAAAAAAAAAGCAACAAAACAATGATTGTACCATATAGTTTACTATATCTTATGATGATGTACAAGATGAACCAAAATCTTCAATAATAAAACTACATATATGAAAATGAAAGAAAAATATATCAGGAGGTTCTTTTATTTTAAAGTTTTATTCATTTTAGTTCTTGATTACTATATACTGTCATGGAGGACGGCCTATGTTAAAAATATTATTGTGGAATATCACACATAAATACTATTGTATTACATTTATATGAAGTATATTGATTTCATTTAATCCCCTGAATATTTTGAGTTTGATATAAGTAGTCATTATAGCTTATTATAAATATTAAATGTGAATAAGTTTTTACTCGTAATAAACCTCTTGATCATAAATAATCAATAAAAAAAATTAATTGAGAAGTCAATTGGTGCAACATATTTACTTTTTGTTCACATTATATTTTAGAAAATGTTTATTTTTTTCACATTATTCATAGAAACTAATCAAATTATTTTTAAGAATCTTATATTGATGATTATTTTAAATACGGAAAAGGGCCTAAAATACCCTTGAAGTATTGAAAATGGTACAAAATTACCCTTCATCCACCTATTGACTCAAAAATGCCCTTTTCATTCACCTATTGGCTCCAAAATACCCTTGTCATGAACCTTTGGGTTCAAAATTGACCACTTTTTTAATTGTTTTAAAATTAAACTCTTTAAATATCTTTTAAAATACTTGGAGTTAAACTATTGGTTATAATTTAAATTTATTAATATAATTTATAAACTAACCCACTACCCACTCAATATTAACTAAACCTCACCCAATTAATAATCTAATCATAATATCAAAATCGTCATAAACACTACTAAAACACGATAAAATTATAGATTCCTGAAAATGACATCCAAAATTATTTGAGTCCGAATCGAAGCCTCAATTAAATTTAGGTTGAGTCGCTTATTTAGGAGGACACTGTCTTTCAAAATTGAATTAAAAATTTATTATTAAAGGTAAAGAAGTATATACATCCCAAATTAATTCATGCACTTTTTTAAAATATAATTTTATAAATATTTATGATTTGTTTTAAAACCTTTAATATATTATTTTGAAAATTTTTTACCTATGAAGTAACATCACATAATTAAGACGTAAGAATAATTAAGATGAACATAGTTAGACTTTTAAGTTTATCGGTGATTTTTATTTAGCCACTTGAATGTATGATAATTTACTTCTATAATTTTAAAAAAACACTCAATTGGCAGTAGCTTGCATTAATAATGTGACATGTTTATTAATTTAGAGGAATTTAATTAGTAATGGGTGGGTAGTGGATTGATTTATAAATTATACTAATAAGTTAAATTATAACAAATAGTTGAGCGTCACATATTTTAAAAAATATTTAAATAGTTTAAATATAAAACCATTAAATAAGTGATCAATTTTGAACCGAGATGTGGATGACAAGGGTATTTTGGAGCCAACAGGTGGATGGAGGGTAATTTTGTACCATTTCCAATACTTTAAGGGTATTTTAGGCCCTTTTGTGTTTTAAATATAAAAAGCATAACTTTGAATTTTACATATCTTTAAGTGATATGATATTTAATTTTTTGTAAAGCCATCTGATTTGCTAATTCTTAAAAATGTTATTTTTATTATCTCAAAAAATTAAGATCGTCAAATTAATTTTTTTTTCTATACAATACTTTGAATTTAAGACCCAAGGGTTTCTTATCATTCAAAGGGTGAGGAGGGTATCATTTTTAAAATTCAAAGAGTCTAATTACTTGATTCGATTAAAATTTACTCATCTCTATATATTAACTTTTGGTTGACGATTTAAGGTGTGAAGATTCCTTCTCATCTAAAATGGGTAGAAGACTATTATCCGTAAGATTAAAATGACAAAAAAAACTAGTAGTTGTTACATAGATCGAGAACACCATTATAATATAGTTAAATATAAAAAGGATGTGTGTACCTTTGTCTGCCATAGCAACGAATGATTGAATAGAAGCTAGGCTGAGTATTCTTCTCCTTAGGGTTATTGACGGTTGACAACTTATTGGAATACACCTCTTAGCTTAAGCCAGGAGAGGAGTCCTAACCTCATATTTATAGGCTCAAAATATATTAATCTAGTGGGCATCCCAATTACGGGCTCACAGATCTTCAACATACCTACACTATTTCCAACCAACGCATATGACATGAAATGGAAACAAGACCATATGAAATCCACTCAAAGACACGGATCATGTCTTCTCCAACTAATTTTAACATTCAGTTCGTTTTACTAAAATGCAATAATAAGTTAATGTTAAGTGCGCGTTTAATAATTACTTCTAACATTATCATCAACCATCAAGAAATCTTAAACCTTAAAAGTGCAACCTCACCTAGTTGACCAAATTTATTTAGACATATATATCTTCAAACACATCAATTGAATAAGGTTCAAGATTTTAGAAATAATAAATTACAATAAAATACCACATAATGAAATCATAACATCGGTTTCCTAACATATAAGAATTTTATAATATAAAAAAGGAAGTCTACAATAATTTTAAAAGTTAGTGTTGAAGAATTTACCTTGAACATTGTTTGTTGAACCCATGGATAAACTCATTTTCTAAATAAATTTTGATGGATTGATAAAAAATCTCAAATAACTACATTATTTAAATTATTTTAAGAGGAAATTTGTGCCTACATATATAAATTATTGTATTTGTACGGTTCATAAAAAATTTAACAACCCGGAAAATAATAGTTTAAATTAGAGCCTTATTGTGTAGACTAGTGTGACCTTAAGTTCATGTCTAGGCTGTTTTATAAATTATTGAGCAAGGAAGAGGCCTAGGGTGCAAGCAAGGGCCTAAACTAGCAAAATAAAGAGGAAGAAGCCTTGTTTTTTGAGGGACTGTTTGGCGATGGGAGTGCTTGATCATCAAAATGTTGGCCAGCCGCCTTCTCCCCTTGTGATCGTCTAGTTTGTTGTTCCGTTGGCGTATGTGGGTTTGAAAAATCTTAAAGTTATATTGTTGATGCTCACATGTCGCAAGAACTATTTGTTGTATGAATTGTGTAACTAGTAGCTGTTGCATTGGCTTGGGTCTTGTCCACCATCTGTGAAGTGGAGGATGTAATATTAGGGTAGTGAGTTTCCCATGTGGACAGACCTGACCCGATCCAAGAAGTTGTCTAAAAAGATGAAAGAATTAATTATCTCTTATTTGAAAAGGAAAGGAGAAACAAAAAATGGAACAATTTAATAAGTGAAAAAACTTATCAACCCTTCCTGATAAAAGAATTTTTTCCTTTACACAGAAAGACAACGTAAAAAACAATATCAAAAGAGAACACAAACTAAAAGTGAAAAAGAAAACTCAAAAAAAAATTTCTGTCTGTACATAAAAATTTAGTTTAGTTTATGAATCACACTTTTTTTCCTAGCTATTTAAAGAAGATATTTGGAGAAATCGTGTTAAAATAGAAAAATCAATGACTTCTGCTGCAAATACAAGATACAAAACTCATCGATTTAGATCTTTCTAAATATTTCAACAATAAGGCTAAGCATAAATTGAGACACAATGAGTGTGAACGTACTTGTTGAAACTTCATTTTATGATAAAATGAACTTATAAGTTCAAGAGAATACGAAAGTTTTATCTACTCAAACTATTAACTCCTCCACGGATTTTATAGTCACATAAAAATATATAAATTAAAAATTTGAAAAACAGAAACAATCTATTGTCAGAAAAAACAACCAAAGATTTCTTTAAAAATCAAATAAAGAGTATGTGATATAAGTAAAGCTCTTTAATCTAGAAAACTTTTTCAAGACACTCATGGAGCAGATTTATTTCTTTTGAAAGATGTGCACGTATTTTTTTTCTCTTCCACTTTTCTTCTATGACCTCGGGGTCAATACTCGCTCGCATTCGCTGGGATCCATAAGGCCTTCTACGGATGACTGCATTGCTCCCTCTTGATATCACAGGTCCTATTGCTAGTGCTCCTGTGGATTTATCTTTAGGTCGAATTATCCTTTAAAAATTAAAGTACCAAAATAATTAACAACAACAAATAAAAATTTAAAATATTATAGTAAATTGAACTTAATTATTTTTAAACATGCAAGAAGTGATAACCTTGACGATGACGCAAGTTGATGCGATTCTACGGGTTGCAAAGTCTTGGTTAAATGACTTGTGATTTCTTTAACAACTTCTTGACTAAACTCGACAAATCCATGGATCAATGTCTGTAAAGTACACACAAAATATTTTTAGCATTTTACAAACTATAGTTAAGAATCTTTAATCTAGACACTCAAATGTCAAATCTAGATCCATTTCATTCACTTAATTATTACACAATTATTATGTAAGTAGAATGCACTTAAATTTTTCATATAATACTACGTTAATATTAATATATTTAAGTGATAACATAATTAAACGCTTCAACATACTAACATCATTATCAGCAAAACTTGATAATTCATGAGTTTTTGATGAATCATCTCCATCGGAATCGTCAGATATGATTATAACATCTAGAAATAATTAAAATAAAAGTTGAAAAAATGTTAAGTTATCATAAAATTTCAAACAATCATGATGTTTCTTATTTAGAAATTTATTAATCTCTTTACTTATACGATTTTAGAATATAAAATGATAATCTTTTTGTTTATTCTCTTCACAATAGTGTAACGACCTGTTTAGTCGTTTTGAGCAGCAGATTTTATTTCTGGAAAAACTGTCTGAGTCGACGGAACCCACGACGGACCGTTATGGGCACGACGGACCGTCGAGGGGGTCTCGTCCCAAAACACTTAGAATTCTGAAATTTGGGTACTGAAATCGACTCTCTGAACTTCACGACGGAATGGCAGGACGGACCGTCGTGGGCACGACGGACCGTCACACATTTTCCACAGAAAATTAGTCTCTGAACTTTGTGACGGACCTGCAGGACGGACCGTCGCAGGCACGACGGGCCGTCACAGGTTGCGTAATCCCAGGCTGGGTCGGATTTCTGTAAATATTTTAAGGGGCGTTTTGGACTATTCGTGCTTATAATTATAAAGTTAGTGGCTTAATATTAATAACTTAATTACTTGGGGGGTTAAAGGAGGTAACCTTGAGTTAATTAGTGGGTTAATTCCTCATCTTTTCTACTTAATTATATGCTAATTAGGATAAAAGAAAGAGGGTTTGAATAAGAAAAATAGAAAGAACAAGGAGAGGGAAAGAGAAACGATCGAGAGGGATACGAACGAAGAGGAAACACAAGCTTTGGGGAATTTGCTTGCTTGATCACGAATCTTCGGTGGAGGTAGGTTATGGTTTTTATGCTATTCGTAGTAAACTCTTAATAGCGAATGATATGTGTTGGGTGGTATTTTAAAACCTTCTATATGCTTAATTGTGTGCTTACATGATGTGATTATATAATTGTGATGAATAAGCATGATGAGGCTATTGAATCTCTAATCCTAAAGTTACTTTGTTAATAATGATGCCTTGGTATAAAAGAAGGCTTGATGAACTAAAGTAATGAGATTGATGATGCCTTAGTATAAAAGAAGGCTGGATGAACTAAAGTAATGAGATTGAGGATGCCTTGGTATAGAAGAAGGCTTGATGAATTAATAGAATGAGATTAGTGGAACGGGTGTCACGAACCGACAAGTAGAATTAGGGGATCGGGTGTCACGAACCGACACGTAGAATTAGGGGATCGGGTGTCACGAACCGACATGTAGAATTAGGGGATCGGGTGTCACGAACCGACACTCAGAATTAGGGGATCGGAGTGCCACGTTCCTGCACCAAGATAGAATATGGATCGGAGTGTCATGTTTCGACACCAGGATAGTATATAAGGATCGGAGTGTTACGTTCCGACACCAGGATAGTATATGGAGCGGAATATCACGTACCGACACGAGAGTAATAAAGATAATGAATCTTGAAATATGTTAATATACTCAATCTAATGAACCTATATCCCAAATGAGTATGGTGTGGAGACGTGAGCTCTCATAGGTGTGTTTTGATGTTGTTACAAATGATTTGTGAACTTGTTGTTTTCACCTGTTGAGTTATATGGTTGATTTTATGTTATTATCTGATCAATACCGTTTTCTATTTTTAGTTGGCCGATGATACCTACTCAGTACTTGTGTTTTGTACAGACCCCTACTTGTATGTTTCTTTCTTTGTTATATGTGGAGTGCAGCAAACGTTCCATCGTCTTCAACTCAACCGCAACTCTAGCCAATCTTCATTACACCGGATTTCAGGGTGAGCTAATTCTTCTAGCTTGGACTGGATCTTCCCCTTCATGTCTTGATGCCTTGAACTTCCGGCATGGACTAGCTTTTTATTTATTTTAGCTTCTTAGATACTCTTAGATTAGTAATTTGAGGATAGATGTTCTTGTGATGATGACTTCCAGATTTTGGGGAAATAATAGATGTTGAGTTTTTAGAAGTTATTGAATTGATTTTCATTAATGAGTTTAAGTCTTCCGCATTACTTTCTGTTGATATTATATTGAAATGTTGGGTTTTGTATTGGTTGGTTTGCTCACATATGAGGGTAAGTGTGGGTGCCACTCGCGACTCGATTTGGGTCGTGACAAACTTGGTATCAGAGCATTAGGTTCGTTGGTCTCATCACACAAGAACGAGTCTAGCAGAGTCTTAAGGAACGGTAGGGGGACGCCTTTACTTTTCTTTTAGAGGCTATAGGACTTTAGGAAAATTCCATTCTTTCTTTCTTTCTTTCGTGCTATTACTTGGATCCAATTGGTATCTAGGTGATACAAATTGGTATCTGACCATCTTCACTCTATTTCGCAGATGGTTAGAACTAGAGCAAAGACTGCACCAACACCAACACCGGCAAGACAGGATGCGTCTGAGCCAGCCACTGGGGCTGTAGCTCAGAGGGGAACACTGGCGAGAGGCCTTGGAAGAGGTCGTGGGAGGAAGTCCTCTAGAGGAAGAGGACAAGCACCTAGCCCATCTGGTACTAGGGCGGTGACTCCTTTACCAACTGAGGAAGTGATAAGAGAGGGTGAGGAAGGGGAGAATGAACAAGTACAGAATGAGGGATTGCCACCCCAACCTACCCCAGAGATGATCAATCAGGTTCTTGCTTATCTTAGCGGGTTATCTGATCAGGGCCAGACACCTCCAGTGTTTTCTGCACTAGCACCTCAGGTTCCGGAGGTACAACATGCAGCTACTGTGGCTCCCCGCATGGATGCCTCATTGGAAATAGGCACGTTTCCTCGTCTGACTATAGGGCCTATAATGACAAATGATCAGCATGAACTTTTCAGTAAGTTCTTGAAATTGAAACCTCCAGTCTTCAAGGGTGCTGAATCTGAGGATGCCTACGATTTTCTGGTTTACTGTCATGAGCTACTACACAAGATGGGTATAGTAGAATAGTTTGGTGTTGAGTTTGTGACTTATCAGTTCCAAGGGAACGCCAAAATGTGGTGGCGGTCACATGTTGAGTGTCAACCAACAGAGACACCACCTATGACTTGGGCATCATTCTCTAGCTTGTTTATGGAGAAGTATATCCCCCGGACTTTGAGGGATAGGAAAAGAGATGAGTTCTTGAGCCTAGAGCAAGGTAGGATGTCGGTTACTGCATATGAGGCTAAGTTTCGTGCATTATCCAGGTATGCCACCCAACTTTGTTTCAGTCCACAAGAGCGGATTCGCCGTTTTGTGAAGGGGTTGAGGTCAGAATTGCGGATTTCAGCCTTACAGGTAGCGGCTACGGCAAAATCCTTTCAAGAAGTGGTAGACTTCGTGATAGAGGTGGAAGGAGTGAAGCCAGATGACTTCACCATGGCATCGACATCAAAAAGGTTTCGAAAGGGAGGTGAGTTTAATGGTTCTTACTCTAGAGGACAGGGTTCAGGAGGTTACTCAGTCCGACCAATTCAGTCTTCACTACAGACTGTAGTTGGGGGTCCACCTCAGACCGGTCAACACTTCTCTGAGAGACCTATGCTTGACTCCAGAGAGTGTTATGGATGTGGGGAGACTGGACATATTAGGAGGAATTGTCCAAAACAGAGTTATAGACCCCCAATAGCTAGAGGTAGAGGTGGTCATGGTAGAGGCCGTTATTCTGGAGGACGTGGTGGCCGAGGTAATGGTGGTCACCAAAACGGCCGGGGTGACGGGCAAACTGGAGCCACTACAGCACAACATGGTAGGGGCAACGGGCAGACAGGCGATAGGGCCCATTGTTACGCTTTCCCTGGGAGATCTGAAGCGGAGACATCTGATGCTGTTATCACAGGTAATCTTTTGGTTTGTGATTGCATGGCTTCTGTATTATTTGATCCTGGCTCCACGTTTTCATATGTATCTTCCTCATTTGCTACTGGTCTTAATTTACATTGTGAATTGCTTGACATGCCTATTCGTGTTTCTACTCCGGTGGGTGAGTCTGTGATAGTTGAAAAAGTATATAGGTCTTGTCTGGTGACTTTTGTGGGGAGCAATACTTATGTAGACTTGGTTATCTTAGAAATGGTTGATTTTGATGTAATTCTGGGTATGACTTGGCTTTCTCCGAATTTTGCGATCTTGGATTGTAATGCTAAAACTGTGACGTTAGCCAAGCCTGGGACAGATCCGTTAGTGTGGGAGGGCGACTACACTTCCACTCCGGTTCGTATCATCTCCTTTCTTCGTGCTAAGAGAATGGTTAGTAAGGGGTGTTTAGCTTTCTTGGCACATCTCAGGGATGACACTACCCAAGTACCTTCAATTGAGTCGGTTTCGGTAGTCCGTGAGTTTCTGGATGTGTTCCCTGCAGATCTTCCTGGTATGCCACCGGATAGAGATATTGATTTTTGCATTGATCTGGAACCGGGTACTCGCCCCATTTCTATACCCCCTTATAGAATGGCTCCCGCGGAGTTAAGAGAGTTAAAGGCCCAACTTCAAGAGTTGTT